>JASDQU010736282.1:178359-189981 GCA_032191745.1 Picea mariana | reverse complement strand
AAAGCAAAGATAGAAAAATTGCAGGAGGTTCCAGAGAGGACTTTGCAGAAGGAAGGCTTGCAGAACTTGAACCTCGTCGGAATAGAAAAATAGCGCAGACTGGCACTTTGCCATGATGAAGCAATATGACCATTGGAGGCATCCTGACCGTTAGAGCGATTCTCTAGAATGGCTAGAAATGTAGTTATTTCTAGAAATATCACCATTGTACCATTGGGACCGCACCATAATGGATGGAATTGTATTGATTGAGGCATTCCTGCTCGTTGGAGGAGTCCGTTATGACAATATCTATTTAACCCATCAAATTTTTCACCGAGGACACTTTTGCGAATTGTAATTATCTGAGCCCATAGAGAACTAATTTCTTTCTTGTAGTGCTTATTGAGACCTCACCACCCATTCTACTTACCTTGAGCATTTTTCCACCTATCCAAGAGATTTGATCATGAGTGTGTATGTCGAGCGACCTTTTCCCAGTAGAGAAATCCGTCGAACAGATTTTGATTGACCTCATGGTGGAGAAGGTCATGTCCACAGGAACACAGTCCTCATCGAAGAGAGAATTGAAAGCCTCCCCATTGACTGCATGTCGATCTGGGCCATATTGAACTGCAATAGAGAAACGAAGCAAGCATCGCAAAGACTTAGAGAATGTGAAGCTCATCCCGTTGGTCCTACCTAACTATATCTCGCCTCTAGCTGGCGCGGTTAGTCATGGCAGTGTCCCGAGGGACTTCAACTATACACTAATCACTACATACCTCCTTAAGGGGATAGGTGCATTTGGACTGCAGTTAGGACAAGTTCTGATGCTAAAGATCAGTGATTTCAACTTGGGAGACCGCAAAAATTATGGAATATTCCCACCACATAAGTACTTGACAAAGACAATAGGGAAGAAGTCGAAGATAATCCCCCATCCATGGACCATGGACATCGCAAGACAAAAAATCCTTAATGTGATGAAGATACATCAAGAGGTTATTGCATGCATTAAACTCCTTGTTGTAACCCTAATTTGCACCAGACATGCTTACCTGGCATCAGGCCATCTCAGATTCCTTTTTTTCCAAAGCACTGCTAAACAACTCTTCTTAAAAACCTCTTTTATAAGGGCCTACACACCCTACTCCATTACTGCACGCGTGTACATGCTAGCTGACCCAAAACAGCCCGTGTGTACTTACAAAAGCATGAAAAAAAGAAAGTTGTTGATGAAACACACAAATTTGGGTAAGTTAACTAAACCTTCCATCCATGCCTGGCCGAGGTTTCATCCAAATACCTAGCTTCTTCTAGCCTATAAAATAAGGGTTAGGGGTCCCGTTTGGAAAAGGAGAATAATAGTAAAGAAACTCTACCCAATTGCACATTCCCATTGTCCCAACCCTTTAGCCAGCCTTGTGCAAGAAGAGATATAGAGCAAAGAAGTTAGAGGACAGTTGAAGAGGATCCCAGGATCAGGTGTGCGGAGCAGTGGCCGGTCTCGACATTTTAAGTTGATTCATTAAAATTAATAAAGAAATTCTTTTCGCATCCCACTATATGAGTTCTTCATAGTTTATTGAATATATGTTTGAATCTCTAACCCATTAATCTGTAGGTAAAATCCATGTATAGTTTTTTGCTTATTTTGTATGCAGGTCAGCCTTGGGAGGAGAGCTACCAACAAGTGATCAAGCATGAATAAGGATCGACATCGAACGCCACAAATAAGGTATGTTTGTATAACCATGTATTTGCTTAAAAGAAATGGGGATTACGTCTAGGACGACGGTAGAAAGTAGGATTCTTTCGGTCTCATCTGCATACATAATATAACCCTAAATTCTAGTCTGTAGGGGGATTTCCCACCACAACAGAATTGGCGACCATACTGGGGAAGACTCTAGGGTTCCTGGGAATATTTTTGGGTATTTAAAAAAAAAAAATGGTTTTCTTTCCTGTTTTTGAAGTTTCTGCAAAGTCTGAGATAACAGAGATTTTGGTCTTCCATACCAGTCATCTCTATTTCTTTGTTGGACTGTAATTTTTTTTCCAAGACCCACAAAGGTACATGCAACCTGTATAAGGTCTACACGCGTGTACCTGCACCCTACATTGTTACAGCCCATGTGTGAATGCTAGTTAAAGAAGTAACAGTAGCGTGTATGATTCCAAAAAAATTTTAAGGCAATCATCCTCTTCCCTTTCAGAATTAGTCATTCTCAGGGGTTTTCTGGAACTCTTTCTAGTCTTTTTTGTTTGTAGTCTATAGTTTAGGTTTCACCTCAGATTTTTTTGTTCTACGAATTTTTCCTTGCATTGTTTTCTTTTTTGTTGTTAAAGAAAGTGTTCGAGCCTTCAAGAGATCCTGATTCTCAGTATCAGTGGTCTCTGCCTGGTATAGATTGTTGTATTTTATTTGTCTTAGAGTTTAAGAGATACACATGGCTTGTATAAGGCCAGCATGCATGCACATGCCCTCTGACTCTACACAGCTCGCATGCACAAGCTTGTTGTGGAACTGTCAGCAGTGTGCTTGTAGAGAATATTTTTTGTTGAAGGTGAGGAAGTCATCATTTCCTTTGAAAAAAGTCATACCTCTCAGGTTTTTTGAGTCTCTATCATAGCAGTCAGTATCTTAGGTTTGATCTTAGCCATATCTTTCCTTTTCATTTAGAAGTTTTCGTGAAAATTTTCTTTTCAAGGGTTTTTAGACAAGTGTGAGAGTCCATTTTTAAGTTACTAGTGTGTGATTTTTAAATAGATTCTTTGCGAGCTGCGCTTAAGCCATAAGTTTTTCTTGGTTTTGACTTGTTGATATTTTTCCTTTTTTCTTTGTGAGTATTCAAATAAAAAAATAAATAACAATCTGTTATGTCTTTGATTGATTGAAAGGTGTTGTTTGTCATTAGTAACCAGGGAAAAGTCTTTTCTTTCATAATTTCTTGGCAGTTTAATTAGATCGTAAGTAGCTCGTAGTCGAGTGAAATCCTACTTTGAGTTTGTTGTTCCAAGATCGTAGAAAAAAATTTAAAATTTTAAAAGTTGTTTAAAATTTGCGTTAAGTGAAGGTTTTTGTTTCCATCTTTTTGTTTCTTTTTTACTTTCATCTTTCCAACATCACTAGTTTCACTTTCATACCCTTTGACATAAGACAAGCCATAAAATTAACGCTAAATCTAAAATTAATTGGAATTTTATGCTTGTAGGGTTAACCAACTAGTTCAGGATTTGGGCCTTGGATTAGGTTGGAGAGGAAACTCTTCAAGGCCATTAAAATCAAACATTGGAGTCTGAGTTAGGGAGTGTCCAAGTCCAGTATCGTGAAATTTATTCGGGACCCCCCTCTAACACAGGGGATAAACGCGAGGTCATGTGCGGAAAGGTAGTGGAGATAACCCCTCCAAAGTTGGACCTATTGTAGTGGAGAACACATATAAATGGCTTGTCTTGGGATTCCATCGATTGCATTTGCCACGAAGCTTCGTGGGTATTGAATCCGTTCGAGGTCCTCAGTTTTCTTCCGAACCACTTTCTCTTGATACCCTTGACAGGTTTCAGGCTCGATACCCTTCTCATTATGGTCTACCTAATTTTCGACTGTATCGGCCTGGTGACTGTTCGCGCGCTGACAACCTAGTTGCCTATATTTTTTAGGGACATACACAGGTGACTGCAGGGGTATACCGCGGTACCTAGGATAGACATTGGGCCACTCTTTGCAGAGTATACCCAGAGGATGCTTTCGTATTTTAGTTGCACTTCCACCGGTAAGTTGCTCTAGTGTTGGTTGTTGTAACTGTTCTTCCAATTAATTTAGTGTTTTCCTATTTTATCTTATAGGGACTTTTTTAGTGTGTGTTGTTTTTGAATGACTAGAATTCCCTAGAGTGTCTTTGATCTTCTCACACAGTGGAGGATCACGAGCTCCACCGGTCACAAAGGCTTCTTGGCCTTCCACCGGTTACACTGGAGCCACCCCCACCACCACTAAGGCGAAAGCTAGACCAACAAGTGTCTTTTGAAGCGATCGGGTCACAAGAAATTGTGCCCTACCAACATCCGGAGGAATCGACCATTTTAAACCTTGGAGCGAAATATTTTGTTCTATTTGAAACCTCCACCACTGATCTTTCGGCACCCACCATCGTACCAGTTCATCCTTATGAGTGCCAGACAGTGTCACACGCAGCAATGGAAACAAATGTTGTTACTACTTATGGGAATTCTTCAATTCTGACTACGCTTGTCACCACAGGAGATTTTCCACCTCCTAAACCACCATCATCGATCCAAGCCACCATGGTCTCGAGCGCCTCTACATCGCACAGTGGTCTGATCTCATCTCTGGTGGTGGCCACAACCCCTTTCCAACCAAGTGCAACAGGCCCTCCATTCTCATATGGGATGCCTAGTTCAGGTACAGATCTTGTACTTTCCTACTCCACTTCATAGACTTCAAGTCTGGGGCCAAGGAGCTCTAACGCTCCTCTGCAAGGCCACATGGGGGGAACTTCCACTCCCTTTAACACTTTCCTATACAGAGGAGGTCATATCCCTCCTTCGTCCCTTTCGCTCGGTGGCACTCACCAGCCTTCCACCAGGCCGCCTGCACACCATATTTTATTTGGAGTAGGGAGTCAAGGACCACCTTCACATAATATGTCGGTAGGTTCAACACTATTTTCTTTGTTCAGTGCATTTGGTAATAATGCCTTCTCGTCTGCTACTTTCCCTGTTGGGGGCAATACCAGTTTTGGAAAACCTATTCCTATGAGGGGTACTAATCCTGCACAGGGGGCACACCCAGGAACTTCTTCTGCATCAGGGCCTTGGAATTCTATGCAGGGATCCATTCCCTCGTCAGGAATGTCGATCAGGGGTAGTTATTTTCATAATCAATGGAACCCTGGACAAAGTACTATGCCTATCCCCACAGGACCGACATGGGGAAACCCTCCCCAAAGTCCTTCGAATGTAATGCATGCCCAACCATCTATGTCCTATTTTGGAAATCAGTCGATGATGTCTCCTCACACGCAAAATTCATACGCTGGCCATGGCCATGGTTTTTACTAGAACCTAGGCCAGCAGCTAATCTTTTCCTGGCAACCTAGTGCCAGCCAAACTCCAGGCCCCTTTTTGCCAGGTTATCACCAACAACCTAAACTACCCTTCCTGACAACCTTGCATTTTCTAGACTTGACAAGGTTATTGAATGAACCTATCTGTCATGATCCGCATTGGCCTCCTATGCCGATGAAGTTTCCTTCAGACATCCCAAAGTTCGAAGCCAAGCCTAACGAAGATCCAAGAGATCATGTGACTACCTTCCATCTTTGGTTCTCATCTAACTCGTTGAAAGACGACTCCATGCAGTTGTGATTGTTTCGATGTACTCTCATTGGGAGTGTCATGAAATGGTACATTGAGCTCGATCTCTCAAGATACTCTTCCTTCGGTGAACTGGCGACGGATTTCCTAAACCATTTCTAGTTACCTGTGAGATACGACACTGGCACCGAATTGCTGGCCAATTTCTCACAAACAAAATCGGACCATATCTCTGATCACATTCGAGAATGGAGACACCGAAAGAGTTTAATTAAGGTACCAGTCTCACCATCATTCATGATCGAGTGGTTCCTTAAGTCTTTGCTCCCACAGTTATTTAAAGACATCATGATGTTGGGAGTATTTTTTGAAGAAGACGCCATCATGAGAGCTCAACAACTTGAGCTAATCTATTCTCAGTCCAGTTTATTATATGAGATATTTCTAGATGCGCCATGCTCAATACTTGATAAAACCAGACAGAGAGTTGGACCACATGCCGATGGTATTTTTGGTTCAGCACAAACAAAGCCCGCTAAGCAATTGATGAAGCAGTTGCAGCAGTTTTCTATACAACACACAGCGGGCAGCCAAACTACATATTTGGCTGCTCCCCCTACCAAAACGTCGGATGTACACACAATGAAATTGGCTAATCCAAAGGCCACCCAACAGCCTGAAGGAAAGAAAAAAAAATGAAATAAGTGTAAGGGGGATAAAAAACCTACCGATAATGATGGCGGGGACAACACTGAGAAACAGAAGGTGAGGTATCCATGCAACTTGTGCGTGGAAGACCACCTGACCCATCTATGTCCTTGTCTTGCAGAAGCCCAAAATTTTGTGACACAGAAAAAGCCTATTATGTTAACCAATCCATTTCAACATGCGCAAAATCTAACCCAAGCCTCTGCATGCACGGAAGGGGGTAGTCAAGGACCCTCTCCGTCTTCGAACAACCCCGCATCTGTGAATGTATATATGGTGAAGGGTGATGATTTTATATCGACTAGAGCGCATGACTATAGTAAACCAAGCACTTCTGAGAAGGTCAAAGAAGCCGAACTCCCATCTCTTCCTCTACAGATTAAGAACACATTGGGTGAAACAATGACACGCATCCCCAAAGGTGCATTAAAAAAATATTCTCACAACCAAAACACAAGGTTCGCCTAAAACTATTCTCTGGTGGAAGATTTATCACAAACCCCTTGTGCGATGTCCACTTTGGAGGTCCTCCAAAGCCACCCTTCCGAGAGTAAAGCCTTGTTAACCTCTTTAGGATCTACCAAGACTTGTAATCCAGGTACAATGATACTGGATACAACCGACTTAAAACCTCATCTACCTTACCACATAGCGTTTCAAATAGTAGTGGATTATCCCAAAAAAACTTTTGCTCAGAATATATTCTGCACGGTGGTTGATGAGGGCACCTTGACATGTGTTATGTTGTTTCCATGTTGGAAGGCCATTGGCCAGTCTATTTTGTCTCTATCACCTACTCTCCTCACTACTTTCGAAGGTGTTTCATTCTGACCACATGGTATCATTCCCTCTTTCCCTGTGTAGTTAGGAGGGAATACCATGTGTGTCGAGGTAGAAGTAGTTGACACACCCCTCAACTATAACCTCTTGTTAGGGAGGAGTTGGACTTATTCCATGCAAGCTGTGGTTGCTACAGTTTTCTGGGTCTTGTTGTTTCCACATGAGGGCTGGATTGTGACCATCAATCAATTGTCTTTCTCCATACCTGACCCTTCATTGAGGGCATCCACGGTCTCGATGATTGATAATCCTCAATCAAGCATGGTCAACATAGGAGTTGGTTTGTGCCCATATTTGATCGGTACCTTTGATTACCCTCCCCCTCAAGGCGATATTAAGTTTATATCCAATCATCATAAGGTTGAGATTTTTCAAGTTTCATCGTTCCGCACGACTTACTTCGACGATCTATGGATAATTCCTTCCCCATCGGCCACGATGGATGGGACAAGGCACCCAGGCATGTACATGCCCTTGTCCGCAGCTGAAGTAGTGTACTCTTTAGTCCAACAAGCTTCATCCAACACTGATCCAACTTCTGCACAAGAGTTTGATCCACTTCTAGAGCCTATTTTGGCTCAAGGTTATCTCACTAACATTGATTCATTAGACTTAGTCTTTCCCTTTGATGAATTTGTCATTGAATAAATGACTAGTCTGGACAAACCCTGGGAAGATCTTCATCACAGATCATACTTCCTCCCAAAGTTAAGCATAATCGAAGCTGTAGAATTCACCTTGAATATGACGGGAGATAGGTCTTGTCCTATTAATCCCTTAACGATACATGAGGTTTATGCTGAGGGTAATATGGCAACTATTGTTGAAACCTTTCTAATCAATATATCCCAAAACCCTGGCATAGTGGAGAATGTTTCCATCAGAGTTGACTGCTCCCCCAGAGAGATTCAAATCTACACAGATATTTTTAAAGAATTCCGTGATGTTTTTTCCTGGTCTTACAAGGAAATGCCAGGCATCGATCCAAAAATAGTTGAACATGAAATCACAACTAATCCAGATGCCAAGCCTGTCTGGCAGAAGCTTCTTCCAGTTAACCCCAAGAAAGAAACAACCATTAAGGTTGAGGTTGAGAAACTACTAAAAGTCAGTTTTATCTATCCTATTCATTTGACCCAATGGGTTTCAAACCCCGTGTCAGTCAATAAAAGACAAGGCACAATTTGGGTATGTACAAACTTCCATGATTTGAAAAAGGCATGTCCCAAAGATAATTTTCCCACACCATTCATCGAACCGATAATTGATGAATGTGTAGGTTGCGAGGCCCTCTCTTTCATGGATGGCTTTTTAGGATACAACCAAATAAAAATCAAACCCGAATACCAGCACAAAACAACATTCATCTGTCCATGGGGTACATTCGCGTATTGTAAGATGCCTTTTGGTCTCAAAAATGATGGAGCCACCTTTCAGTGGGCCATGTCTTTTTCTTTCCATGACCTCAAGCATATAGTCGAGGCCTATTTATATGATTTAGCATCTTGATCTCGCAAGAGAACGGATCACGCCACACACCTCCAACTTATCTTTGAGCATTGTCGCTACTTCCGGATTTGCTTGAATCCAAACAAGTGAAGCTTTTGTGTAACATCAGGATGTTTGTTAGGTTTCATAGTGTCAACAATAGGGATCATGTTCGATCCTCTCAAGGTTGAGGCAATAATTCAGTTGCCCCCCCCACGCACAATACTTCAACTTCAGAGTCTACAAGACAAGGCGAATTTATTAAGACGCTTCATCACTAACTATGTTGAGATCACCAAGGGCCTTATACGCTTACTTAAGAAAGGAGTTCATTTTTATTGGGATTATGTCGCTCAACTCTCTTTTATGACATTGAAACATGCCCTCACAACTTCCCCTCTACTCTGGCCACCTAACTATAACAAGGATTTCTTATTATATCTGGCTGCAGCAGAGTCAACCATTGGCATGGTCTTAGTTTAGGAAGATGACTTGTTCTTAGAATATGTCATCTATTACCTGAGCTGAGGCCTCGTAGGACCGAAACTCAATTATTCTCATATCCAAAAACTTGTGTTAGCAGCAGTCCATGCTGTTCAATGGTTCTGTCATTATGTTCTGTTTCTCAAGACCACCGTTATTGCTATCGTGAATCCATTTCAGTACATGTTGACACGATGGGTAATAGGCGGAAAGATCAATAGATGGATAGTCTTCCTCCAAGAGTATGACTTAGATTTCATTTCAGCGAAATCCAAAAAGTCACTGGCCTTCACAGAACTTATTTCGGAACTTTCGATTGAGTCAGGTGATCTTGAGCCCAAAGAGTCGCCTATCAGAGGAGATATGTTTTTGATCACCTCTTCGGATCCCTGGAATGGAGATATACTTATCTATCTCTAGACTTTGAAGTGCCCTGACTCTACTTCTCATGATGAGCATCGACGCATACACCATCAGGCTAAGAATTATCTCATACTTGATGATACATTGTATCGACGAGGTGTAGACTACATCCTGAGCTGATGTCTCACTCACAAAGAAGTCGTTATCGTGCTTAACGATTCCCATACCGGATCTTGTGGTGGTCATTTGTCTAGGTTGGCAGCAGCCCAAAATATTCTACGAGCAGGTTCCTTCTGGCCAACACTTATCAAAGATTGTATCGAATTGGTCAAGAAGTGCCACCCGTGCCAAATCTTCTCTTGGAAGATGAGGGCAGATTCTGCTCCCATGTTTCCTGTCATCACAGTTGGTCCCTTCACCAAGTGGGGGATTGATTATACTACATGCAACCCTCCTTTAGCAAGGGGGCATCGTTACATCAACGTAACCATAGACTACTTCATGAAGTGGGTTGAAGCTATGTCAACATTTAAAGATGATGGAGACACTACAGGTCTCTTTTTATTCAACCAGATAATAGCAAGGTTCGGCATCCCAAGGGAGATTGTCACTAACCATGGCAGTCACTTTCAAAACTAGATGATGATAGAGTTAACGTCAAAGCTTGGTTTACGTCAGGAACATTCGTCACCCTACTACCCCCAAGAAAATGGTCAGGTGGAAGCTATGAACAAAACTCTTAAGACCATTCTACAGCAAATGATCAACTCAACCAAGTCAAATTGGCATTTGATGTTATACTCGACATTATGGGCTTACCAAACATCTGTTAAGACTGCAACCGGTTTTTCACATTTCCAACCCATTTACGGGCTGGAGGTATTCTTTCCTATCGAATGTCAGATCCTATCTCTAAATTTGGCAGTACAATTATTGCCAGACACTTCTCCACTTGAAGAGCGGTTATTATACCTGGAGTAGCTCAATGAGAAGTGTCGTGATGCGGCCTTGGCCAATGAGGCTCACAAATATAAAGTCAAGTGTCAGTATGATAGGTCTGTTCACCCTTGGATTTTCACTGAAGTTGACCTTGTCTTGGTCTACGATCAAGATAAGGACCCCCTAGGGACAGGAAAATTCAAACCCATGTGGTTCAGACCTTCCATCATAAAAGAGGTTCTAAAGAAGGGTTCTTATCATTTGGTTGAATTTGAAGGGAATTCTTTGGTAGAGCCTAGAAATGGACTCTACCTCAAGAAGTATTACTCATAGATAGGTCACCATGGGTAACTTTTTGTAACATATGTATAGTCTTTGTACTATTACTTTCTAGTTTCTTTTAGTGTTATGGATGTGTCGTTGATGTTATTTTTCGTCACTGTGGCAGATGTCAAGTGAATCTGAGATGTTCATTGGGTACGCATATGGTGCTAGCCGACACACTCGAAGGCTTGCCTTCGTAGCTTGAGTAATTTTTACACCTCAAGGCCAGTTATTATCTTTCGGAGGTATATACTTAGGTGACACCACAAACAATGTCATCGAGTACAGTGCAGTTATTGAGTTGCTTCGTGATGCCTTGTCATTTGGTATCTCTCATCTCCGGGTATATATCGATGCTCAACTGGTTGTGTCTCAGTTTAATAGAACCTACCGTGTTCATGATCCGACTTTACACCGACGATTCCTTAGGGTACGTCTCTTAGAACAAAAATTTGATTATATTACATATTTTCATGTTCCTGGGAGATTAAATCAAATTATAGATACTTTAGCTAATCAAATTTTAGATTGGCATCTTGCACACATATGAAAAGACATACACATAAACATGTAAATACACCTTTTGCAAAAATGATCCATAAGCCACGAAAAAACATAAAAAAACAATATATAATATCATAAGTAACCACAGTACACACATGGATGCAAGAGCCTCAAAAATATGACCAGTAATGAGTCAAGGGGCTTATGCCCTCAAAACATATATACAAGTAGTGCTCTCGGCACATGAAAAACCTAACTAAAGTCAGGGCCTATGTGCCCTGTTGTACTAATCTACAGCATTGGCTAAATGCCGAAATAATCGGACCCACGTCCGTGGTGCCCCCACTACATGAGGCTGCATGGATGGTGGCAGATCCTCAATATTTTCCATAGGGACCATGCGAGTGAGTGTAGTAAAGTTTCTCTCGATTCGTCTCAACACCCTCTCAGCCTCCCCAGCTGGAAGATCTCCTATTGTTGTTGGTCCCCCGACGGCGGTAGGTGTGGCCCCTAGCCGAGGACGACGCCTGTTCCTCACATAGTCAGTAGATCACACTGGTCCCACATCTCCACACAACAAACTCATATTTGTGAAACACTCTGGTATATAAAAAAAAAATGATATAACAAAAACGACATAAAAATTACATA
>JASDQU010736282.1:162320-174326 GCA_032191745.1 Picea mariana | reverse complement strand
TAATAAAGAAATGCTTTTCCCATCCCACTATATGAGTTTTCATAGTTTATTGAATATATGTTTGAATCTCTAACCCATTAATCTGTAGGTAAAATGCATGTATAGTTTGTTGCTTGTTTTGTATGTAGGTCAACCTTGGGAGGAGAGCTGCCAACAAGTGATCAAGTGTGAAGAAGGATCGACATTGAATGCCCGAACAAGGTATGTTCGTATAACCAAGTATTTGCTTAAAAGAAATGGGGATTAGGTTTGGGACGACGGTAGAAAGTAGGATTCTTTCGGTCTCATCTGCATGCATAATATAACCCTAAATGCTAGTATGTAGGGGGATTTCCCACCACAACACTCCTCCTATCGTGCTTCCATGGAGGTTACTTGTGGTTGGATAGGTGCATCACTGTAAATCCGGTGTTGATCCATCGGATCACTGGATTGAGCATGTAAGGACCAGACCCTCAGGATTTTTACCCAGGAAAGGCTGCAGATTACGCTCTAGCATAGAGAATAAAGGACACCTATGGTGATGTTGAGAAAGGGAAGCGGGGCTACAAGTTATCCTCCATGCAAAATGGCACAGTGCACCTACCTTGTGAGTTGATTGTTGGTAAGCTCATCAGGAAGAATAGACTGATGCAGGTCACATGGTTTGTCGTTGACCTCGCAGGAAAGTCCATCGAAGGGATGTAGATGAACTGGGTGAGCTACCTCATCAGCCAGTTGGAGGAAGATTATCGTGAAGTGAAATACCAGGGCTACGAGTTTCACTTTAGCTGGTTGTTGATTATCATTGCCTTCATCACTTGGAAGATGCCAGAGGGAGAAACCTTCCCTGAAGTTGAAGCATATGAACCACTAGCCATGAGGTTCACTACCCTCTAGTATTCGAGTGACATGGTGAAGAAATGGAAGTCCAATGTGGTGCTCCACACCAATTCCTTACAACGGAAGAGGACCATTGAATCCTTCCCTCAAATGACTCTGAATACACTTCATAGGTTCAGGCCAATAGCAAAGTTCCACATAGATAGGCACTTCATTTACATCACTATGCATGAAGACGAAAACAAGGAAGAGCTCAAGTCCTATTACAAAATCACCTAGGAATATATGGAGTAAATAACCAAGGAATGGCCTGCAGAATTCCTTGTACTAGTCGAACAGACAAATTCTCTGACCCTGACCTCATCGAAAGTCTTGTAGTCACCCGGGAAGAGTATGATGGACTAGGCAGTAGCAAGAAGAAGAAGAAGGAAGAAGTATAAGAAATTCACTGCGCATCAGAGGAGACTACACTAGATTCACCTGAAGGGGGAGGAGGTGACAAAGTAAACAAATAAGAGGATGAAGGGAAAGAAGACAAGAAGGAACAAGGCGAAGTAACACCACCTAAATATCCCCTTACGGAGATAGAGACATCCAAGAAAATTATTTTTTCTCTAAAGAAACCCTCAGCACGGAAGAAGTCACGCGCAAATAAGCCCCACTTACAGACTATACTTATGGTGGATGATGTTGACCTCATCATCGTAGTTGTATCAGATACTTCCGAGGACATTTTGCAGTGAAGCGAAGCCAAACAGGAGATAATGTATGACCAGATTGAGGCTTATCTCAAAGGGGTACAATAGGCTCTTTATTCGAGTCATGCAGTGTCTACGACACCATTGTCATCAAGGGGCGTAGGAGTAGGAGATCAGCCTACCCAACTTCGTAGAATAGCAGATGCGACAGAAGCTCACCTTTGTTGGGTCTAGGAAGAAAAAGAGCAGGCCACAAAGGCATTGAAGAAAGCAAAGGAGGAAGCCCTAGAGTAGCATCGGGTTGCACAGCAAGAGAAATATGACCTCTAGGCAAAGTTTTTATAGGATAGAGCATAGATCCAGAAGGAAAATGAACAGTTGCTCATGGAGTAGATTGGAATTAAAGAATCAGTCACTAGAGAACTTCGCTCTATGCTGGGCCTGGCACAGATGGAAGAGGAAATAACTGAGAGCCAAGTGGGGAAGCTCGTTGAAGCCATTCAGCAGCTCCAAGCAAGAGTAGCATAAATGGAATTGAAGGTAGTGTCAAGCACTCTGCAGGAAGTGCGATATCAGAGGGAAGAAACTGCTCAGAGCGCAGTCAGAATAATCAAGGCATTGGCCTTAGAATGTAATCAAATCAACAATCGAAGTGCACAGACCTATGAGCACCTTGCAGAGGAATCAGAACTAAGGACATTGGAGTCACATCTCCAAGAAGCAAAGCAACAAGCAACGGCAATAGAAGCATAGTTGAAGCTATTGTCAGCAGTTGAGAAGATGAAAAGGTCACAAGAACAGTGCACAGTTTAGCGGCAGGTCCATGCCATCCAAAGTAAAGTCATGGAAGTGACCCAGAGACTCTAGCCGGTGCAGGATGAAGCCTGCACTCTTTTTTAAGAGATCGAGGGACAAGGCGCACAGCTGGAACAAGTGGTCACCATAGTGGAACAACACTTGGAAGGACCTATCATCAAGAAAATCATTCAGGACTTCATCGAGCAGGAGGCTTTGGCGAAGCAACAAGTCGAGGAATCTTGATCCAAGATGAAGGCCTTCGAAGTAGAGTTGCCCAGAACAGAGTGACTCGGGACGAGTCACAGGTGAGTTTTGGAGGCTTGTTGGCCCTCGACCAAGTTTTGGATAACCTTGGTCGTGTTTGACCATTTTTGGGACTTTGATAGGTGGTTCAAAGACGGAACACCCAGGAGAAGCAAAGATCACAGGCTCTCGCCCCCTTTTTGTGGGCTTTTTGGGTTTAGGTCTTATGTAACAGGTATGGGATGTCATCCCATGGGTTTACCCATGCTGAGGCCCCATTTGTAAGTGTATAAATAAGTAGCTAGGCATTGTAAGAGGTATCAGATCTAATTTGTCTTCGTGCAAGATATGTAAAGGTTTCTAAGTGCAATTAGTTGTGAAGGCTCTGTGCATACTATGTGTTGAGAACTTGCAGAGTTAAGTGAAAGTGATTGTAAGAAGGCTCTGCGTTGTGCCAAACTCAGGGAAGGAGGATCTAGAGAAGTGCACATATGTCTCATGTTCTATGTGGAGTTGGTTTTGAGGCTCTATGCATGTAAGAAGATTGCAAGAATATAATAAAGAAGACGAAGAGTTGGTGGACGTAGGCCCACGCTGGGGGTGAACCATGTATATCCTTTGTTGTGATTGCTTTGTGTGATTGATTTGATTTATGCTTATTGTTGAATCTTTATGTATATTATATGCATCTAATGTATTAGCTTA
Organism: Picea mariana; assembly: GCA_032191745.1. Lineage (NCBI taxonomy): Eukaryota > Viridiplantae > Streptophyta > Pinopsida > Pinales > Pinaceae > Picea > Picea mariana. The sequence continues at coordinate 171,060 of JASDQU010736282.1, read as the reverse complement.
GTGCTTAATAACATGAATGAATGTTAGATTTGTTTGATTCTATGTGCTAAATGGTTAGATATTCTTAGATCTTATTGAATACTGCGTTGTTCTATAATTAGGATTTTAACCTATGCTATGAATAAGGGTCAAAGACTAATCAAAATTAATTTATAAGTGCTATATTAAGTATTGTGATCACATATCTAAGTCCCAGCTAGGTTGTAGACACTTGATTCTTACAACCCCCCCTGCCTCTACCTCGGGTGAGACTTCATATGCTTCGCAAGTGTTTTTGAAAGGGTCGGTAGTTAGGGTTTTGTTGGTGCATTGTTGAAGCGTTGAACCCTAGGTCTTCCCCTGTGCCAACATACCCCATTCTCATAAACAATGTAGCCCAATTATTGGACCATGTTCATGTCAAAAGAGCATTTTTCCAAGTCAACATAAAGCTTGTGTTGCTGCAGAGTGCTCAAAACCTATTGAATATGTCACATGTGATCCTCCCACATTATGCTGAAGATGAGGATGTCATCCAAATATACTACCACAAAGGATTTGGTGAAGGGTCTCAATATGTCATCCATCAATTTCATGAAAGTGGTTGGTGCATTTGTTAAGTCAAAGGGCATGACTAACCATTTGTAGAGACCTTCTTTAGACTTGAAGGTTGTCTTCCATACATCAATTGGTTCGATGGGAACCTAGTGGTAGCCATAATTTAGGTCAATATTGTTGAAGAGCTCAACACTCTTGAGTTGGTAAATAAGGTCATCAATCCTGGGAATGGGGTAGCAGTTCCTGACTATGATTTTGTTTAAGTCTTTGTAATCAATGCAGAGTCTCCAAGTCTCGTCCTTCTTCTGCACCAGTATAATCGAGCTTCTGCAAGGGGAGGAGTTGGGTTTGATGTGCCCCTTTTGAAGAAGCTCTTGAATCTGACGCCTGATTTTGTCATTCTCCATCAGTGAGCATCAATAGATTGGGCCATTAGGTAGAGGTGCGTTGGGGCTCAAATTAATTGGATGTTTGACTTGGCAGTGTGTCAATACCCCTCTAAGTGAGGAGAAGATGTCTTTGTATTCTTCCACAATCTCGTCCACTTGTTTCTGCAAGGAGAGGCATTTTTTAGAGGCCATGGATGTGGTAGAGACCTTCTTATTGCTATGAGAATGGATCACAAAGAAGAGGAAATTCCCAATCTATGAAATGACCTTACTACATTCCTTAACAAAGATTAAAGAAATAGTAGTAAGTGATGCTACCTCTGGGATCTTGTACAATTAATAATAACACTGTGGGGTCTAGACTCATGCACAGCATGACACTTCCACAAATATGTTTTCTCTAAAATAACATCACAAACTTCAAGGGGATAAATATCACATAGTACCTCATCTTTGAAAGGCTTTATGTCGTAGGGTAGACGACATTGTTGGCTGACACAAAGATATATTCCTTAGCGAAGCAAACCGATGGTGTAGGTTTTTGTGTGCGACATCATTGGTAGTTCCAACCACTTGATGACCTTTGCTGAAATCAATTTCTTTTGACTACCATTGTCGATAATGAAATGAATCAAAGCCACCTTGACCCACATCTTCAAGTGAAAGAGGCATTCCCCTTCCTCTGGTTCTTCTGGTTCACTTGGCTGAACTTTGGTGGTAGCGACAGTGGCACTGGGTTCAACATCGATAATCCACTTCCCTCCTTCAAGATTTGACTCAGAATCAGAATTGTCCTCTGACTCGGAAGCCTTCAACTCGACCATGAGGGACTACTTGGAGTGGCATTCTTTGGTGTTGTGCCAAGGCCTTTTATGGTACTAACACCATTTTCATGTGTCCTTCTTCGTCTTCTCATTTCCCTTCTTGTGTTGTGGCTTGGATTGGTTGTCCTAAGGGAATCCATATCAACTTGGTCCCTTGTTGTGTGGGTTGGGGCTACCTTTTCCCTGCTTCGGCTGTGAGGGGTTTGTAGATCCAAACTCTCGTCGTTTTTTCTTAAATTTCTGCTTGATCTTGACAACGTATCTATAAGTCATGCTCAGTGAGGCAATGTCCAGGAAATCCATTTCTTTTTGAATGTATATATGAAAACAACTGCGGTATTTGAGCACCAGATGATGCTCAAAGTCTTTGATACACAATTTGGTGCATAGGGCATGGAAAATATTGGTGAAGTTTGGTACTATCTGGTCACTTTCTTTACATAGGGTGGTCCATCTGATGTACCGGTCCTCGTAGCTTCCAACAGGGTAGTATTGTTATTTCATGGTGTCTTAGAACATGTAGGGACCACCAAAAACATTACAAATTCCTCCATGACCCTTTTCTCAGAGTAAGTATCCCACCATTCTTTAACATGGGGAATGACCTTAAGGAGTGAAAAAGTGATCTTTTCCCTATCAGAAAACTTTTGGACCGAAAAATATCCTTCAAGCAGATTCAACCATTTATCTATAACATCTGCATCTATCAGTCCTTCAAATAATGGAATATCAAAATTTACTTGTACCTTGAAGGGGGTTGCATGGCCACTTGATGAATATGCTTCTCCCATGGGAAACCGTCAAAGGATCTGCACAAAGTTGTCCATCATTTCATTCCTTTGTCGTGCAAGGGATTCCACAAGAAACATTTTAATAGGATATCTTGCTCCATCATCTTTCTTTTCATCTCCCATGGGTTGTTTTTGGGCTCGATGTGACACATCTTGTAATGGATTGATTGGTTTGAGTCCCAACTTCTTGTACCCAGACCTTGTCAAGGACATGCACAAAGAAAAATAAATGATGAACATACCACTGTGATACCACTAATTCAGATTTAGGAGCGGAATGAACTGATTAACATACTAAATACAATAAACATGGAGATATGAAGAATAACACAAATATCCAGTGAACAATATCTTCTATTAAATAATGAAATAGGTTGAAACTATAAAACTACAGAACTGAAACTTGCTCAAATGGTGGTAACTATCTCTAAGAAGAGATGTGGCTGCTTCATGCATCCTTTTGAGAAGAATGGATTACTCATGAATTCCAAAATCCTAGACATCCAAAAACCTAACCTTAGAAGGTGAAATGCCAAAAGTCATGTGGGCCCTATGGGTAAGTTGGTGTAATTTGGTACCTCAACTTCCTATGGCCGTAACTTTTGCATACGAACTCCGTTTTAGGTACGTGATAGCTCGTTGGAAAGGTCTTTCATAGAAACACACAGTCTTCCATCAAACTCTGACTCCATCTATAGTTTCACTGTGTCGATCCAAAAAAAAATGTTTAGGGCCCCAAAACGGCCACAAAAGTACAACAAGATGTGCTGACAAGAAAACATACAAAATAATATAGATGGATTAGGCAAGAGGCCACTCGTATCCACCTAGAAGATGTGTGGGGATTCATATAACCCCAGAAGTGTAGAATCCACAATTACAAAGTAGTACAGAAGAACGTGTTGAACAATAAATGGACAAGAGGAGCTAGTTGGAATAGGTGGGTTGCCACCAGTATCCATCTAGATCAACTACCTCCTAGGTAGGAGATTTGTACTTATGACAAATCATAGTGGGTTGAGGTATTTGTTTTACGAACCAAAACTCAATGTGAGATAGGCTAGGTGGATGTCTCTCCTTAGGGAGTTTGATTTTGAAATCAAACATATCAAAGGAAAGGTGAATAGGGTGGTGGATTCCCTTAGTAGAAGTATAAAAGTAGTTCACTTGGGAGCTTTAAGCACCAGTGAATCAGAAATCAAAGAGAGTCAAAATGACACAAGAAACAGATGTATTTTTCAAGAACGTGACATCATACCTAAAGAAAGATCCCACAAGGCTGAAGTATGAATGTTATTAGATGCTTAATGTTGACCTGATAACTTACAAGGGCAGATTATACATTCCAAATTGTGACGAATTTAAGAGGCTCATAATGGATGAACTACACAAAATACCATATACTAGTCATCCTGGTTATCAGAAAATGATCACAACCACCAGGAAATTGTTTTATTGGTAAGGACTGAAGAAATTCATAGATGATTATTTGGCTAAATGTCTAGAATGTCAGCAGGTTAAGGAAAAACATAGGAATCCAACAGGGTTGTTGTAGCCCCTACAAATTCCTGAATGGAAATGGCAAACCATCTCCATGGATTTCATCACATGATTACATAGATCAACCAAAAAGAATGATGCCATCATGGTATTTGTGGACAAACTGAGCAAGGTTGCTCACTTCATACCTATGAATTCAACTTGCAAGGAAATATATATTTCCAGTATCTTCAGGAAAGAGATATTCAGAATGCATGGCATGCCTAAGGAAATTATATTTGAAAGAGATACAAAGTTTACTTCAAACTTTTGGAAATCTCTATTTGTTGGATTTGAAACAAAATTAATCTTTAGTACAGCCTATCACCCTCAAACTGATGGGAAAGAAGAGAGGGTAAACCAAGAATTATAAGGCATGTTGAGGATTCATGTAGTGAATCAACCTAAAAAGTGGGAGGACTACCTAACACTGGTAGAATTTTCATACAATAATGGCTATCAAGAGTCATTAAAAATGAGCCCTTTTGAAGCCCTCTATGGAAGGAAATGCAACATCCCAATTAGCTGGAACAACTCAGTAGACAGAGTTACAATCGGACCAGATATGCTAAAGGAAATGGAACAACAAGTGATTTATATCAGAAAAAATTTGAAGATAGCCCAGGATAAACAAAAACTCTATGCAGACATGAAAAGGACTCCTAGAGAGTTCAAGGCAAGAGATCATGTGTATCTCTGAGTTAGACCCAAGAAAAGTTCTTTGACGATGGGAGATTGTGCCAAGATGGCACCTTAGTATTGTGGACCCTTTGATGTTTTGGATAGAGTGGGACCAATAGCCTATCATCTAGAACTTCCTCCCAGACTGAAGGAACATAATGTTTTCCATGTTTATTTAGTAAAGAAGTATGTACATGATTATAATCATATTATTGACTGGTCTATGATTCAGGTGGAACTAGAGGGAGAATTCCTACCAGAACCCCAATGCATAATAGACAGGAAGGAAACCCCACTCAGGAACAAAACCATTGCATAGATCAAGGTGCAGTGGAAACACTTTGGCCCAAATGAGGCTACATGGGAAATGGAGGATGCCGTGAGACATACATATCCATTTTTTTTTACTTTTGTACATACAGAACACATCGGAAGATAAAACATAGAGGACGATGTTCCTTTAATGGGGAGGGTATTTTAATACCCATGTTTTCCCCAATTTGTAAATATAACTATAACTGGCCAAGAGACTATGGCAGACTAAATATGTGTGAATGTTTGATTTGATGAACCTTTGTATAAAAATTTCAATGTATAATTTTTTTGTTATTATTAGAATTAGAATTTGAATATTTGTTGCACAACTCCTGAAAGGGGGAAAGTTTGCCAAGATAGGCCATGGATGTTATGAGAGAGATGGTGAAGGGAAAATAAGTATGGTTGATATGACCCTCACATGAATAGTACCTACTAGGTGTAATTGCTCAACAGTCCTCTGACCCAAAAATGAATTACCAGTCAAGATGGTATTTGGAATTCCATCCTCAAGAGTTAATGAGGAGATGGGGTAGGGTACCCATCGGTAAGGCTTCCAGGCCCGACCATGAATTGGGATTTGGACCCATGCAACCTGGCTGAGAAATAAAAGGAATGAGGTAATTCGGGCAGAGAGACATATCAGGGGGAGATATAAGAGAAAAGAAAACACTCTCTAGAGAGAGCAATGAAACATACTTCGACTCGGAAGTTGAAAGAAAAAAAAAAGATGATTAGTAAGCTCGATCTGGATGTAAGAACCATGGGGTATGGTTTCTCTACAAGATGATAAAAGAGGTTGATGAGTGACCAAGGAAGTACTCATGCAAACCTCCTTGCTTGGAGCAAAGAAAACCAGTTTCCAAGTACCCATGGGAGAAGGAGAGTAACCTTCGTCCCTGATTGTTGTGGAGCAAAGAGAAAGAATCTCTCTCAGAGAATCATGGTCTATCTCGGGGGTGGCCAGTGATATATCCATTTGGATTGACTATGCCTATGGTTGGTAGGAAACAAGCACCCCTTTTAGCAGTTGCTTCACATTTTTCAGTTCTTATAAGTATTTTCATACTTTGTGTATTATATTGGATGCGATGATGAAATATCTTTGTTTATGATTCAATCTTTAAGTATTTGAACAGTTGTTAGAAAATATCTACGATTTATGTAAATTGTTATGTCTATATGATCTCTTGATTTATCTCAGTTTTTATAGCAAAGATTCATCGGATGGGAATCCACAAAAGGGTTGGGGATAAGATCGAATGAACTATCTAAGTCTTGCCAAAACCTTGAAGTTTACCTTAGTAGGAATGTCAAATCCTAATCATGTCGGAGAAAGGAGTTTCTCCTTTATAATATTCACCCATATGACCAAGGGCTCATGCCTATGTCCTTAACCCAATTGTTGTTAAAGGATAAGCGCTTAGCCCCTAGAATTTCCAAAGTATCCATATGACTGGGTTTGGAGAACCCTACGCTAGTATGAAAGGAGATATCCCTTATGGATGTACGTCCCCACAATCCTCATAAATAGCTGAAGGTTAGAGTCCTGAATCGACAAGGGTCATCGATCTAGAGACCCAATGTAGACCTATCCCAACCATTAGATTGGATGTAGGAGGAGAAGCATTAAGTGCTTTGGAGATGTCTTACTTCGAGAGAATATGAGTGCTCTAGTGCCAAAACTCCTGAACGACAGAGTAAATCTTGGTCGTAGAGGCTTGGTACCCATGGTGATAGATCCGGCATGGTCTAGAGGAAAAAGATGGGATACACAGGCCAAAACTCCCGAAATGTCGAATCATCGAAGTAACCAGGACTGCTGGATGGAAGGGTATGTGGAAAATGATCCCATGGTCTAGAGACTTCGTACTCTAGAGGATTTTGGCCAAGGGTTTTCATAGTGTGAAAATTGAAGAAGACACAAATGCCAGAGTAAATCTCGATGGTTGGTCAAAGAGGAAATGTGGCACAAGATATGAGAGGCACGATATTTATCTCTTCGGGGGATTTGCGTCAAGAGGGTTTGACAAGCGTAAAAGCCCGGAGCTACGAAGTAATGAGAACCATAGATCCAAGGATCCTTCAAGGGATTCCATGACTATCAGATCCCTACCAAGGTCATCCCGATGTTGACCACTCCACGAGATTAGAGGTGGTGCAACGTCAAAACCACAACAACCATCAGATCTTGGATTTGCAAAGGAGGATCGTTGAATCAATGTCCAGTTAAGCTCTGACAATTGAATCTCAGTAAGGATAGATCAATGACAGGGAACCGTTGTAGAAATTAAAGTATGAATTAACAACTTCATAAGTGGTTCTACAATCCTCAACGACTGCCTATCATCACCCATTCCCAAATTGACTGAACCCATTGGCCCCTCTGCCAACGTGCATCTCCCATTGCGGAACTCGATGATGAGTTTAAATATCATGCTAGTTGAGACTCCGCAATCCTTCTTAGCCATCGATATTCACGATAAATTCAATCACAGTCGTCGAATGGAACCGGTTGAAGCCCCAAAGTAATGGAGGTCATAGATCTAGGGATTATGTGGACCCTTACTGACCATGGGATCAAAGGGTTGGACAAATATCAGTCCAATATGATGTAGCATCCAGAAATCACTCAAGGTGTCATGGACCCATGTACGTATGCCATGTGGCATCTAGATTTGTGCTACCATAGACCCCATGGACCCCTTAGACTCTGACACGTGTATGGGGCACGTGGAAGCTCTATCTCACCACGTGACACAATCTCAGGTTCCTTCGAACTTCGCTAGTCCAGTGCTTTCAATTCATCAACTATTTTCTTTCCTCTCAAAGATTGGACAGTAATAAGGTCATTTGAGACCGATTGACCCTTTCTTCGTGTTTGCACCGCCAAAACCTCAACAGGTGGTTCCTGAACTTCAAATACATCATTGGGAGCCATCAACAAGTCAGGATCCCATAACAACATGGTTGTTTCTTCTGGTGGCTCAACTTCCTCCTGATTGTCGATGTTCACCACTGAGCCACTTGATTGTTCGGTAAGAGAAACTTCATCTAGGAACCAACTGTCCATTAAATTCATAGCGTGCACCCATTGGGGACAGTCTCTTTCAGAATGTTTCTCTTGATGGTACATACAAAAAGAGTCAAATGCTACATTACCCAGGTCGATGTTTAAGTTGGTTGGGGGAGTTTCAATCACTTTGAAAGGTGGGTTGAGGATGAATTCTCAAAGGTATAGGGAAAATCCTACACAGTATGTCCTCATGCTGTACATTCATCAGTCTTATAGCTAGTATGAATTTTTCAATATGGTCTTCAGGCAATCCGAAGGTTTCAGGGTCAAATTTGGGAAGTAATTTTTCTTGGTGTCAAGGGAGGTTATGTACCCGTCCTAGGATTGCCAAAGCATCTCTGTCCAACTGAGGTTGATTATTTTGAGGTGGATTTCCCCTTTATTCATTATTATCTTTATTATATTCCATGTCATCAGATTTTGAAGCTGAGCGATCTGAGTTAAACCCTTCCTCGTCAGATTAAAAATCGTCAGGCTCATAGTAGTTACTAGTTGGTGTTTCAGAGATCAGATTAAGGGGTTGTTCAATCTCAGTGAGGGAAAAATATATCAAGTCATATACTGTGTGAACAAAAACCTAGTTAGGGG
>JASDQU010736282.1:143271-157086 GCA_032191745.1 Picea mariana | reverse complement strand
ATTGTTTGAGCATTGGAATGGAGCTAGGATGGCGATGGTGAGAGGAAGCGACATTTAAACGGTATGTCAACTATCCCTCTTTAGTTAGTAAATTCAGTATTTAAAAATTAAGGAAAGCGTCATGTTCTGGTTTGTTTTGTTCTAGATCTAGGTGGATCTAGGGAGATCATTTAGTGTCCGCACCTACTGATTTGTCCGATAACAGTATAGGTAGCTATATGACATGTCATCTCACATTAATGCTGACGAATACATTCCTTGTGCATATCATGTATAGAAAATAAGAAGCCATGTGAAAGGTGGGCTCCTATCCCTCCTTAGGTGTCTAATCCTACAATATATGGGTTCTCAATTTCTTGGAGTTGATTTCTCCCCAATTGAAGCTACTCCTCGAAATAGCCACAGTGTATGCCAGGGGCATCCATGCCTCTGAAAACTTAGAGAAATATTTTTCCCCATATTATCGGAAAATTAGAGCCATTAAGTAGATATATGGCTCCCTCAGATTTGATGTCTCATACCAGACGTTGCTCTGATTTGTAAATTTCTTGTCTTCCTTCCACCAAGAGGCCATTAATCGGTCGATGTCATGGATTTCATAGAAATTCACCATGAAGTATGTGTTCAACCACTCCTTTATGTCCTTGATCTTGTAATACTTCTGGAACTCTATCGAGAGAAAAGCTCTGACACATCCTCCATTCTCATCATTGATTCGGAACTTTTGTTCATCTGTGTGATCTATTATCCAACTCATAGTCTCAATGTAGGGAAGTACTGGAGTTCGAAAATCTACCATATGCAAGCATGATCGCTGCATATTTGGAAAAAAACTGGTCGTCGAGCACCCATACATCCGAGTCACTATGGAGAATAAACTCTAGGTAATCTTCTCAGTTGATTCTGTTGAAGAAATATCCCTAGTGTGGGAGCGTTATCTTTTATCCAGTGGTTTTTTCTGTATCGCCAAAAGTAGGGGGTTGATAAAATGCCTTCTTAGTTGATGTTTTGATGACTGGATCCACTCTGGGAGAAAAATCCAATTGCCTCATTGTGCCGGGAGAATATCCTTCACCAATCTCTACTTCCTTTAATTTTGGTGCCCTCGGCGAGCGTCTGGTCGTTGGATTCCTTGGAGGAATTTTCCCTGCAAATAGAATAGCGTTAGACACTATGTTACAGATAGAATGTTGATACATAAAAATGAAACCACCGAAATGAACAAATTAACACATACCTCTTCTTTGCACTAGCTTAACCTGTTTTTTTTTTAAATTTATGAGAATCAAATGCAACTCTTGAGACACTCTCTTCGCTTCTTCAGCTACTCTCAAAATGAGAAAATTGTGTGTAGAATGGAGGTGTTCAAAGTTGTCTTAGTGATTTAAATGGAGATAATACTTACCTTGTCACATCAATTATTCAATTTGGGGTGTAGGTGTGGTTCTACAAAATCTGTTACCAGATCCACCTTATGCTTGAGATTTAAATGTAGTCATAGGTTGGCGGCGCAGGCGTGGGATATAATGTGGTTCATCGGTGATTTAAAATTCCCGTTGTTTGATTGGGGCATGGGGTAGCATCGTATACGGAGTGAAAAATTAATCGGCCTATTAAATGGTAGAATATGATCTTATTGTGTGTTGAAAACGTCCCATCATTCTGCTAAATTAACAAGTGGATCAGGATTCGACGCTTTTCTTTGGACAATGTTCGTTGATATCTCTTGGAAAAAACTATGACGTTGATCCATCTTGTCATACAGAGTTGATGTGGAAATGGTGACTTGGAAGTGTGACTAGGAAATGGGGAAACCTAAGGTGAATCGGGATGAAACTAGGTCATACGAAATACCTACGCGGAAAAGAAATGTGACGTTTGAGATTGGTGTCTTCATTTAATCATGTTATTCAGAATCTGGGATTTTCATTAGATAATCATTTTAACAAACGGTTCCTACCCTATTGATGATGAAAAATTATCAAGGATCGATGATCGACGATAAGTTTAAACAAGTGTTCCCGAATTAACCCTCTCGAAACTGGCTGATGCCAAAAATGCATCGAAGATCGGTGATCACCGATGTGTTAATGTGAAAATTTTCCATGATTTAAATCTTTGAGGATTCAATGACCCCCAAAAAAGCATAAGTAATCGGCTATCGAGGGTTCATCATGGCCCATGTCAATGTCAATGTTTATCCCTCTTGTATTCCGTTGACACTGATGGGAAATCGTCCACCTCCTGAATCTTCTTTGCAAACAACTAGCACAAATCTACTCCGCCTTTTACCGATGTCAATGATACATCAGCGATCGACAATTATTGTTACTATGTGGTCATTTTACTTGCTTGGATTTTTTCGACACCGAACATAAGTGCGTGGGTCACAATTTTAGTTGTAGATTCTTAGTTAAAATTCCAAGTTCTTTTTAGACACAAAGGTTTCACTTTCACAGGTTCAAATAAATCCAACTTAATCAATGAAGAGACATGAAAATGAAATAGCAATTCCTCCATAATGGACTCAATTAATAAAGTAGAAAAAAACAAAACAAGTGGTACCCAAAAGAGAAAAAAATCATAAAAGATTCTAGGGTGTGTTGAGTGCTCAACAAGTTCCTCCACCATCTCTCCTTCCTAAGACAAACTAATTATTGATGCATATCCCAGTATAGGCTCCTTCCACACCACCCTCACCCCCAACTAGAGGCAATACCACCACCACTGAGGGAAAACGAAGGAAGAATGAGACCATAGCTCCTCTCCCTCCCTAAGATCAACCGTCATGAGAACTATGCGAAAGAGAATTACACCCCAAAAATAGATGTCCTACTCTTCCTAAGTTACGCAATATTATCCATCTCCCTAAAACAACCCCATTGCTTATGACTCCACCAAGTACATCCACTGCCTCTACTAAGGAGTCCTAAACCACATGAAAGAAAGGCTTATGAACCAATTTTGTGTGTGCCATATGCTCATACTATGGCCATTACATTCATCCTTTCCCATATCTACCTCAATTCCGCTAAACATTAGTCGCAGTATGCCACACATCTCGGCTTGAGCCCTCTTAGGAAATCCCTATTGATGCTCATATTACTAAAATTCATTATATTTCGTCATCAGTCCTTGAGAAAATGATATATCCCCCACAGTGTATTGACATTTGGTTTATGTCCAATGGGCCATCACACCATATACATGATATCTTGTCTATGTCCTCACCCCTTGAGGAAAATAACACTTACCCGTTGACACTCCCCCCTGCCACCTCCCAGAATCCCTTGTATTCTCGCCTTTTCCACTATGACAAAGATATCCTAGAGGAACTGAATACCCCTAATTTCCCATGGAATGTGCTCCATCATCGAGCAATTTTCCTCTCAGGTGAGGTCTTTCACCCTCCTACCCAAGCCTCCATGTGCGTAATTGAAACAAAGGATTTTATTTCGTCGGGGCATATAAACTGGTTCAAAAACCCTATCCCTTCCCCCAATGCTTTTGAATAAGGAAACATGGCCAACATCTCTTCTATAGTCAAAATTAACATTTCCATTAAACCAGGCATCATAGAAGAGATCACCATTGGTGTTGCATGATCCCCTAAAAAAAACATTTCTTACAAAGCTCTCTTTCAGGAATATCGAGATATTTTTGCCTGGTAATATATAGAGATGCCTGGCATTGATCCTTCTATAGTCAAACATTGAATCGACACATGGCCGGATATCTCCCATGTTCATCAAAAGCAATGCCCCCTACACCCATCCAAAGTTACAGCTATTAAAATCTGAAATTGACAAGTTATGCATTGTCGAGTTCATTTACCCCATTGCGTACACTTTTTGGATCTCCAACCCCGTCCCCATTAACAAAAAAAAGGGCATTATTCACATCTGCACAGAGATTTGTGACCTCAACCACGCTTGTCCCAAAGACAACTTCCTAACCCCTTTCATTGACCAAATAATCGATGATTGTGCCATCCAAGAGGCACTATTCTTTATGGATGGGCTCTCTAGATACAAACAATTTCAAATCCACCCAGCAGATCAGTACAAAACCACTTTTAGAACCCCTTGGGGTACCTTTTCTTATCACGTCATTCCCCTTGGACTAAAAAATGCCGGTGCTACTTTCGAATGGGCCATGACCTACGTTTTTCATGATCTTTCTCACATCATCCTTGATTATTTGGAAGACCTCACTACTCTATCCAAAAAGAGAACTTATCATTTAGAAAACTTATGCATCATTTTCCAATGATGTCACCAATATAATATCCACTTGAACCCCCTCAAGTGTGTCTTTTGCGTCACTTCCAAACACCTTCTCGGGTTCATTGTCTCCCAACATGGAACATCATTATGGACCCTCTCAAGGTCCAAGCTATCACAGAAATTCCACCACCTAGGAATTTAAACCAACTCCAGAGCTTGCAAGGAAAAGCCAACTTTTTATGTTTCCTTTTCCCACACTATGCCACTGGCACACATGGTTTTCTCCAGTTACTGCATCATGATATCCCATTTCGATGGGAGGAACATGCTCAAACAACTTTTGATGGTTTAATAGTCACCCTATCCAATGCCCCTTTGATTAGTCTCCCAGACTATGATCGTGATTACATCCTCTAATTATCAGCCTCTATTGTTTCAGTCACAGGAGTCCTCGTCCAATTAGGGGATGATGGGCGTGAACATGTGATTTACTACATTAGTAAAAATCTTTCAGGACCACCCTTCAAGTATAATCATGATGAAAAACTCGCATTAGTAGTTGTTCTCACAGTCCAAAAACTGTAGCATTATATTTTGCTTCGAACTACCAAGATCGTAGCATATTCCAACCCCATGCAGTACTTTCTTAGTTGACAACAAATCCACGAAATTTTTTCTTGATGAATCGTTATCCTTCAAGAACACGATCTATAGTTATCCACTCCCAAAATCAAGAAATCTCTGGTCCTAGCCAAACTCATTACAGCTTTTCCTTTAGACGCCAAAGATTCCCTGATGGACACCTCTTCTTCATCCCCTCTCATGACCCCTAGTAAGACGACCTCCTCATCTACCTTCGTACAAAAAATTTTGGGTCTCACCTCTCTCGCGATGATCGTCGACGCATTCAACATTAGGCTCCCCACTACCTCCTCACCGGAGACATTCTCTACTGTCGCGGGTTCGATACCATCCTTTGGCAATGTCTTACCATCGACAAAGCCGAAAGAGTCTTGAATTATTTCCACAGCGGCGCTTGCTTTGGTCACCTCTCAGGTATGTCCACCGCTAAAAAAATCATTAAGGCGTGATACTTCTGGCTGACCTTGTTTCATCCACACTGTCAAGCAATGCAATAAATGCTAGATTTATTCAAACAAAGCATGAGCTCCACCAGCTCTTATACACCCATTCATCACAGTAGGCCCCTTCTATAAATGGGGCATATACTTCATGACTTTCCATCCTCCATCCAGTAATGGACACAAGTACATTGTCGTGGTAGTGTATTATTTTACCAAATGGGTCAAATCCATGCCCACATTTAACAACACTGCTGACACAACAACACGTTTTTTCTTCAACCATGTCATTACCCAGTTCAGAGTCCCACAAGAATTAGTTCCCTATCATGGTAAACCTTTTGAGAATGAGATCTTTGTTGAACCCTCTTCAAAATTAGGCCTCGCCCATGATTTTGCCTCCCCATACTACCCTCATTCCAATGGACAGGTTGAGGTTATCAATACAGTCCTCAAAACCATGCTACAACATGTCGTCAACAAACATAAGACCAACTGGCATCATATGTTGTTTTCCGCTTTATGGTCCTGTTGTATGGCAGTCAAAAGTGCCACTATTTTTACACCATTCCATCTTGTCGATGGGATCGAAGCCACCCTCCCTATCGAGTGAGAAATCCCACATTACGCACTTCCATAGAGTTCTTATCGGACACTACTCCAATGGAGCAGCACCTTCTGACCTTAGAATCACTTGATGAAGACCGTAGATCTTCATTACAACACAATGAAGTAGCTTAAAAATGGTCCAATGCCACCTTTGACCACCATGTCAACCTTCTCTCATTCAATGAAGGTGATCTCATGTTAGCCTATGATATCCCCTACAACACTCTCGACCATGGGAAATTCGAGTCATTATGGCATGACCCCTTCATCATACAAAATTGCCTCACTAAGGGCACCTACATATTGGCCTCTCTAGAAGGCTTCCCTTTCAAGGAACCCGTCAACGGGTTATACTTGAAGAAATTTTATGCCTAAGTGTAGCCCCCTACCTTAGGTTTCTCTTTGAACACATTTGTAGAGTTTTTAGTCTTCTTACTTTCATCACTCCTCATGTATGATCTATCACCCGTGTTATTGACAGATGCATCATCCATCATCCTACCACATAGGTTATGCTAACAGTGCCAGTCGCTAGACCCAAAATCTCACTTCGGCCGCTTGGGTCCTCTATACCCCCTCACATATACTACTCCATTCCAGTGGCATATGCTTAGGCCTGTCCACCAATAACCAAGCTAAATATGAGGATTTCATTGGTCTCCTCACCGAGGTCAGAGACCACCACATTTGCCACCTCAGCATTCTATTAGATTCCCAACTTGTCGTCCTGTAGCTCAACAACATGTATCGTGTTCACAATTCTTTCCTCTTCTGCAAATACCTCCAAGTTAGACTCCTATATTGCAACTTTTATTCCATCACATTTACACATATTCCAAGAAACCTCAATCAAGTAGCAAATCACATGGATAACCTAGTATTAGATTGGAATTTATCACATTAAAAATATCATATACACAACATCATATATTTTTCAACAGATAGCAATATACATCATACATCATAAACAAAAAACACAAAAACATGAATGATCAATGTATCCATCATATATCTATCATAAGGTCATAAATGTTTTACAAAAAATATATATACAATTTCCCATAGGCTCATAAGTCTCATCATCCCTATGAGTACAAAAATTAGGTATCCAATACCCTATCAAAAAGTGGGATCACAAACCCATACATCCCAACATGACACATAAGGCACCCTTAAAGCTTCCCCCCCAAGTCCTCTATCAGCTGGAGGTGCCCCACCAGTTGGGGTCCCTCAAGCTCCAAGGGGCATTCGACCAATCATAGCTGCCCCTGCCACTTCTGCTCTGCGGATCAACATCCACCACTCTGTCGGTACTCCCACACACTATTCTAGGACCTCCTCATCCTGGATGTGGGTCCAGGAACACCTTGAAGGATCCACTCGATAATCATCACATGTCCTCTAGAATGGCCCCAACATCTCCCTGTGTCTCTCTGGATGGTCCTGCATCAATGTCATCTCGTCGGTGCCTCTACCCATCCCTTTTCTCTGCGAGATCCTGTCAAGCCGACTCCCATCAATGAGGCTCCCCGATGAACTCTGCATCTTTCCCCTGGGGTCCAACATCTGCAAAACAACACAGATATAGTGTCATCATCCATATACATGTCTGATAAATGTTATCTACCAAAATCAAAATAAACAGATACAACACATACCTCTTTGGTCCCAGTCCTCCCCTGGAGGTAGCACCATGTCCGGATCCTGCATGTAATCCATACCCGCATATGGATACCATAGAATCACATGTGGAATTTGTCACCACACTTGAGCAGCCATCATCGTGAAGTAATGGCCACCCTCCCCTCCTCCATTCCAGGCCAAAACATGCACCCATCGCATCAATCGCGACTCTTGCTGCGATGCTAGCTCCAATAGAATATGAGGGCACAATAGGAGCACCCTCTCCAAGAACCAAGCCACCAACACAGACCC
Organism: Picea mariana; assembly: GCA_032191745.1. Lineage (NCBI taxonomy): Eukaryota > Viridiplantae > Streptophyta > Pinopsida > Pinales > Pinaceae > Picea > Picea mariana. Next base: position 149,234 of record JASDQU010736282.1, on the reverse strand, counting down.
ATAGGCAAAATCATCGTAATCAGCATGCCAACACCGGTTCAGCTGGGACATCATCCAGGTGTGCATGAGCACACCCCATGCAAATAGGTCCTCATCCAGGACCTCCTCCACCACCCTTAGATGACCACAAGTGATCCAATCAGTGCCCAAAGATTCGTATATCCTCACCACCATGGCCATGATGGACTCATTCAACAATTCATCAATGGCCTTAATCCACACAACCAAACCTGACATAGGGTTCAACCCAGAACAATGTTGGGTCGCGATGGTATCCACCCTATCCTCCCCTGGAAGATGGGGATCAATGACCAGTACCCTCCCATGGAATGGGAGCCTTGTCAAAAAGTAGACGCCCTCATCCACAGAGAATGTCATTTTCTCCCCCCTCACCACAAAGCACTATAGATTACATCCCGATGAAGAACTAAAGTAGGAACTCTTGCAACTGTATCAGAGGACAATCAAAAAAATTGAGAAACTCGCAGGCTGCCAAGTGTCTGCGTACTCCAGACTACTCCCTCACAACCTCCCTCATTCGGTCCCAGTCCCATTCTCACGAGTGGATCGACATCGTACTCCAGACTCTGTTGATCACCTACATTCACCCAAAAACATCTGATCATCCACATCATCTATCACAAAAGCATAAATATCAAAAAAACATACCCCCCTTAGCATGCCCACAGTGTGCATCTTTCCCCCATATAGTTTTGCATATGCGCACGTATTTTCTTATCACATTTGTGCACTAATGCATTGTTTTCTCACCCACAGTCGTGCATGTGTGCATAGTTGTCACTCCAACAGATGCACATCCAATGTGCGCCTGTCTGTCCAACCCACACACACATGTGCACGGTTGTTACCTACACAACTGCACATTATGTGTGGGGTTTCCCAACACAGCCACACATTTAGAATGCCTAAATGTCTTGAAAAAACCCACACATAATGTGCGAGAAACTGAGTTCTACTCACAAACACATGTGTGGGTGTTCCCCTTTTTCCCATGCATTAGTGGGCCCCTACCCTTAAAAACCATTATATGTCTCTCTGTACAGTCCCTACCTAACATATATCAACTTCACAAAATGAAGAATGATAGGGTCACTAACTTTTCTTTCACAACTCCCGGATCTGTATCCTCACACTCCCGTAATCTTGAAATCACCTCACAGCTCTCTCGCCAAATCAGCAATAGTGTCAGGTACAAATGAGGTGGCATTGTGGGCCCACCATATATATATAGGCCCTTTTCCCAACTTCCACCTTATGTTACACGATCCTAGAGCCTTTGTTTTCCATTCCATTCTCAGCTACGAGATCTTGATCCAGCCATCTACACATTCACATTCCTCGGGTTATCACCTACACTTCTCATTGGAGGAGCATTTTTTTTCTCACACCACGTTCAGGTACGCATGCTCACTTTTAGTTTTATCGAATAGTTGTTATATGTTCTTTATCATCAGATATTTTTCACGTCAGGTATTTGTTTTTTTATGTGTGCAGGTACTTCTTCAGCAAGCTTACAACCTCTTCAGGTATATGTGCGACATTGGCATGTAGTTACTCCCTCTGTAAACAATTGCATATCTTAGTCACACCCTCTGACATTTACCTTTAGGGTCCCTACATTCGGCTCTGCAGTATCTTTACCTTTGCCACATTTTGGTACTATCAACCGATAGCACCCTCCCCCACATGAGTTGTCCCATTCATAGTTCCCCTTGGAAACTTGACACTCATGCTGATGTCACCCCCCTAGGATTGGGAGTCCCGATAGTATTTTTCACTTACAAGAATGAACCCCATACTTCTTCTCATCATATTTCTAACCTTCCCAATGGAATCCCAGGTCATATCATCTTACACTTGGTTCTATTGATTGCACCCCTGCAGTTTAATTCTCCCTCCATCTCATCCACCATCAGTTTTTCCATCTATAGATTGTCCTCCATCCACTTACCTAATACAGAAACCCACCCATGGGGCCCCCACCCTCCACAAGTTCTCTTTCAAAAACTTGTGCTCTAAATAGGCCAAACCATCTTTCAATAGGGCTCCCATTTCTATATATGTATACTCAACCCAAATTATTATTTATTTCTTTGGTAATTTTATAAAGACCTTGTTTCCATCATAAACATATATTTTTAGTCGTCATCCTCAATGGCCTTATTTTACCTGGAAAAGAAAACCATGTCACCCTTGGTTGGGGCATCCACCCTTTTTTCATATTAACATCATTAACAAACCCCGAGAATCCCAACTCCATGTACCCACGATCTCTGAGTTTTCCCACTTTGTTAGCCTTCGACACATTTTAACCCAATATCTAGTCATCCCCCTAACGCTAGATCCAGTTTTACGGTTTTTGCTAATCATCCCTCAACACCCCAACCAAGGGAAGTCTTGAGTCCTGTAGTGTCTTGACTTCATCCATGTTACCCATTAGTACCTAATCTCACCCATTACTCGATGGATTTGAAGAATCCCTTTTCTTCTTGTTGTCACCTCTCCCTTCCTGTCGACATCAACATAGTTTCTAGAAGGGAGACAATATCTTGACTCTCATTACCTTTTCAATCAGGAGTCTCAAACAGAACAGAGAGAGTCATCATCGCTTTCTGATTCTATTGACCCCCATAACATTCGACTTCAGCAAACTCTCATGTTACGGTGGGTCTTACTATGAAACCATTGCAGTGGTTTCATACCAGTCAAAGACCTATGAAGTTGATAGGACATCAATGCCTACCAGTCATCGACACTTCTTACTGTCATCCATTACTTGCTTTAGAGCCAGTTCACCAGTCAGAACCATCATCTTCCATTATCAACTACTCCCGAGGGTGCTGCAGCTATCTACATCATCATACATCTTCTGTTACAGTCCCACATTTTGGTTTCATGACACGAGCATGGGGCATGCCCGCCTCATTTGTATACAGATCTTATTTTTTTCTTCTTCCTAGAGGAAGGTTTGGTTCCCATAGTTTTCCCTCTCCCTCCAACAGATCTCTCTTGCAGTTCCTCTCTTCACTCTTACTTACAATGGAACTCTAAGAAAAATAAACATTGATGTATTTCAGCTATACATATGCTCCTAACCTCACACATCAGGGGGAATCTATTATCACTGAAAAATCATCCGCAGCATTGCACATAATGGTTGAAGAAAGACATCAATTCCAGCAGCAATTAGTACACCTACATCATCAAAATCCATCAAAAAGGCACAAAACTATACACTTGGTTCAAAAATTAAAGAGCACAAATTCACCAAAGGAAGTGCATGCATAGTGCACAGAATGCGCAGGATAACATAACACTAAGAGTGTAATATGCACAAGATGCATGACTGTCTACAAGAAAATTCTCTCACTTCTCATGAACGGTGCATTTATGAATCTTGTTGCCCTCTCAACCACTTCTAGGCCAACCCCCAACACGATTTGACACTCAGATGTAAGTGAAATCTAGCTTGGAGGTTGGTCAAGGGATAGGAAGTTCCCTAAAAGACCCCTTTTTCACACTATGAACTAGTTGTATGTTGCCATGAATGGACACTATAAATATGTGTCATGGGTGTGCTAGAAAAATATGAACTTCAAGGTATTGTTATGCTGCAAGAATTCTTCTTAGAGAATCCTCTTTTATCTTTGAATCATTCAAGAACTATAGCAAGGGACATTTCACTCACCTCTTGAGAGGATTGGCATTGTATTTCTTCACCATTGTTACTTCCCATTGCATGAAGAGAAGAGATATCTATTAGGGAACTCAAGATCCCTCCCAAGGAGGAAGAGGGGATTCATAGGTCCCTGCTTTTCTCTATGGTGTTAGCCTATCAATATATTGATCTATTGGTAGCTATATTATTGTCATTTTTTTTTCATGGTTCTAGTTCTTGCAAGCTTCTCTAACATTTATTTCTCGTCATTTTTAGTTTTATTTCCTTGTTTCATGTGTATTTGGTCATTTAATCAACTCACAAACCTTTGTCTTATTTAGCTAACTTAACTAAGAAGGTAAGTGTTGTGTTTTTTCTCACCCATGTGGAAAAACCAACACAACAATGATTAATGATTCCCCTATGATCGTTGCCTCTTGAATACCATAATTGTTTTGTGGTGTGACTCATTTGAGCATAAATAGTGCCTCCACTTCATTGTTGGAGGTGTTTCCATGACCCTACGCTAATTCTACAACTTAATTTCCATATGGATCAATGAGGATCTACCCCACATCTTTTGTTATCACATATAGCTATCAAAAGGTCACAGGATGACCAAGTTCATGGTATGCACAGATATCATCCTCGAGCACAAAGAGAAACATTCAGAGTAGTCCATTTCAGGATTGAAACACAAGCAAGTAGATAGGATCGATTTTCAATGATGTAGATCCCATGAATAGTTCATATCAACGTCTCTCCGGCATTTGAGATTTCAAAGTAGCACCAAGATTAATGACTAAACAGAGGAGCCAAAGTCCCGAAGTAAATCTGAGCCATTGAAGGATGAGGACACGCGTCAGCGGATCTCACGCTTAGGAAGATTTACTTCAGAGGATTGCACGAAATGTGCATTGAAAAGTCCCAAAGAGACGAAGCCCAAACTCCCAAAATAATTATGGACTATTGATCTTGGCATCAGTATCATCAGAAGCCCCAAAGTCCTAAGAGTCCCAAACTAAATCTTGGTCATCCAAATCAATAGCCCATGTGTCGGAAAATTTCACACTTCAGTAGATTTACTTTGGAGGATTGTGCAAGCAAGCAGAAGCAAACTCCCGAAGCCTGAACTCCCAAAGTATATATCGGTCATCCAAATCTATAGGACATGTGTTACTAGATATCTCACTTTGGGAATTCAGCACTTTGGATGATTGTAAGAGCCACACATCGAGGAGGCCCAAAGCCCAAACTCTCGAAATAATTGTGATTCATTGATCTTCGAAGTAGGAGCTAGGGTACATCCAAGAGCAGTGCATGAAAATTAAAGTGAGGCTTTCCCATATCGTAGATCACGATCAGATCAACATCTCACATGTATTCGACATGTCAAATTTGCACGAGGATTAGTGGCGAGGAAGAAGCCCTGGAGTTGCAGATCAAGCGCCATGCGTCCTTCTCCATCGAACGATCATGATTTTCTTAGGAACTTCGAGAGATTTTCCTTCAGGAGTTTCAATTTCTCCACTCCTAATTTTCTCTGAAGTGCTTTTTCCCAAAGTTGCGGATCAAGCATCGCGTGTCCCTCCATATCAGATGGTCATTGTTTACTTCAGGATTTTGGGGTTTTTCCTCTCTTTTTCCTCAATATTACTTTCTCCCAGAGTTGCAGATTAGGCGACACGCATCCTTCTCCATTGGACGATCAATATTTACTTTGGGAATCCAGACTTCCGGAATTTTAGCTCCTCCCCTCCCGCCTTCATCCAAAGTGTTTTCTCTTGAAGTCCACATATCGATGTCACATGTCAATCTAAATCTAACAGTGGTAGTTTTCTTCAATACTATGAGCTTCGGGAGTTTCATCTTCCTCGCTCTCGTCTTCATCCAGAGTATTTTCTCCCAGATTTAGCAGATCGTTGTCATGTTTCCTCCTTAGATCGATGGTCGTCATTCACTTCGGATCTCCATCTCTACATGCATGCCACCCTCGAGCTCTAAAGTGCCAAACTATGTGGTAGTCATCATTTCAAATATGTGGCGTTCTCGTCATTCATGACACCTGGAATCCATTTGGTGATGACACGTGGCACTCAATCCTGACGCCTTTGGTTATTATTAGAAAAACAGGACCGTGGAGCAATAAAATAAAACAAATGCAGAAACAAAACACAGAAGACACACAATACAAGAGAGACACAGATTTACGTGGTTCACCAAGTGTGGACTACGTCCACCAGAGAAATTGCCAGGTCCTTCCTTTATTATTATCCAACAAATG
>JASDQU010736282.1:114980-143048 GCA_032191745.1 Picea mariana | reverse complement strand
GTCAAAATTAACCTAAACTAATCTTACTGCTAATTTTTTTGGTTCATCCTAAGTCCGTTTGTGCAGGGATGGAAGGCGGGATAATGGAGGCTGAATAAAGACAAGGGGGAGAGGATGCAGCGGATGAAGGATGCAGAAGGTGATGGAGGACTGAGCGACAAGAGTGGAGGGAGGAAACAGAATCACTTGAGCTATACTTCGTCACCCGGAGAGATGCCAAATAGATACATATTAGTTAGAAGACTGATTCCCATAATTTATGGGGTGATAACAGGATACATTTAGGGTATTTTAGAATTGGTTTTATTACCTTTTTTCTAAGTTTTTTGCAAGAGTCTAAGTTTGTATGGATTCTGTTCTTCCATACCAGTACTCGCTGCATGATTGCTAGACTGTTTATTTTGTTTCCGAAAATTTACTGAGGTATACGCAGCCTGCAGAAGCCCTGCCCGCGTATACACACACCCTACTTTTTGACAGCCCGCGTATATCCACTGGGCTGTTGAAGTGAGTTGTGTGCTTAAGTCCATAATTATTTTTAGGAGAGGTAGTCATCCTCTTTTCCCTGTCAAAAGTGATCCTTCTCAGGGGTTTCCTAGATTTGTTCAGAGTCTCTATGTTGCAGTCTACAACCTAGGATAACCTTAGATTAGCTTTGTTCTATCAAAGTTTCCTTGCATTTTCTTTGCCAAAGTAATTTTATCTGTCTCTAAGGGACTCTGGTTTCCAATGCCATTGCTCCCTGCCTATGCTGGACTATGTTTTTTCACGTTTTTGAGCATTTACAGAGCTATACGCATCCTGCAGTAGCTCTGCACGCGTGCATACACGCTCTGCATTTGGATAGCCCGCGTATATATGCTTGTTGCGGAGGTGACAGTCACGTATCTGTGTCGGGGAGATCTTTTGACAGAGAGAGGTTGCCATCCTCTTACCTATCAGAAGATAGTATTTTTGGTCTTTTCCCTAGTCTCTGTGATCACAGTCTGTAGCCTAGGTTTGATCATAGCATAGTTTTCTTTTCATAAAAAAGATTTATTGTGTTTCCTAGCTTTTTAAACTAATTTTTAGCTTGAAATTTTAAGATTTCTTGTGTTTCCTAGATTTTATAACGATTTATGGGGGGGGCATGAATCATGCATTCATTAGTCTCTTTTAGAATCTTTGTTATTTCTGCTTTGATTGGAAGAAAACACAAAAAAAAACTTAGTTTGTTAGATCTCTTTCTTTCTTGGCATTTTCTTTGCATTGTCATTTGAAAAAGAGAAAGAAATTAACATAGTGTTATGTTTTCTTCTCATCTTAAAAGCATTTCAAAAGAAAAATAAGAAAGATAATACTTCTTTGCTAGTGTTCTTATAATTTTATTTTTTCGCAAGAGTCTTAACAACATCAGTTGCACTACCACACCTTTTGAGTAAATCAATCCTTAAAAATAATGCTAATCTAAAATTAACCAGACTTTATGTTTGTAGGGCCCATCAAATAGTTTAGTCTAGAGCCTTGATTTAGGTTGGAGAGGAAACTCTTCAAGGCTATAAAACAAACATAGGAGTTTGTGCCAGGGAGTGAAAAATTCTAGTAACGTGGAAACTATTCGGGACCCCCCTCTAACACAGGGGCTAAACACAAGGTCGCGTGCGGAAAGGTAGTGGAGATAACCCCTCCAAAGCTAGACCAAGCATAGTGGGGAACACATATAGAGGACTTATCTTGGGATTTCGTTGATCGCATTTGCCACGGAGCTTTGTGGGTCTCGAATCCATTCGAGGTCCTCAGTCATCTTCCAAAACACTTGCTTTCGATACCATTGATAGGTTTCAGGCTTGATACCCTGCTCATTGCGGTCCACCCGAATGTCGACTGTACCCACCTGGTGATTGTTCATGAGCTGGCAACCTAGTTGCCTTTATTTTAGTGACTTACACAGGTGACCGCGAGGGTATACCATAGAACCTAGGGAAGACATCGGGCCATTCTTTAAAGAGTATACCCGGAGGGTGCTTCCGTATTCGAGTTTCACTTGCACCGGTAAGCTTCTCTAGTGTTGGTTGGTGTAACTATTCTTCCAACTAGTTAGTCGTTTGCTTGATTTTCCTTTAGGAGTTTTTCCAGTGTGTTCTCTGTGCTCCCTAGTTTTCCATAGTGAGTTAGTCAGTCATTTCTTTGGGTCTCTGACCTAGGGTGGTAGACCACCCACTCCGCTGGTCGTGAGGACTTTTTGGTCTTCCTTTTAAGAACATGGAGCCGCCTCTTTATAGGCGTTGTTTTAATAACACTGGTTTTCCATAGTCAATGTGTGAGACTTTTACGGATTTGAACGATCCTGCAAGGGGAGAACCTATTCATAAGATATTCATGGGTGAATTTCCCGACCATACCAACCAAGAAACCCCTTCGCAAGGGGATTCTTGTGGTTTTCCCTTCTTCAAAAATGTTGGTGTCCCTTTGATGGATACTTTGTACATACCTGGGTTGAATGTGGGATTACCGGTTTGGTTGGGTACCATTCCAAATGTGCCAAATTATATTGATGTTTCCCAACTAAGTGCTTTATGTCATGGGCATAATTTTGATGTTCCTTCATCAACAAAGTCTTCTCCTCCTCCTTCTCCCGCATCTGGTGAAAGTACAGTTACTAGTAACCAGAAGTCTAAACGAAGTAGAAAGAGGAAGAATAGGAAGTAGAAATCACCAACCTCTGCGAGTCATGTTGGAGATAGGTCGACAACCTCTGCAATTCACATTGAATACCAACACCTAGCCTCTGCAATTCATGCCGAGGGAAAGAACCCACCCTCTACAAGTCATGCTGGGGGGAAAATTCTAGTCCCTGCTAGGCATACTGGTAATAGGTCTGTAGCCTCTACGAGTCATGTTATCAACCCATCACCAACCTCTTCAAGTCATGTTGGATATGTGTAACCAACCATTGCCAGTCATGATGGTGGCATTGATTCTGCTGAGAAACCTAGATGGATAGGAAGTAAGCCTAAGTTCCATTGTAAGCTTTGCAAGGGACATCACCTTACTCATTTGTGCCCTGGCATTCTAGAGGTATAAAGATTGTGGTCCTTATCTACAAGCTCTTCTGATTCTGAGTCTTCTGAGGTTTTCTTGCAGCCTATTTAGCCATTGGTTGAGAAAGTTGTCATGCTGATGTAGTCATCGGCTAATCCCACTTGTCTTCTAGGGGATGAGGTGCCTTTAGACCATGTAGTCTCACAACCTATTAAGCCATTGGTTGCAAAAGTGGTCATGACGATGTAGTCATCGACTGATCCCACTCCTATTTTGGGGGCTGAGGTGCCTTTAGACCATGTAGTCTCTCAACCTATTCAGCGATTGGTTGAGAAAGTGGTCACGCTGATGTAGTCTTCGGCTGATCCCACTCTTCTCTTGGAGAGTATCGAGTCTACTTGAGTGGTCATGCTGATACAGTCTTCGGTTGATCCCACTCTTCTCTTGGAGGGTGTCAAGTCTACCAAAGTGGTCATGCCATTGCAATCTTCTGCTGATCCCACTCTTCTCTTGGAGAGTGATGTGTCTACCAACTATGTTTTTAGCATTTCTAGTTCAAGACTTTTAGAACAAGGGGGAATTCCACTCGTTTCGAGCACACCCCTCCAAGCCCTAGGATGGTTTCCTTTGATTGGAATGACCTTGTTGAGCCTTGTCTTCCTTCTTCTGCACCTTTTCAAATAAGGGTTGAAGTTAATTCAACAAACATTTATCGATGTATTGTGGATGAAGGAGCCTCTGCAAGTATTTTATCCTCCTCAGTTTGAAAAGTCTTGGGATCTCCCAAGCTTGTGTCTGCTTCACATGAGCTGTTGGATTTTGACATATGTCCTAGTGAATATTTGGGGATTCTTCCTCAGTTACATATCTTGTTAGGTGGGAAGACTATCCTTGTTGATGTTATAGTGGTGCAAGGCCCGTTAGAATTCAATATGCTTCTCAGGCATGATTATGTATATGCTATGAACGTTGTGGTGTCTACGCTCTTACGGGTGATGCATTTTTCTCACAATGAAAGCATTGTCACTATCGACCAGTTGGCATTTGATAACTACCATCTTAATTCGACATTGTTTCAGGCTACCCCTTTACATGTTTCTAGTGTTCGTGTAGACTATACCTCGCCATGGGTTAATTATGTGGCGTCTTATCCTCGATGTTTAATTGCTTATGAGTAGGAACCTATGAAGTCATATTTTCCCTCTCAAAACTTGGTCTTAGCAATTGATCCTTTGGTTTATTCAATGGGGGTATGGGAGCCCTTGTTTCCCCCTCTAGGTCCAAGTGATCTTGAGTCTCCTTCTGAGTCTTAGCTCGTTGTTTGTAGATCCTCAAGCCCTTGTTCTTGTGATTCTTCATTGATAGACTCTGCCAGTCCTACCCAGAGACTCCATCATCGTATGGAGTATGCTTAGTTTACTTCACCCTTTGGGACTGTCGACCCTCATTTGCAAGATTTCTAGGATTTTGAATTTCCTTCGGACGAAGCTATCCTTGAAGCCATGACTATGGTTTCTAAACTGAGGGAGGACTTACATCATGGTTTGTGTTTTCTTCCCTTTTTGGAGACTTTCCAACTTGACTATCAAAGAGACTCTTGTTCTGAGCTTAGCATCGGGCTCTACTTGAACCATTTTCATACACGAGTTGTAACCACAATGGGTCTTCTTTTAATCCCTTTTCAGACCCTCTAAAAATGAAAAGATTACCGAGCAATATTGTTGACCTTCATGCTTGGTAAACTGAAATTTGAAGGCACGTCTGTCCGGTGGTATTTTACCCCTTTTTTGATCCGTATGGTCAACTGTACGAACAAAGGTATACTCTAGGGGCCTTGGTTCTCTAGAAGAGTATTCTCAGTTATGATTTTAACCCTTTTTCGGGCCTAAGGGACTAAATTTACAAAAAAGGAACCCCCACGGAGTCCATAGTTAAGCTCTTTTCAGACTCTCTAAACTTGAAAAGATCGTCGAGTGACCTTATTCTTTCACACTCATTAAAATGGTCCATAAGAACATTCCTGACGGAGTCCATAGTTAAGCTTTTTTCAGACTCCTTAAAAATGAAAAATTTGCCGAGTGATCTTGTCTTTATCACACTCGTTAAAATGGTTTTGAATAGACATCTGGTCGGTGCTAGTTTACCCCTTTTTCGAACCGACTAGACTATCTTCGAAAAAGGTACCCCCGTGGAGTCTCCTTTTACACTTTTTCAGAATCTTTAAATATGAAAAACTGCCAAGCTTACCTTCTCTGGGCTCGTTAAAATTACATCGAAGGATTTTACCATTGTGCATCTTATTAAATCATGTTTTCATAACTGCATCTTTGGCCTAATGCCATCTCCATGTTGCTCTCAACTGAACCATTTGAAGCATGCCTTATACGCAAGCCCTGTAGCACTTTGCCTCTGTGTCTTGACGCCTGTTGGGGCTCAATATATGCACTATTAATTCCCACATTTAATTATCAACTTGGGCTCGTAAGCTTCGAGGTGCAGGCGTAGGAAACGTAAGATTAAAGCCTACTCTAGCCTAATCTAAAGTCGGAAAAACAATCTTCAAACCCACACTGCAACAAATTAACACTAAGGATTCATCACTGGGATGTAGGAATACTTAGTGCTATAAAGGCTTAGATCACAGTCTTTCAGGCACTCGGGGTGATGTTTGTGTGATTAATCGTGAGTAGATTACTCAAGTCTTCTATCCTTCAATGATTATTTTGTATAGCGGATCCACACTTAAATGAAATAAAATAAACAAGCAAATGGAAATGAAATTCACGATATAAACTAACACCTTAGGAAGAATTCCAATGTGGGAAGGCCATATCTCACGAGTTAGACCTCTAATCTATCCGTTGGTGTTTGAAGCTATAAGAAATTCAAAATCATTCAACGCTAATCAACATTAAATATTTCCTACTTATTTCAAAACATTTCTATTCTAGAGAAATAGGAACAATCAAATCAGGTGTTGTGGGTGCAAGTCACAAACCAAGTTTAGCAGAAAAGGATGTCTAACAAATAAATGTACAAAATCTAAATCCACACCAAACAACAACTGGTACAAAACAACGCAAACTAAAATTAGAAACCAATGTAGAAACAAAGCTAAGTACAAAGACAAAACAATTGGAAAAGAAAAGTAACATTACAAGGAAAAATATGCAAGAGAAACTCTAAAAATCTAAGGAAGTTTTCAACTCAGAAATCATGTTTCAAGTGAAATGCGTTAAGCACATGCCCTGCTTATTAATCTAGTTACCATTCAATACAGAACAAATCTAAAATTCTAAGAGTTTGATATTCAATTCTAAATGTTTTATGCGCCTCACACAGATTTGTATTCATTGTTGTCCCAAATTTCTTTAGAATGTCAGGGTTATTCAAATCCTATGCTCTGTTTATCAAATAGTTTATATCAGAAATCATTGAAGAGAAGATGGGATTGAATCCCAAAGCTCTGATTTGAAAATTTACATATTTAGGACAAATCTTAAAAAATATGGGTTTTATTGCAATTTGGGCAGATTTGAGTTATTCCCCCACGCATATCTTCGCAAAGAATTTGAAATTTAGAAAATGGTTTTTGGGTTCTGTAGCTGGATGATATTTATAAACACCCATTTTTTGTTTTTTCAAGATATGCTCCCATGTGCACGAAAACTGAGGCACAAGTTGGCAGTTTGAGTTTTGTTGCTAATTTTGGCAGAATCATTCCCCCTGATCTGGAGGTCCACACGTGTGAGCTGGGTGAATTATGACTCACTTGTCTGCATGAAAAAATCATTCTGGAAAAAACCCATGTACCTGATTTTCCTCTAGTATCTTTCCAAAATTTTGAATTATTTCTAGTACCTGATTATCACAGTTGGTACCAGATTAGAACAGTTGGTACTGGATTAGAATAGTTAATACCAGACTCTTGTAGGTAGGGTTTTAGTACCATATGAACATATTCATGACTATGGGTATCAGACCAATGCGATGGTAGTATCAGATGAAGCTAGTACCAGAATATGCGCAATCTGGTACCGGATGAAGCTGGTACCGGAAGAGGTAGAGAGCTGGTACCGGATGAATGCAAAGGTAGTACTGGATCACTGCAGAGTATTGGATGACATGGAGTGTGGGTATCAGATGGTTGTGCAGGTATCGAATGACTATAGAACCTTCTGGTACTGGATGACTTGGATTACCGGATGACCTGCAGTGAGGGTACCAGAACAGGAACAATACAAGTACCGGAACATGGACAGTGCATATACTAGAACTTGAACATGCTGCTTGGACATAGAAACATATGATTAAACCATCATCGACAAAACTATTGTATAATCATCCTTTTAATCACTAAAAATATGGAAAATTATGTATTAACCACATAGGATGAATAACAAGAGATAATGGAGGTTTATGGTGTAATTAGGGATATATTAGTGACAAAATGCAGGGAGAAGGTGTAATGATAAGTGTATTTGTATGGCGGAAAATATGACAAAACTGGAGCTCAACACACCCCCAAACCCAAGGATTTGCATATCCTCATGCAAACAAGGTGAAGAACTTATGATACTCTGCTTATAGATTTATATGACATTGTTTCTTTTGTGTAGGTGTTAGTTCTTGTGGAATGACACTTTGGAAACTGCCACATATTTATTTCAAACATAGAAACAAAATTATCATAAAAATGGAGGACAAGCAGTGAATGAGGTATCAGAGTGATGGTGAATGGTGTGCATATGGTGGTTGTATGAACTTGGACATCAATTTTAAGACCAATATTTACTTTGTGGTTCTTTGCTTGGATAGGCAACAATGACTTCATCCTCTTTGACATGACTTAAGAATTCTTTATGATGTACTAAGAGAAGACACTATAGATGTTTCTTTGTATTTGTATACCACATATTTCATTTTCAATACTTGGTCTTATCATCAGAGTATATTGTTCATTATGACAAGTGGATTGAATATGGAGGGTTTACTGAGTAGTTGTGATAATGCATAGTGGAGTGTGCAGTGGGTAATAGTGGTTATGCATCATGTTTTCCAAGTTGTTAGTAAATTAAAAAGATTTATACTAGTTTTACCTCTAGTTACCCTTTCTTTGAATTCTAATGCATGTTGAAGCATAAACTATGCAGAACGAGACAAAATGTCTGCAAAATCATGATGTAGACTGCTGAAATCTGAAGATGAAGTGGAACAAGGCTGAGACCTGATGGATATCTAGGAGAGAGAGTTAATGAATGTTGATCTATTGAGATTCCTCATGTCTCTCTCTCTCCTCCAAACCTGCTGGTTTGCATGTCCTCATGCAAACTCTCATTAGCACATAAAATTTTTGCAAGATGAAAGTGGACTATGTGGAACCGGTGCATGTTGACTGAAGGAAATAAATGAAGTATGCCAGAGCTGAGAGCTGCTAAAAATATCTTGCAAAAGATACCCTCAAAAAAGAATTAAATTTCTGTATTGTTGGTACAGAAACCTACTGGCTTCTGTACCGACAGTACTGGAACAAAAAAATCTAAAAGAACTAAACCAATACTATTATTACGAGAGAAGAAATATACATTGATGCCATGCTTTGAAGAAACAACCAAAAATTAAAATGTATTCATGCTTGTAAATTTGGAAATGAAATTTATTTTAAAATATTACAAGCATAAAGGAAATTTCTAAATTACCTATTACATACAATTTCATCAATCATTAACAGTTGTATGCTCAAGAAACCATGTAAATTATGATGGGGGATTTTTCCTGTTTTCCTTAAACAAGAGAACATGAGGAGATACATGGTCTTTAATAAATGAGAAACCGATAGGAAACTAGTCATCCCTGTTTAATTTCTCAAAGAATCTATGTCATTCAAGTGATATTGATAAAGTTCACATTTGAGTTTATTAGACTCCTACACTTATGGGTCTCACCTCTAGGACAATGACATCCTGGGTATGAATGACGGGGTCTTAATACCATCTTACAAACATTCTCAAATGGAAATTAGATGAGGTTCAATAGCCTTTTGTTCAACCATGCATGTTTCTTCTTAACGATTTACACAAGTATATTGTTCATACGGACAAATATAGATTAGGCATAATAAAAGACATCAAAATCAGAACCCATTTTGAGCAAGCATGTTTATTACTCCAATGGGGTAATTTTGACATCTAAGAAATATCCTTCCTAGGTAGAATTCCCCATTGCCCATGAGCCTGTTTAGTACCCT
Source organism: Picea mariana (assembly GCA_032191745.1). Taxonomy (NCBI): domain Eukaryota; kingdom Viridiplantae; phylum Streptophyta; class Pinopsida; order Pinales; family Pinaceae; genus Picea; species Picea mariana. The sequence continues at coordinate 133,780 of JASDQU010736282.1, read as the reverse complement.
GATGGGTTTGCCTAGTTATACCACAGGCCAGTACCCGCTGCCAACAGACCTGTTCAGTATCCCGACGGGTTAGCCTCTTACACCCATTTTCCATCAAAGGCTCTTGTCCCAATATTTACCCTTAAGATAGAATTTATATATTGCTTTCACATGGGTGAATGGGGGAGAATCTTTGAAAACCTTTTTATAGGATGGGATGGTATTGAGTTGGAAGATATTTTATAGATTGCCCATACAAGATTGTTCGTATGAAAGATAGACTTATGTATTGAGATTAGTCGAAAGACATATCATGGTCAAACTTACTTAATGTGTGGTGGATGAGGCCATGAGAGAATGACCTAAAGGTGTCTCCAGTCCCCAATTTCATCTTCTCAATATAAGATTGTGTTCCCTCACAAGTAGAAGTTTCATTCACTCTCATGCTACTATTTGATAAGAATGCTTGAATAACAAGTTTGGATAGGAGACTAGGATGTGCAAGTTACCTATGGGCATCATTATGCAAACCTTAAATATTTTGTAAATCCCCATAATATTTTAAAGATTAGGCTTATGAGCAACTGTTGTTATTAATAGTCCGAAATCTGCATGTAATAATAAGAAGAAATATCTTAATCTGTTTTGGTTTTTTATGTTAGATCACCAATATTATCTTCATCTCATTTTATTTATTTGAAAAGAAACACAAAAAAATGTTACATTTATTTAGAACTAGGTTAACTAACATGCAACTTTTACTCTATCCTATCTAAGAAAAAGAAATTAAATTTCACGTGTAAGAATATTTCCAATGTAACCATGTGCGTAACAGGTGTAGGAACACATTCATACTTGGGTTTGAAAGATAATCTTTAATGTATACCAGAATATGAAGAACCAACTTCTTTGATGATGATGTGGAGAGTTGTTGAAGAAGAGAGTGGTGCTTCAATCTTGTTGTTGTCTGGAACCAATGTTCAATGTAATCTTCATGTTCTTGGTTCACTTCCTCATTTATACCACTCTGCATGTCTCCCTCTATCATGCCACATAGATCATCTTCTTTTAGATGGTTTGTCTCCTGGATGCGTACTGGATCTCATGACATGCATGTCAAGAACACCTCGATCTCAGGTTCTAATGGAAGCTCTCCATCAAATGTGGTCCATGATTCTTTAGTCTCTCCTATAGGTTGGAAATGATGATTACAAAAGGATTTTAGATCTTTTTGTGGATGTAGCTCATGAAAATCTTCTTCTTCTATCACTTTCGGAGAGGTAGATAGGTTCTTGACTATTGTCAAGATTTGTTCTTCCTAAGAGGCAGAGATCCCAACTGCTGCTAGGATTTGAGAAAGTTCTTCCAAACTCTTGATCATGTTTGAGTTCTTGTTGCTGGTCGATGGGTCCTATTTCACACATGGATTAGTGTACAGGGGGGTTCTTACAGTGCCCAAAAACTTTTTAAAAACCCTAAAGAAATAAAAAGAAGAAAACTAAAAGAAAATGTAAGCAAACCAATTATATACTTGAAGTGCCACCGCACTACTAGGATTCCTCTGTCACCAAGTTATCTGTTCACACAAGTTAGTTTCTCTTTTCATATATATATAAAATGGCAAATGCTAATAAAACGCAAATTCTAACTACTAAAAGGAAGAGGACAACCTAATTTTGGAGTAGCCCCACTAAAGTGGATGTGTGGGCTCTTCCCTCACATCTTACCATCTTCTCTCTGCCATTAGGTCGTCCTTAAAATCACACCACACTTGCATGAAAAGAAACACACTTGCATGAAAGGAACAACCAAGGCTTTGGAGAAATAAAAGCAACCTACCTATGCTCCAATCCCTTTAGCACCTCCCTGACAACGGCGCCAAAATGTTGGGGCTCAATATATGCACTATTAATTCCCACATTTAATTATCAACCAGGGATTGTAATCTTCGAGGTGAAGGCACAGGAAACGCAGGATTAAAGACTAGTCTAGCCTAATCTAAAGTCGGAAAAACAATTTTCAAACCCACACTGCAACAAATTAACACTAAGGATTCATCACTGGGACGTAGGAATACTTAGTGCTATAAAGGCTTAGATCACAGTCTTTCAGGCACTCGGGGTGATGTTCGTGTGATTAATCATGAGTAGCTTACTCAAGTCTTATGTCCTTCAATGATTATTTCCTATAGCAGATCCACACTTAAATGCAATAAAATAAACAAGCAAACATAAATGAAATTCACGATAGAAACTAACACCTTAGGAAGAATCCCAATGTGGGAAGGCCATATCTCACGAGTTAGACCTCTAATCTATCCGTTGCTATTTGAATCTATAAGAAATTCAAAATCATTCAATGCTAATCAACATTAAATATTTCCTACTTATTTCAAAACATTTCTATTCTAGAGAAATAGAAACAATCAAATCAGGTGTTGTGGGTGCAAGTCACAAACCAAGTTTAGAAGAAAAGGATGTCTAACAAATAAATGTACAAAATCTAAATCCACACCAAACAACAACTGGTACAAAACAACGCAAACTAAAATCAAAAACCAATGCAGAAATAGAGCTAAGTACAAAGCCAAAACAATTGCAAAGGCAAAATAACATTACAAGGAAAAATATGCAAGAGAACCTTTAAAAATCTAAGGAAGTTTTCAACTCAGAAATTGTGCTTCAAGTGAAATGCGTTAAGAACATGCCCTGCTTATTAATCTAGTTACCATTCAATATAGAACAAATCTAAAATTCTAAGAGTATGATATTCAACTCTAAATGTTTTATGCGCCTCACACAGATTTGTATTCATTGTTGTCCCAAATTTCTTTAGAATGTCAGGGTTATTCAGATCCTATGCTCTAGTTATCAAATAGTTTATATCATAAATCTTCAAGCAGCGATATGAATCAATGCACTTTGTATTTCTTTTATTTTTGAAATGAACACATCACACTTGAAAATCATCAAGCCTACCCTATCATATGAATTTCTAAATGCATACAATCAAAGGGTAAGATCTATGAGTTTTAGTTTTCTAATCAAGTGTAAAAAGCACAATCGAAATGTAATAAATTGACAGAAAATAATAAATCAAATCTGTATGAAGATAAATAACCTCAACAAAACTCCTTTATGCAGCAAATGAGAATATAAAATGTTGATCTAAAGACTGTCAAAAAAATGTAAATCTAGTATTCTACCTTATCTATAAAACAACACAACACATGCCAAAGGATGGGGCCCTTCCAAACCTGGCCTGTGTTGTGGAAGAAGTATACAGTACTAAGGACTGATCCACACCATGTACAAGAACAACAACTCCTTTTTATTATCTGAAAACTCCAAGGATTTACAAGCACTCCTCCATATGTTCAATCTTGTTCACAACAATGAATAGATCTCCTCCATTACAAAATGATAATAGCTACCTCTCAACCTTTTAACACTCTTATTTATACATAAAATTCATTGAAGAGAGGATGGGACCGAAACCCAAAGCTCTGATTTCAAAATTTACATTTTTAGGACAAATCTTCAAAAATCTGGGTTTTATTGCAATTTGGGCAGATTTGAGTTATTCCCCCACCCATATCTTAGCAACAAATTCAAAATTTAGAAAACGGTTTCTGGGTTCTGTATCTGGATGATATTTATAAACACCCATTTTTTGATTTTTCAATATATGATCCCATGTGCATGAAAACTGAGGCGCAAGTTGGCAGTTTGAGTTTTTTTGCTAATTTTGGCAGAATCATTCCCCCTGATCTGGAGGTCCACACGTGCAATATGGGTGAATTATGACTCACGTTTCTACATGAAAACATCATTCTGGAAAAAACCCATGTACCCAATTTTCCTCTAGAATCTTTCCAAAATTTTGAATTATTTCTAGTACCGGATTAGCACAGTTGGTACGGGATTAGAATAGTTGGTATCAGATTAGAACAGTTAGTACCAGAATCTTGTAGGTGGGGTTTTAGTACCGAATGAACATAGTCATGACTATGGGTATCAGACCAATGCGATGTTAGTATCAGATGGAGCTAGTACCAGAATATGCGCAATCTGGTATCGGATGAAGCTGGTACTGGAAGAGGCAGAGAGCTAGTACCAGATGAATGCAAAGGTAGTACCAGATCAATACAAAGTATTGGATGACATGGAGTGTGGGTACCGAATGACTGTGCAGGTATCAAATGACTGTAGAACCTTCTGGTACTGGATGACTTGGATTACCGGATGACCTGTAATGAGGGTACCAGAACAAGAACAATACAAGTACTGGAACATGGACAGTGCATATACTAGAACGTGAACATGCTTCTTGGACATAGAAACATAGGATTAAACCATCATCGACAAAACTATTGTATAATCATCCTTTTAATCACTTAAAATATGGAAAATTATGTATTAACCATATAGGATGAATAATAAGAGATAATGGAGGTTTATGGTGTAATTAGGGATATATTAGTGACAAAATGTGGGGAGAAGGTGTAATGATAAGTGTATTTGTATGGCAGAAAATATGACAAAACTGGAGCTCAACAACACCTTTGGCCCATGGAGGATTTTTCCCAAGTGTCCTTTTCCTGCATATTTCCCTTTGCCCTGAGAATCCATGTGTTCTGTGCGCTTGGAACTAGTATCTCCATGACACTTGATCCTCCTTTGTAACATAGCATTGTTTTATTCTTTTTCAAGCTTTCCAAAATTATTGAAAAAGAAAAAAAAATTAAATATACCCCAAAAAGAGGAAGGGAAAAGTATTTTCTTTTTATTGGCAGCACAATGAGTCGCCCTTGGACAAAACACATCCTTTCGTTTGTTCATCAAGCCCCGGGATTTAACATTACCTTAGGAAGTTGTTCTTGCTACATAGAGCTGTGTCCTCCTTAGTTTGATTATTTTTCCAAACATATGGAGAGTTTGCAGTGCCTCCTGCATCGTGAACTTATGTTAAAATATCATGTTGCCTGAGTCTCATCTTATGTCGTGCTATTGTCCAAGGGAAGTTATTACCAAGCTTGAGTCACACCCCTCTACAGATTGTCTCTTACCCTCATGCCCGCTCATCCTGAAAGCCTAGTCAAGTCTTTGTTTGAAATCCATGAAGCCCTCAACCTGATCATCAAAATCCTCTAGTCCATTCCTGACAAGCTGTTGAAGACTTCTAGGTAGTGAAGTCGTACACTCATATTACACTCCTACCCGAGTTGTGAAGATTTTGAAGTTGTTGCTCGAGCTTTGAAGGCCTCATCTCTAGCCATCAGGCCTTATTCACTTCTTGAAGATGGATACTATACATGTATATCTTTTTGATTTCGAGATGTAGATCCGTTGTGTATTGCTCGCGGCTACACTTTATATAGTTATATGACATGGATCTACAATGTATTTGATTGGTAGCCGTGATTTTATTTCATCCCGAGCATGGGTATGCCTGCCTCAGTGAGACAATTGTTATTTTGCAGATGGCACCTCCCGAATTCTAGTCCCCGAGCTCACTTTTTTAGTACGTTGGTGAATATTGATAATGTATTTCGGCCATTAGATGCCCTTATAACCTCACACATTAGGGGACATCTGTTATAACCCTAAATTTCACCAGACATGCTTACTTGGCATCAAGCCATCTCATTTTCCTTCTTTTCCAAGCCACTACTGAACAACTTCTTAAAAAACACCCTTTTTGAAGGCATCCGTGCCCTGCTCCACTACTGCACGCGTGTGTACACTGGCTGACCCACTACAGTTCATGTATAGCTAAAAAGCATGAAAAATGGAAAGTTGCAAATGGAACACACAGTTTTGAGTAAGTTAACTAAACCATTTGACCACCCATATCCGGTCACTCAACCAAATACCTAGCCCTTTCTAGCCTATAAAAGAAGGGGTAGGGGTCCCATTTGGAAGGAGGAAAATCATAGCAGAGAAACTATACTCGATTTAGCATTCCCCTTGCCCCAACCTTTTGCAACTATTGTGTGAAGAGAAGCATATACAGAAGTAGTTGGAGCACAATTGAAGAGGAGCCCAGGACCAGATTTGAGGAGCAGTGGCCGATCTCACTATTGTAAGGTTACTCTTGTGAGATTAATAAAAGAAGTATTTTTCAGGTCCCTCCATATGAGATTGTCAATATTTAAATTTGATTGTATTTTGATAGAATCTCTAACCCATTAGTTTATATATCATATAAATGTGGAGTTCTTTATTTGTCTTTTATGAATGCAAGTCAGCTTTGGGATGAGAATTGCAGTCAAGGAGTGATCAAATGTTAAAGGGATTGACATCAAACATGGAAACTAAGGTACAGTAAATTGATCTCTTTGACCTCGTATTTGGATAAGAATAATGGGTTTTATGATTGGGATGTTGGTAAGAAGTAGGAGAGTTTAGTTCATTTCTGCATGCATGATAAAACCCTTAATGCTAGTCCATAGAAGGGATTTCCCACCCATAACACATGCCTAATACACGTGATCCGTTGATCTGATCGCAATCTACGATCTAGGAAAGCCTCACTTTTGTTTCCACACATTGCTCTTGGATGGACCCTGGCTCCTGCTGCAAAGATCAATGACTCACAATTATTTTGGGAGTTCGAGCTTTAGGCCACCTTGATGCATGGATCTTACAATCATCTAAAGTGTCGAATTCCTGAAGTGAGAGATCTGGTGATGCGTGTCCTCTAGATATGGATGACCGATATATACTTCGAGAGTTTGCTTCTGCTTACTCGCGCAATCCTCTGAAGTAAATATTTTGAAGTGTGAGATCCACCGATGCGTGGGCTATTGATTTGGATGACAAATATTTACTTTGAGACTCTTAGGAATTTGGGGCTTCTGATGATACTGCTGCCAATATCAATGGTCCACAATTATTTTGGGAGTTCGGGCTTCAACTCTTCAGGAATTTTCAACGCATAGCTTACGCAATCCTCCAAAGTAAATATTCCAAAGTGTGAGATCCGCTGACACATTTCCTCAGCCTTCAATGGCTTAGATTTACTTCGGGACTTTGGCTCCTCTGTCTAGTCATTAATCCTGGCGCTATTTTGAAATCCCAAATGCTCGAGAGCTGCTGATCTGAACTATTCATGGGATCTCCACTGTTGAAAATCAAGTCTGTTTGCTTGCTTGTGTTTCAAGCCTGAAATGGAATTCTTTGAATGTTGTGCTTTGTGCTCAAGGATGATATCTGCGTAGACCACAGACTTGGTTGTCCTGCGACCTTTTGACAACTATATTTGATAACATTTGGCTCCACAGGGGATGGCATGCTCCCTGTGAGCTACCAAGAACGTGAAGTTCCTTTTCCTTAGCCTTTGGGTTGTGGAGTCGAGCTCAAAAAACATCCTTCTAAGGACCATAGGCTGATATGTACAATATCTAATTTGAAAACAAAGCAAACACACATGCTCCAGAAGGAGCTTATTTATTTACAAACCTACCCTAACTGATTTTTACAATGTGTTAGGTGAAAGAAAACTTCCACCATAGCCACCCAAGTAACTTCCTAACGAAATTTTTTATTACTCTGTCACTGATCAACAAAAGATAATGAAAATTTTACGGTAAATTAAATTACATTCTTCAGATTTCCTCCTAATGCTGAAGGTTAGATAAAGTTCAGAGGCTTCAATACATAGAAAAAATGTAACTCCATGTACTCCCCTACAAGGTCATAAAATAGGTGAGAAAACTTACTGGGTTGGTAACAGAAAACCTACTCTATCTTACAACTGCTCACAGCTGGCTGAATGTCTATAGCGAGCACAGGTGAGTGAAAGGATGATGCAAGATGCTGATCCACTTATCCTTGGTCTTCTCTGATCACATCTGCAAGATGATGGCAAGAAATATCCTCATGTATATCAATGGATGATTATTTTTCTTTAACATGATTCTCTTTGTAAAATATTTCACTTTAATTAGAAGGTTGGATGCTAATGCCTTTCTCTTCAAAAAACACCTCGACATCGTCATCACTATCTCCATAATGATCAAATAAAGGAGGAGCCTTGAATGACATGCCAAGAGGTAACTTCTCTCCAACAAGAGAAAATTGTTCTTCACTACTAAACATAGGTTGCCTTTCAATATCCAATCTAGGAAGCAATATCTCATCATCATCATATGATTTAAATGAAGGCTGCTCATATCTAGGCTTTTTAATGAAAGGGCTACAAAGAATATCAACTTCCAGAACAGACTCAATTTTTGCACTTTCCTTACTGAGACATCAAACAAAGTTTTCATCAGATGTAGATGAACAGGGAAGAGAAAAATTTGATTCCTCATTCAAGGAATCTTATTCATCCTCAAAGCCTTTAGAAGAATCAACTATATCCTGAACACAATCTTTATACTCCTCACAAAATCTATGACAAATTAACTCAGAGGGATAAAATTTTTGACAATGAGTATTGAAAGATACATGAAACTCTTTGAGTGAGGAGATGCTAGTAGGGGGAAAGGATGGATACCACTGACTAGCATCCCCCTCTAATGAGTACACGAACATCTTCATGAATGCATCCTCATGGTGTATTCCCCATTGATTCATGAGTTCATGAAACTCAAGCAGATGCTCTACAGGGTTGTCATCTCTATGTTCTCCAAATATGGGAAAAAAATCACCCCACTTATATATAGTAGAAACAACATTTGGAAAACTAGGAACATAAGAGAGATTAAAAGGAGAAAACCTTCGAGCCAAGATGGCTTCCATATGAAAATATGAATTCTTAAAAATGTGGAGTTGCCACTAGATTCTTTAATCATGGAGTCACTAGGTGAATGATATTCAGTCTGAATGTGTCTGGTCTTTGTTGACCATCAAATATCATATTTTGTCGTTGTCATTTTCCTAGGGAAGATTTCTTCGTTTCCATCCCTGGAAACAATGCCATGAATGTTGGCACTGAGAGTCACCCTCTGACTACAAGAGGATATGCCCAATACTCATCAGAATTTTTGGTGGATGTTGGTTTTATGAGTGGAGGTCAAATGGACAAAACTCTTTACAAGTATGATTTTAATCACAGAAACTGGACAAGCAATGCACAAGGAAGTGAGGTCCCCATTAACTTCAGTCAGTGATTTGAGTTTTAGTGTGAGAAGAAGGAAGACTTAGTGAGAGAGGTGAACAAGACTACTATGGGCATCCAACTTTCAAGTAGCTTGGTGAAGAAAAAATCAGGCTCAAGAGCACTCTTGAACTCAAGCTTTAGACACTAAAATATGTCACAACAGCAGAAAATTCAAACCTACATTATCATGCAACTACAACAACTCGACTGGATCCTCCATGCCTGGGCCTTTCAGCATAAGGGGAAATAAGGTAACAAGGAAGCTAACTAAAACTAGTCACATTTTAAACAAAGAGATGAAAGAAGATGACTTCTATTAATGCGAAAGTATTAAATTTGATACATAACCAGAGAACAGTTCTGGCGTCAAAATTACATAGTAGGGAGCTCGACTCAACCAATTGACGACCCTAACAAAATATTGAACTGATCAATTTATGCTCAGATCAATCCACAAATACCAGGAATGTGATCTGGCCATTGCATTCAAATCCTTTCACCTACACCTTTTGTCAGACTGTGTGTGTGTTCTCCTGTTAGATGCAAACTCAGCTCAACATGGGCATGCAGGAAAAAACATCCATAGGGGTACCTCAGGCTGATAGTTCTGTCTCCACATCTATATCCTCTATGCCTTCTATTTATGGAGTGAGTTGATGTTTCAGCCACCACTCCTTTTTCATTAACCGATCCTTTGTCAGGATCCGGATGAGGCTTAATTCCTAGGGGGATGCTTGTTACACATTATTTTCGTCACCACTATGACTGTTAATGATGTAAAACTATCTGTGGCCTTTAGAAGGGTCAGTGGCCTGAATTCCTGAAGAAAGAAGAGAGAAGAACTTTACCTGAGAGAAGAAATTGGATTTTCCTTTGTAAAAACCCTATTAAGGAGGATTTTCATAGGTTGCTCTATACATAGGGTGCGGATATGCCTGATTTTCGCAGGTTTCACTATAGCTAGGTCGTGGAGTTTCCATAGGCTGCATTACAGCTAGGGTGCGGGGGCCTTTGCATGTGGGAAAAATGAGCGTCTTCTCGATGCTTCTAGAAGGAGAAGCTTCTATGGTGAGGAAACCACCAAATGGTTTGGATCTTACTCTCTTTCATGATTTAGTGGGATCATCCTAACTTCCTCACCTTATCCTCTTCTGCTTATAAAAGGAGAGGATCTCTCATGGATAAAGTTAGTTGGATTGAGCTTGAGGTTAGCTTGATTGGGTTGGAAATTTCTTGAGCTTGTTAGCTTGGTTATTTTGGCTTTGAGATTTTCTTTGTCAAGATAGATTGTGAGTAGCTATCAGATCCATGGTCTTAGAATCCTTGGAGCAAGAAGTGTGTGGGAAGCAAGGAATCGTTGGAAGGAACCTTACGACATCAAGGCATCCGATTGTAATCTCTCTTCCTATTATTAATATAATACAATGGCATGCTTCTTTCCCATAGAATTATCTTTATTTTATTTCATAATTCCTTGATCATATGCATAGGTTTTCATTGAATATACTTTTACTACTTTCACTTTGGTTGGTTTGTGTCTCACTGTAGGATCAATATAACAAGAGCACCAGAGTGAAATAGGAACAAAAAAGACATAAGGAAGCGATGTTTAAAGGTATGTTTCTCCTCTTTTGTTTAGTAGTAAATTCAATGATTAGAGCCTAGGGAAAGCGCCATGTCTTGTCTTGTTTTGTTCTAGATCTGGGTGGATCTAGGAGGATTAGTTCATGTCCGCATCTACCGATTTACCCAATAACAAAATTGGTGAATCCACTGGGGAGAAAATTATTTTCCTAGTTTGTATTGCTTTCTTTCTTTGATTGCTTGGTTTCTATTTGCTGAGTCTTTGGGCAATCCAACTTGACACTCTGACTGTTAAAATTCACTAGAAAACCTTCTTATTATTTTTTTTTTCCATTTTTGTTTTATTTCCGCACCCTGCTTTGAGGGATAGTGTGGGGAATTAGGATTCTCACACCCTATCTGTTTAGACCAGTGCAGAAACTCCACACCCTACCCATATATGGCTTGCAGAAATCAGGGATTTCCGCACTGCGTTAGTCTACAGCCTGCAGAAATTGTCAAAATTTTGATTTTTGATGGTTTTTTCCTTACCCAGACCTTGGATTTGGTTTTGGAATGAATTTTTGGATTTGATTATGATCTGTTTACAGTCTGGTTGACAACTTTGAAACTTCTTTTAGCCATCTTTTCTTTGTTTTCTTTTGGAAGATTTAGTCTCTTGCTTTGAGTGTCTTTCAGTTACAAAGCACTATCTTTTCTTTAGAATTGTTTGGTGAAAGAACTTCTTTTTCTTTTATTGAATAGTTTGTGTTAAAAGAGAAAATTGTTTGGGATTCTTTGTTTCACGTCGATTTGCTATTTCTTTTAGCTATCTTTGAAACAAAAATTTTTAATTTCTTGATTTATATTAGATTGGGGGAATCCTTGCATTTGAAGTAGTGAAATTGCATGATTCTTGGCATTTTTTGGTCTTAAATTCTGAAAATTTTTCCCCCTCATGGCCGGAGGGGGGGGGCATGAATCATGTATTGGTGTACAGTCTATTTTGCTCATTTCTTGAGAATATTGATATTGATGAGTTTAATTAAATTTTGGGACATTGTGCATCTGGGAATGATAAATGTTTTTTCCTTCTTCTAGCATAGCTTTCATCGAAATGAAAAGATTGCATTTTCATCTCTTTGCATAACTTTCGAGTCGGTCAAAACAACATATTGTCAATGCCATTTTCCTCTTGAGTAACAAAAACCTTAAAAATAAAGCTCTTATAAAAATTGATTAGACATTTTTATATTTTCTGGTAGCAAAGCTACATTAGATTAGTTGTAGGGATTTGGAATAGGTGTGAAATATAACTTTCCAAATTTGTACACAAACATAGAATCTTGCGTCAGGGAGCGGTGAAATCCACTTGCTACATTTTGTCTTGGGAAGCCCTTCTAACACAAGGGTCAATCACGAGGTCGCATTGAGACTGGCAAAGTTACTCACCCTGCTTTGTTGGTATTGGTGTAAAGATTGCGCGTATTATGGGGGTCGCTTGAAGGTATACCCACAAGGATGAGTGGAAGCCTTTCAAGTTGATTTCGGGCTAGATACCCTGCCTTTGCGCATGGATCAGACTGTCGACTGTTTCCCCAAGCATCATTGTAGAAGTTGGTAACATTAATGGCCTATATCTTTAGGGTCTTTACACGAGGTGACTGTGGAGGGGAAAGTCTTCACGGTACTTGGAATTGACATTGGCCAAATTCACTTAGGCTCCTTGGAGGGTATACCCACGATTATGTGTGGGAGATTACACTAGGTTGTAAGTCCATTAAGCAGGTCGTCAATGTAAATTTTCCACCCATTCTATCTCATCCCCTTCTTACTTTGTTCCCATGACGTTGGATTTCATCACCATCTAGTGAGCTCATTGTGAGAAGGTTTTGTTTGCTTGCTTGCTTACTAGATTTTTAGCGCCTGTTGTTTTATTTTCCTAGTGGACTCTAGATTGGATCTTTATTTTCATGGCGTCAGTTCCCGAAATGACCAATGAAGGAACCTCTACTCCAGGGGAACCTTTTTTTTTTCTTCTTACCGAAACATTGGTCCTCCTCACATCGCTACTTTGAGCCTTCCAGGTCTCACAATTGGATTACCGGTATGATTATTTTCCACTCGGGTAGTCCCGAATGTAGTTAGTGCTTCATTTGTAAGCACTTCCCCCCAAGAACATCAATCTCATTTTGATCCTTCACCTTCTTCACCAGTAAGATCTTCTTCACCTTCTTCAATTGCAAGGTCTTCTTCCATTTCATCTTCTTCGCCGAGTGAAATATCCAAAGCTAGTAACTTGGTGGATAAGAAGAAGAAGAAACGAAAGAATAAGAAGAAGAAAAATAAACAAGGGTCCAAACTTCCAACCATTTCCATACATGTTGGAAATAAACCGGTTACTGTTGATCATGCTGGGAGTGTTGATGATGTAAACATCACCCAAACAACCTGTAAGCCCAAGTACCCTTCCAGAATTTGTAAGGGTAGCCATCTTCTTAAGGATTTCCCTGGTCTATCCAAGGTTATAGAAGCATGGTCTACACACCCTCGCCAACCTGTGTCGTTAGCCTCTGAACAACATGTTGATGACCTCTCGTCAACTAGTCAAGATACCGTTGGGAAGAAGAAAAGTAGAGTTAAGTTCCCATGTATGTTGTGTACAGGGATTCATATAACTCACCTTTTCCCTCATATGGACGAAGCCTCGAAATTGCTAGAAGACATGACTATTTCTCAGCCTCAACTTCCAGTTGATTATCGCAAGCGTACTCTCATCCCACCTGTAGTTGATGGAATGATCAATCTGGCCCCTTTGTTGGTCAATCCAGTTGATCATATAGTTAATATGGTCATGTCCTTATTTGAACCCGTTGACCAAGTGGTCGATCCGATCCCATCCTTAGTCGATCCCACTCTCCTGTTAGAGAGTGCAACCTAAGCGGTCGATCCATTTCCACCTGTCAACCCCATTCTCCCCTTGGAGAATGAAACCCAAGTGGTCAATTTGATGTCGTTATCAGTTTATCCTACTCTCTCGCTCGAGAGTAAACCTGATATTGCCCACATTTTTATCATTGATACAGATTCTACTATGCTGGGGGAGATTCCTCCTTCTCTAATGGAATCCCCTTCAAGTAATGAGTCCATCCATTTTAATTGGGGTGTGCTAACTGGACCTCGTTTTCTCTCTCACATTCCTTTCTAGATTACAATTCATTTTTGTGGTCAGGACATTCCTCAGACGCTGATAGATGAAGGTGCATCTATTAGTATTTTGTCTTCTTTTGCTTGGCAATCTTTGGGTTGTCCTTAGCTTTCCCTGGTTACGGAGAATCTGTTAGCTTTTAACAGACGAACCAGTCAACCTTTAGGGACCCTTCCTCAGTTTCCTATAACTTTGGGAGGGAAAACTGTCTTTATTGATGTCATGGTAGTCCAAGACCCCTTGGATTTCACTTTACTCCTTGGGCAGGATTATGTATATGCCATGAAAGATATTGTGTCCACTCTTTTTCATGTGATATATTTCCCTCACGATGGAAGAATTGTGACTATTGATCAATTTTCATTCATCAGTCCTGATTGGATCACCTCCCTTAGTGGTTCTTATATGCATACGGTATTGCCCCTGTCGCAGGTAAATTATGTGGCATTGTCTCCCATGCCTTCCACTGCCGATGACAATGAATTGGATCTGATAGTTAACATGGTGACCTATTCAATAGGGACTTTAGAGTTTGATGTCCTTACCCCTGTCGTGACCATCGATATGGAGTCCTTCTAGAGTGTTTTTCTTCCATCTAGTGAAGATCTCTTGGAATCCATGATCAATTTTTGTCCCTTGACATGGTGTCTTTCCAAAGCATTGTCCTCTTGGAAGCCATGATCATGAAGAGCTATGAGCATGGTTTTATGATTTCAAGCTCATTAAAAAATGAAACCATCTGTGAGAATGGTTTTCTGATTTCAAGCTCATTAAAAAATGAAACCATCCTTGAGCATGATTTTCTAATTTCGAGCTCATTAAAAAATGAAACCAGTTATGAGGATAGTTTTTCGCGTCTCTGTAGAAACCTTGTTAAAAAAATGAAATAGAGCTTATGAGAATAGTTCATGTTTCTATGTTAATCTCATTAAAAAATGAAACAGAGGTCTAGGAATTGAGCCTAGATTCTTGAGCATAGTTCTTATCCTGTGTCAAGCTCGTTAAAACATGAAACAACTTCCCCCTCTTTGTTGAGTCAAGTCCTTCTTCTAGTATTTAAATCTTCCTTTCCTCTTCCTTTGCAGCTAGATGAAATGAAGCTTGGGGGGAAATGCTTTCAACCTCTAGTCTTCATGTTGAAGTTAGAGCAGCTAGTTTCTTAAGCTAGGGGCTAAGTACCAACCATCCCTATTTTATGCATTGAGAAGTCCAAGCATAGTTTTCTATGGTTCAAGCTTGTCTAAAAATGAAACCACTTACCTCAAGCATAGTTTCCTCTGGTTCAAGATTATGTAAAAATGAAACCAGGTCCAAGCATAGTTTTGTTTTGTTTTAAAGCTTGTGTAAAAATGAAAACAATCATGAGATTAGTCTTTGTTCTTTCTCATGCTCGTAAATACATGAGAATAAGTTACCAATCTTAATCTTTGTTCTTTCTCATGATTGTAAATCAATGAGAATGTAACCAAGTATAATTTTATCACTTTTTTAGACTCGTAAATGTTTTACAAAAAAGGAACCCCCTGGAGTTCCCTTTAAGCTCTTTTCAGACTCTCTAAACATGAAAAGATTGTTGAGCGACCTTTTTCTTTTCACGCTCATAAAAGTATTTGAAGAAAACGTTTGATGGGTAGTAGGTTATCACCTTTTAGGTCTCATCAAACTAATTTACGAAAAAGGAACTGAGAGAGTTCTCTTTAAGTGTTTTTCGGACTCTCTAAACATGAAAAACCCATGAGTTTTCTTTCTTTGGACTCATAAAACAAACATCAAAATGCCCATACGGGACCAAACCACTCCTTCTTAGGGTTCGCTAAATATACTCTGAGGGACTTGTCTGAAGGATTATCTTACATTACAAGCATATGTTATTCTCCTCAATCTTGTGTAAAAATAAAGAGGTACTCACTAGAAATGGTGGGGGAGAAATTGGGAAAGAAATGTGTATAAACCTGTATTGTATGGAAGAGTCGCTTTTGAACATGAAACCCTCTCACTCACCTTGTGTCTTGGTTGGAAAATCTTCTTTTCTCTTGACCACACTCCTTTAGAAGATTACAATTTGTTCTGTGATCTCTGCAGTTGAGTCAGTTTTTCCAAGACAGTTGTCGTGTCGTCAATATGTTCAAAGAGATATTCAACCTGGAAAGCCTTCTATTATGTCATCCATCCCTGAGTTAGTCTTGAATCACTTGTTACTCTGATCTACTTCAAATCTTGTTACCCATTTCGTGTCATTGATGTGGGATACATTAAGTCCCTCTTGTGATGAGTCTTTTCCTGTCGACTTCAACTCATTATCTAGGGATTAGACTTAGAAACTGATTGGCACCTTGGAACTTGCATGCCTCAATGGCAGGTTTCCTCACTTTCGACAGTGGGTTTTCATTGTTGACCCCTGATCGGGAGATTCCACCGAGTGTTCGACCCCAGCTCATTGATTCACATTCATTGGATTGTACTAGTGTATCTTGGGAGTCATTGACATTAATGGTGATTTCCCTCACACTTGTTAACAATATACACTAATGACCGGTAATCAAGTGGTTTCTACCATGTTCGACTTCAACACCTATATTCACATGGTTAGATTCGTATTATAGAGTGGTGGAGATGAAGACCCTGTATCTTTTATGACAAATTTAGGTTGCGTTGGAGTATATTCATTTTGTACTGTTGCATAAATCCACATTGTATGTCTCATGGCTATGTTCAAATTTGAGTCTTTAACACATAGATCCACAATGTATTTTTGGTGGCTATGTTCAGATTTGAGTCATATTGGCATGGATCCACATTGTATGTTCAATGGCCATGACATATATTACTTGACATGGATCTTCTCATGTCAACATTTATGGTTTCAGTCATTTGTATTCTGAGTATGGGAATGCCTACCTCAATGATGATATATTATTGTACTGTATTTCCTTATTTGTTGGCAAGTTTCCAACCGACTGTTCCTTGTTCCCTACACACAATCAATAAAGTATATCAACTATCACTCTGTTCTAACTTCATACTTTGGGGGGCTCTCTGTTACACATTATTTTTGTCACCACTATGACTGTTAATGATGTAAACCTATATGTTTCCTTCAGAGGGGTCAGTGGCCTGAATTCCTGAAGAAAGAAGGGAGAAGAACTTTACCTGAGAGAAGAAATTGGATTTTCCTTTGTAAAAACCCTATTAAGGAGGATTTCCATAGGTTTGTCTATACATAGGGTGTGGAAATGCCTGATATCTGCAGGTTTCACTATATCTAGGTCACGGAGTTTCCACAAGTTGCATTACAGCTAGGGTGCGGTGGCCTTTGTACGTGGGAAAAATGGGCATCTTCTTGATGCTTCTAAAAGGAGAAGATTCTATGGTGAGGTGGCCTCTGAATGGTTTGTATCTTACTCGCTTTCATGATTTAGTGGAATCATCCTAACCTCCTCACCTTATCCTCTTCAGCCTATAAAAGGAGAGGAGCTCTCATGGAGAATGTTAGTTGGATTGATCTTGAGGTTAGCTTGATTGGGTTGGAAATTTCTTGAGCTTGTTAGCTTGGTTAGATTGGTTTTGAGCTTTGCTTTGTCAAGATAGATTGTGAGTAGCTATCAGATCCATGGTATCAGAATCCTTGGAGCAAGAAGTGTGTGGGAAGTAAGGAATCGTTGGAAGGAATCTTATGACATCAAGACATCCGGTTGTAATCTCTCTTCCTATTATTAATATAATACAGTGGCATGCTTCTTTCCCATAGAATTATCTTTATTTTATTGCATAATTCCTTGATCATATGCATAGGTTGTCATTGAATATACTTTTACTGCTTTCACTTTGGTTGGTTTGTGTCTCACTGTAGGATCAATATCACAAGAGCATCAAAGTGAAACAAGAACAACAAAGACATAAGGAAGCGACATTTAAAGGTATGTCTCTCCTATTTTGTTTAGTAGTAAATTCGATGATTAGAGCCTAGGGAAAGCACCATGTCTTGTCTTGTTTTGTCCTAGTCTAGATGGATTTAGGATGATTAGTTCATGTTCGTATCTACCGATTTACCCAATAACAATGCCACACACTGCTCTCGGATTTGAAGTTTATAATGACGTGATTGCAAGGTAGTCAAAGGGGGTTTGGACCCACACCGCTTTTGAGCCCGCAATCCACCAGCTTCCGCTACATATCTCTTTTGATATACCATGGTTTCAATTGTGAGACAACTCAATAATTTTATCGTTCGAGCATGTTGCGTCCCCACAATCAAATGTGGCCATTGATTTGGTTGAAATCTATGATCTGGGTGCTCCTGCTGAATTTAGCGCCATCGATAAAGTTGTCTGCTCGCCAATTCTAGGATCCATTAAAACTGCGTATGGATATGGCACTGAACAAGAAAACTTCCTGGGGGATGATATGACATGGTGCCCTCACATTACTATGCTGGCGTTTCATGAAAAGAGAGGTGACATGCGTCACTTGGAAACAAGAGGATGATATAACTGTTGGTTGTGGAGCCTGATTATCTTCCTGATTCAGAGGTCCTTGCTTTCAGCCGTGTTTATACCCCATGAAGTATTTACACCCCATAAGTATGTACACTCTTCCATGCGAGGGAGTGCAGAGGGGGGGTACCCCCTCTGCGGGGTCCGGGGGGGCTATCCCCCCGGCTGGGGGTCTGGGGGCAAGCGGGCCCCAAGCGTGGGTTTGGGGGTGAAGCCCCCAAAGAAAAAATTGCCTTGTAAAAGTATATTGTAATTTCATTGTAAATCTGGACCGTTCATTATAAGGTCGCAGATCTAACGGTAGAGATTATGTTAGGGTTTTTTCCCTAGAAGGCAACCCTCTTTTATGAGGGAAATGTATTGTGGCTATGGATGATGGTGAATATTGTATTCTGAGAGAGGAGACTGTGAGAGAAAGAAGAGGAAGTTACAACGGGTTTTGCTGTAGG
>JASDQU010736282.1:103178-114716 GCA_032191745.1 Picea mariana | reverse complement strand
GCCGACTTCTTCTCTTGGAGGCTAATAGCCTAATATAAATTATATTCTTGAGCCGACAAAGCTTCTAGGGTTATTAGCCAATTCATTAGGGTTTCTCTTGCTTCCCGGAGTCTTCTATTCTCGTCAGGTTCACATGTAGAGGTAAATACCTCCCGCAGCTACCATAATATTAACACCATCATCTTTTTCGAATTTATCCATATGTTTCTCGATCTAGATGGACTCCCTTAACTTCCCCTTGAAACCGTGCTTCTCTTTTTTTATCACCTTTGCGGGAGTTGTGGTTTTTTCAGTCAGAATTGCCTAAAGACCTGCCTCTCAGCATTTTGTATTTTTGTTTCCCTAGATTCAACTTAAGTCTCACTAGATCTGCATTCATAAGGGAGTGATTAGTATAAATAAGGATGTGGTTAGTATAAGGGAAAGAAAATATTTTACTACTATCCTACATTGTTCAATGATACTCACCTCTATGTTAGGTCTTTCCAACCATGTCAATTCTTCTCAAGAAAACATTGATTGTCTACGTTTCCTTTGAAATCAGTTGTTGTTGAGMTACCCTTTCAAAAACATGGTTTACACTTCATTGGTGAGTTTAAGGATAACTCTAGAAATAGATATTGTATTGTTGGGTCTCGACTACTACAWACTATTTCACTAGGTGGGTAGAAGTCATACCAACGAAAAATGCAACTGAGGAGGTCATGATGAATTTCCTTGAAGATAGAATAATCACAAGGTTTGGTGCTCCTTCTAATATCATTAYCGATAATGAAAAATATTTTATCTCTTTGTCCTTGGTAGATTTATGTTTCAATTATGAAATTTCTTTTTCGCACTCGTCTAACTACAATCCCCAAGGGAATGGACTAGCAGAATCTAGCAACATGAATTTGATGAATATCATTAAGAAGATTGTTGGTGAAAATAAGAAGGGGTGTGATAATAATATTAAGTATGCATTATGGGTGGATCATACCACAACTGATACTTCCATAAGAAAAACCATGCTTGAGTTAGTATATGGATTGGAAGCAAAGTTTCCCATCAACCTCCAAATTCATGTTCTTTAGTTTGCACAACAATTTAAAACTGATAAGGAGGAATTGTGAGGAAGAATTGATCAGCTCATAGAGTTGGATGAACTGAGAAGACATGATTTTGATCAAATGGAGAGGAATCAAGACAAAATTAAGGGAACATTTGATCATAAAGAAATATAGAGGGATTTTGAAGAAGGTGGCCCTGTACTTATGTGGGACAAGAGGAAAGAGAAGCTAGGTATGCATAGAAATTTTGATAGTCTATGGCTTAGTCCTTACAAGACCGAGAAGAAGTATGGAATTGGTTCCTTTTATCTGACCACACCTAAGGGAAAGAGACTACCATTACTTGTTAATGGATCCCTTCTTAAACTCTATTATGTAGAAGGAACCTGACTTCTTAGGTTTAGAGTAGAATAAGATAATATTAGGTCATGTTGTGTGACTGCATTTGATTGTATTTCCTTTTTATTGACGTTACTTATCGATTTATTCATGCATCCATGTTATATTAGCTTATACATGTTATAAAAAAATGATATATTGATGAAAATGAAAATATTTACTTTCCACGTTTTATTTTCACCTTTCAATATACCGGGGTGGATAACACCCCCCTTCCTTTTTGTATTGATTGTTTTAAGCTAGAATGTAGTAGTAATTTCTTTAGAGTGATGCAAGTTGCAAGTATTTGAGTACCATAGATGCTAAGGTTCTCATGCACTCTACGGTGAGAACATGTCCACAATTTGGATATAGATGATACCCCCCTCTCACCTAGGGGTAACTAGAGGAGATAATTCTCCATGATCTACATTGCAGAAAATGATACCAAATATGATGATTAACATTCTAGATAGACAAAAACCCCTCATATGCCTCCCCCCCATCATATATCAACTCATTCACTTGATCAACATGGTTCATTCGATGATGGTGGTCCCGCACACATGAGGTACATTAGTCATTATTTCATATAAAGTGTTACATTTAATTCAGTAGGCATTTAGGTGAGGATCATGAGTTGAAGTCAGATAATGGATCATGATGCTTGGAAGTTATTATTTTTTCCTTGCTTCACCTGGGTGGCCATCATATGTATTGTAGCTCAATGTTGACTCTCTTAGGGAACAAGGGTGCTATTGGTAGGCCTTGATAGGGGTAACATACCATTCTATACCATACTTAACAATTACCATCCATTTTCCTTTCATTGTCCTCTCTTCTGGAAGTGGTTGTTACATGTATCCCAAAAAAGTTCGTACATTTATCCTCTTATGAGAAGAAGGGGATTGAATGCCCGAGGTTAATGCAGATGGTAAAAGAATAAGAAAATGAATGGGATGAATAATGATAAAATCAAAATCCAAAGAATCAACTTGAGCTCTACCCCCTCACTATGAGGCCATCACCCTAAGTCCTTATGCACTAAATGCATATCAAACTAAAAGGACTTAATTGAATCCCAGTAAAAATAAATGCATAAACCTAAAAAGGGTCTTGCAAAGCGATAAATGAATAATAAAAAGGAAAGAATAGGGGTTTGGAAAGACATAGTGCCAAGGAAAGGGTAACTCAAGAACCAAGTGATCCTCTACAAAGGCACCCATGGAGATGAAGTCACATGTAGCCTTGCATGTCAATGACTCCATGACCATGAAGTAAACCCCATGTCACATCATTCACTTGCACTTTCACTTTGATGGGTTTCTCTAGAATCACTCCTCTACTTGGGTACTGGAACACCTAATAAGGTCTTGTGATGGTCCTCCCATAACTAAACCTAGAAAATTGCATAAAGTCTTGAGCTAATGTGAAGTTTGAAGAAGATACCCAATGTGAATTGATTACATGAATTTTGTATTAGATTGTGGCTTACTTTGTATGATTCTAATGACTCGTGTATCCATCATGGTTGGTTTCAATCAACTTCTATGATCCTTGCTTGATGTTGATGCACCCTTGAAGATGGTCCTGTGAAGGACATTTTGATACTTACACTAGGGACATTACACACTGTATGGAGGATGTTAGGCCCCTGATGATGAGCATTGGGATCCTTGATGACTTGGATTTCCTTTGGACAACTTCCAAAAACTCTTGAACCTTGGATGTTTTAGTGATTGGATTGGGAATTGTAGATATATCCAAATGTGCCACTCAGAGGGAGGGAAGCCTACATCTTGGACATTGCACCCCTTGAGAATGTTAGGGTTTTATTGGATATCATGGCATTTGACAGGATCGTATACCCCTTTGGAGGAATGATGGATCCATCTTCCGTCATGACATTGGAATTTACACCTAAGAAGTTTCACATTCGGAGGATGAAGTCATGCCTAGAGTGATATGACTTTGCATTGAGCCGACCTATCACATGGGTGATGATTTGACACTTGGTTGATGATGAGATGTTACCCTATAGATGAGGAGGCATGACTTTTTATGATTCTTTTCACCTTTCAGGGATTGATGTGAATTTTGGAGCTCTTGTACCCCTTGAGGAGATGATTTCACCCTCTTTTTGTCCTATACTCTCACATGTGTGGAATTTCAGAGGAAGTTTTGATGTATTAACATTTTATCTTTATTTTGGAGGCTATTTTGTGGGTCATATTGAGACCTATCCACCTTGTATCATGGATTATTACATTTTTAGGGGATTTTAGACGGATGAGGTGCTAGGTTTGTCTCATATATATAGTGGAGGGTTTCCTCATTTGTAAATCATAACTCATCTTGTGTAGATTTACTACACTCGTCTTCTATCTTTATCTTTCACTATGGATCACTTATGCACATAATCTTAGAGATGATTTTATGAATTCTTTTCAAGCTTTTTGGATGATTCTCATGGTTAGGGTTTCATTGATGATCATTGATCTTTCTCAGTAATTGTTATTTCCAAGTATTTGATGGTTTATTCTTGATGTATTAATTAACTATTTTATCAAAGTGGTGATAATTTCATGTGATCTTGTATTTTATTGGATACACCTTTGTCTTGAAACCCTAGGAAGGTTTATAGTGGAATACCTTCCCTTGTTATCATTTACTTTAAGCTTGTTGAAGGACATAAGGGTATTTCTAAGGTTTGCAGTATACTACCCTAATCTTATTCTTATAGGTTAAAGTTCTAGGGTTTGTAGTGGAATACTCTATGGTTTTGACCAAAATCCATCTTGATATCATGCTATAGGTAATTAAAATACATAGGATGGCCTCATAGGGTTTGTAGTGAACTACCTTAAGTTTCTCTCCTAAAGGGTTGCTACCTAGAATTTGTAGTGGACTACCCTGGGCCCACTACTTCTTTTAATGTGGGAGGAATACAAAATTTACTATTTCATGTTTTTTGTCCCTCCTTGAATCTATCTAACATCCCCACTCTAGCAGGAATATAGAAGTAGTATTGTGTGGTGGGAATATAGAAGCAATTTTATGTGGGAATGCAATAGAGTGTAGGAATATATTTTCAACCCACCTGAAGTACTACAGTCATGCTTTATCCATTTATCTGAGAGAGTCAAGTTACTAAAATTAAAAGTTTTTTCAATATGCTCCTCTATTAGTGCACGAGAGATTTGGGATTAGTCAAATTGATCATTTTGGAATCACAACAACAGGGTGGGTGGGAGATCTTACCTCTCAAATATTTCCTCTAGTTGGCCTCCTTTACTATCTCTAATAACTAAATGAATTCCAACTTACCTTGGATGGATCACCAACCATTATGTTTCCCCCATTCACTCTCTTTTATTGGCCAACCTTCTTCTATTTCATTGTAAATTGATTTCTATTCACTCACGAGTTATTTTTTTCTTTCGTCAAGTTTTTCTTTTTTTCAATTAGAAAATGAGGGAAAATTAAGTCTATAGCATATTATATATTTATTAACAACCCATATTTCAAACACTCAACCTTATTAATTAATGATTTGGCTTCTAATTAACATGAAGTTGTTAATACATAGATAATGGACTATGTTAATAGACCCTATTAAAAATTTAGGAGTGTTTATACCCTGAAAAGAATAAGTTGTAGCCACCATGAAGTTCATTTTCTCATGTAAGGATCATCTTGAAATCGAAGATTTTTATGGTGATAAAGAAAAAGGAAACTATTAAAATGTAGAGGCAATGAAATGAACCATGATAGTAGAATTAACTATTAGCAAAGCTATTCTATTTTCCACCTCTATAAATTGACATACTTGACCTGTGTGTGCATCACATAAAATAGATGAAGCTTCATTTTCTTCACTTAATCAAGAAAGCCTGTTTGGTTTTGACTCTAAATCCAAGAAATCAATTCCCTTATTACCCTTCACCCTTCCCTATAAATAGGTCAAGCAAATTTTATTGACGATATATTTTTTGTTGGATCGAAGGCACTTTTAGCATTGATCTACCCATATATTTCAGCTCAATAAAAAATTATTCAATGGGAAGGCCTTTTCCTTCATTTTTTCTACATCACTCTAGTATCTAGCTTGTTGGTTTAAAGGATTGTTGACTAGATGCCTTGTTCTCTCACTCAATTAATAAGAATATATAGTGCCTACAAGAAAGGGTTCAATGTCCCTCCCCTAAGTATGGGTTGGAAATAGTCTCTATTGTTTAAAAAGGTTTATGTCTAATGAAAGTTTATATTTCTTAAGAGAAAGGAAAGCAATCTAATGAATGGAGGCAAGCAACCACAATTTTGAATGGTTCCTTGCTCCACTTTTTAATAAGAGTGGGAGAAATTTGGATTCAACCAACTCTCTTTTATACATGACCTAATGATCTTCTGGCAAGCAATCTGGCTAGTTTATTTCCTAGTCAATATCAAATGAATAGGGAACGGGTGGAGTAATTGTAGGGGGAGAATCTATCCCCACCCAAATTAAGTGAATAGACTCGAGTTGAGGCAAACCCCTTGATCTCCTATGGTTAATATGTGAAACAATAGACTTGATATAGAGAAGTGAACTCTTATCAAGTATCCCCAACTTAAAATTTGAAATACACCCCTCCATATAGTTGAGATGTGAATAACTCAAAATTCCAACTATATTTCAATCTCAACCTAAAATCTCCCCTATGTTTTTGGGACGAACTAAGGGACTAAGCCTTGAGCTAAGGTAGTTATTACTATCTATTAAATACAAAATGTTAATGGAAGGTGGTGTTGATCTAAAAGATTGTCTTACAGTCTTTAAGTCAACCTCACGAGTGTTATAACCCTAATTTTCACCATACATGCTTACCTGGCATCAGGCCATCTCAGATCCCTTATTTTCCAAAGCACTGTTGAACAACTTTTTAAAAAACCTCTTTTATAAGGTCCCACGCACCCTACTCCATTACTGCAGGTGTGTACATGCTAGCTGACCTAAAACAACCCACGTGGACCGACAAAAGCACAAAAAAAGGAAAGTTGTCGACGAAACACGCAGCTTTAGGTGAGTTAACTGAAACCCCCAGCCATGCATGGCCGAGGGTTCGTCCAAATACCTAGCTTCTTCTAGCCTATAAAAGAAGGGCTAGGGGTCCCATTTGGAGAAGGAGAAAATATGCCCAATTGCATATTACCATTGTCCCAACCCTTTAGCCATCCTTATGCAAGAAGAGATATAAAGAAAAGAAGTTGGAGGACATTTGAAGAGGAGCCTAGGATCAGGATTCGCGGAGCAGTGGCTGGTCTCAACATTGTAAGTTGATTCATTAAAGTTAATAATAAAGGAATTCTTTTCCCATCCCACTATATGATTTCTTCATAGTTCAGTAAATATATGTTTGAATCTCTAACCCATTAGTCTATAGGTAAAATGCATGTGTAGTTTGTTGCTTGTTTTGCACGCAGGTCAATATCGAGAGGATAGTTGCCAACAAGAGATCAAGTGTGAAGGGGGATCGACATCGAACATCCAGAACAAAGTATGTTGGTCTAACCATGTATTTGTGTTGGTTGTGGAGCCTGATTATCTTCTTGATTCATAGGTCCTTGCTTTTAGTCGTGTTTATACCCCATGAAGTATTTACACCCCATAAGTATGTACACTCTTCCACGCGGGGGAGTGCAGAGGGGGGGTACCCCCTCTACGGGGTCTGGGGGCAAGCGGGCCCCCAGCGGGGGTTTGGGGGCAGTGTCCCTCGATGGGGGTTTAGGGGCGAAGCCCCCGAAGAAAAAATTGCCTTGTAAAAGTATATTGTAATTTCATTGTAAATCTGGACCGTTCATTATAAGGTCGCAGATCTAACGGTAGAGATTATGTTAGGGTTTTTTCCCTAGAAGGCAACCCTCTTTTATGAGGGAAATGTATTGTGGCTATGGATGATGGTGAATATTGTATTTTGAGAGAGGAGACTGCGAGAGAAAGAAGAGGAAGTTACAGCGGGTTTTGTTGTAGGTTGTATCCCTTAATTTGCTGGATAATAATAAAGGAAGGACCTGGCAATTTCTCTGGTGGACGTAGCCCACATTGGGTGAACCACGTAAATCTTTGTCTCTCTTGTATTGTGTGTCTTTTGTGTTTTTTTTCTGCATTTGTTTTATTTTATTGCTCTGCGGTCCTGTTTTTCTAACAATTTGTTGAAAAGGAATGGGGTTTAAGTCTGGGGACGAAGGTAGAAAGTAGATTTCTTTTGGTCATATCTACATGCATAAGATAAACCTATTCTGTAAGGCGATTTCCCTCACAACAGAATTGGCGACTGAACTGGGGACATCTCTAGGGTTCCTGGAATTTTATTTTTTGGGTAGTTTTAAAAGACTGGTTTTCTTGCCTGTTTTTTAGTTTCTACAAAGTCTGAGCTAGCAGAGAGTCTGGTTTCCTATACCAGTTGTGTCTGTTATTTGCTTGATTGTGTTTTTTTGAGACCCACAGAGGTACATGTGGCCTGTATAAGGTCTGCACACATGTACCCGTGCCCTACTCTCTTACAGCCCGCGTGTAACGCTAGCTGAAGAAGTAGTACTAGCATGTAGAGTCCAGAAAATTTTTGAGGCAGTCATCCTCTTCCCTGTCAGAATCAGACATTCTCAAGGGTTTTCTGGAATTCTTCCTAAGTCTCGGTTGTTTGCAGTATTGTCTCGGATTGGTTTGTTTTACAAATTTTTTCCTTACATTGTTTTCTTTTTCTGTTAAAGAGAGTGTCCTAACCCTCAAGAGATCCTAGTTCTCAATATCAACAGTATCTTCCTAGTTTGGATTGTCTGTTGTTTTTTTTTTTTAGATTTTTAGAGATACACGTGGCCTGTAGAAGGTCAGCCCGCGTGTACACGCCCTCTTGCTCTATACAGATCGCGTTCACACACTTGATGTTGGATTATCAGTAGCGTGCTTGTGCAGGATAGTTTTTGTTGAGGGTAAGGAAGTCATCCTTTCCCTTGATGAGAGTTAAACCTCTCAGGTTTTTGAATCTATGTCTTAGTAGTCAGTAGCTTAGGATTAATCCTAGCCTTAGCTTGCTTTTTCTCATTTAAAAGTTGTCATAAAAAATAAATTTTTAGGGTTTTTAGACAAGTGTGAGAGTCAGTTTTTAAGTTTCTAGTGTGTGATTTCTTGAAGTGATTCTTTGTGATCTGCGATTAGGTCAGAATTGTTTTTCTTGGTTTTTACTTGTTGGTATTTTTCCCTTTTTCTTTATTTGCATTTAAATAAAAAAAATCTCTTTCATTTTCTTGTTTGGTTGAAGAGTGTGATTCTCCATTAGTAACCAGGGAAAAGTCTTTTATTTCATAAGTTTTCGAAGTTTACTTAGATCATAAGTAGCTCATAGTCGAGTGAAATTCCTTTTGAGTTTGTTGTCCAAAATCTTAGAAAATTTAAAAAAAAAATTGAAAAGTTGTTGAAATTTTGCATTAAGTGAAAGTTTTTGTTTCCATCTTTTTATTCATTTTTACTTTCGTCTTTTACATATCATCATTTTCACTTTCATACCCATTGACATAAGACAAGCCATAAAATTAACACCAAATCTAAAATTTATTAGACTTTTATGTTTGTAGGGTTAACCAACTAGTTCAGGATTAGGGCCTTGGATTAGGTTGGAGAGGAAACTCTTCAAGGCCATTACAATCAAACATTGGAGTCTAAGTTAGGGAGTGTCTAAGTCCAGTATCGTGAAATTTATCTGGGACCCCCCTCTAACACAGGGGATAAACACGAGGTCGCATGCAGAAAGGTAGCGGAGATAACCCCTCCAAAGATGGACCAATCGTAGTGGAGAACACATATAGAGGGCTTGTTTTGGGATTCTGTCAATTGCATTTTCCACAGGGCTTCGTCGATTGCATTTTTCCGCCTGGTGATTGTTCATGCGCTGGCAACCTAGTTGCATATCTTTTTTAGGAACATACACAGGTGACTGCGGGGGTATACCGCGGTACCTAGGACAGACATCGGGCCACGCTTTGCAGAGTATACCTGGAGGGTGCTTCCGTTTTCGATTTTCACTTGCACCATTAAGTTTCTGTAGTGTTGGTTGGTGTAACCGTTCTTCCAATTAATTTAGTGTTTTCCTGTCTTATCTTATAGGGACTTTTTTAGTGTGTGTTACTTTTGAACGTTTAGACTACCCTAGAGTGTCTTTGATCTTCTCACACAGTGGAGGATCACGAGCTCCGTCGGTCATGAAAGATTCTTGGCTTGCCACCGGTTACACTGGAGCCACCCCCGCCACCACTAAGGTGAAATCTAGACCAACAAAGGTCTTTTGAAGTGACCTGGTCACAAGAAATTGTGCCTGACCAACATCCAGAGGACTCGACCATTTTAGACCTTGGGGCACAAGCTTTTAGTCGGGTTGAAACCTCCACCACTGATATTTCGGCACCCACCATCGTACTGATTCATCCTTACGAGTGTCAGACAGTGTTGCACACAACAATGGAAACACATGTTGTTACTCCTTCTGGGAATTCTTCAATTCCCACTACGGTTGTCACCACAGGAGAATTTCCACCTCCTAACCCACCGTCACTAGTCCGAGCCACCATGGTCTCAACCGCAAATACATCGCATAGTGGTCTGATCCCATCTTTGGCGGCGGCCACAACCCCTTTCTCACCAAGTGTGACAGTCCCTTCGTTCTCATACGGGATGCCTAGTTCGGGTACAAGTCATGTACTTTCCTACTCCACTTTACAGACTTCAGGTCTGGGAGCAAGGAGCTCTAGCACTCCTCTGCAAGGTCACATGGGGGGAACTCCTGATCCTTTTAATGATTTCCCTTACGAAGGAGGTCATATACCTCCTTCGTCCCCTTCACTCGGTGGCTCGCATCAGCAATCCGCCAGGAAACCTACACACCATAGTTTATTTGGAACGGGGAGTCAAGGACCACCTTCGAATAATATGTCGGTAGGTTTGACATCATTTTATTTGATTAGAATGTGTGGTAACAACGCCTTCTCATCAGTCGCCTTCCCGACTGGAGGCAATCCCAGTTTTTGACAACCTATTCCTATGTAGGGTACTATTCCTACACAGGGGGAAAACCTAAGAACTTCTTCCACATCAGGGCCTTGGAATTCTTGGCAGGGATCTGTTCCCTCGTCCGGGATGCCGATCTGGGGTAATTCTCTCCACAATCAATGGAACACCGAACAAGCTACTATGCCTATCCCCATGGGACCGACATGGGGCAACCCTTCCCAAATTCCTTTGAATGTAATGCATGCCCAACCATCTATTTCCTATTTTGGAAATCATTCAATGATGTCTCCACATACGCAAAATCCATACGTTGGCTAGGGCCATGGTTTCTACCAGAATCCAGGCCAATAGCCGAACTTTTCCTGGCAACCTGGTGCCAGTCAAACTCCAGGCCCCTTTTTCCCAGGTTATCACCAACAACCCAAACTACCTTTCCTGGCAACCTTGCATTTGCTAGACTTGACAAGGTTGTTGAATGACCCTATTTGTCATGATCCACGTTGGCCTCCTATGCTGACGAAGTTTCCTTCGGACATCCCAAAGTTTGAATCCAAGCCTAATGAAGATCCAGGAGATCATGTGACTACCTTCCATCTTTGGTGCTCATCTAACTCATTGAAAGATGACTACGTACAGTTGCGATTGTTTCAATGTACTCTCATTGGGAGTGTCGCGAAATGGTACATTGAGCTCGATCACTCAAGATACTCTTCCTTCGGCGAACTGACGATGGCTTTCCTAAACCATTTCCAATTACCTGTGAGATACGACGTTGGCACAGAGCTACTTGCCAATTTCGAATAGACAACAACAGACCATATCTCTGATCACATCCAAGAATGGAGACGTCGGAAGAGTTTAACTAAGGTGCCAGTCCCACCAGCATTCCTGCTTGAGTGGTTCCTTAAGTCTTTGGTCCCGCAGTTATCCAAAGACGTCGCGATGTCGAGAGTATTCTCTGAAGAAAACGCCATCATGAGAGCTCAACAATTTGAGCTCATCTATTCTCAGTCTAGTTTATTATACAACATATTTCCAGATGCGCCACACTCAATACTTGATAAAACTAGA
>JASDQU010736282.1:74791-94236 GCA_032191745.1 Picea mariana | reverse complement strand
AGGTACACATAGTGAAATCGACTAACCCAAAGGCCACCCAACAGCCTGAAGGAAAGAAAAAACAACGAAAGAAGGGTAAGGGGGATAAAAAACATATCAATAATGCTGGCGGGGACAACACTGACAAATGGAAGGTGAGGTATCCATGCAACTTGTGCGCAGAAGACCACCCGACCCATCTATTTCCTCGGCTTGCAGAAGCCCAAAAGTTTGTGACGCAACAACAACCCGCTGTGTTGACCAATCCATTTCAACATGGGAAAAATCTAACCCAAGCCTTTTCAAGCATGGAAGGGGGTCGCCAAGAACCCTCTCTGCCTGTGAATAACCCCGCATCCACGAACGTATGTATGGTAAGGGGTGATGCTTTTATATCGACTAGAGCGCATGACTATAGTAAACCAAGCACTTCTGAGAAGGGTAAAGAAGTTGAACTCCCATCTCTTCCTCTACAGATTGAGAAGACGTTGGGTGAAACAATGACACGCATTCCCAAAGGCACATTCAAAAAATATTCTCATAACCCAAATGCAAGGGCTGCCTAGAACTACTCTGTGGTTGAAGATTTATCACAAACCCCTTGTGTGATGTCTGCTTTGGAGGTCCTCCAAAGATGCCCTTCCCAGAGGAAAGCCTTGTTAACCGCTTTAGGATCTACCGAGACTTGTAATTCAGGTACAATCATGCTGGATACAACCAACTTAAAACCTCATCTGCCTTACCACGTAGCGTTTCAGATAGTAGTGGCTTATCCCACAAAAATTTTTACTCAGAATATCTTCTACACAGTGGTTGATGAGGGCGCCTTGACATGCATTATGTCATTTGCATGTTGGAAGGTCATTGGCCATCCTGTTTTTTCTATGTCACCTACTCTCCTCACCTCTTTCGACGGTCATTCGTTCTGACCACATGGTATCCTTCCTTCTTTTCCCATGTAGTTAGGAGGGAAGACCGTGTGTGTCAAAGTAGAGGTAGTCGATGCCCCCCTCGACTATAACCTTTTGTTAGGAAGGAGTTGGACTTATGCCATGAAATTTGTGGTTGCTACATTTTTCCGGGTCTTGTTGTTTCCACATGAGGGCCGGATAGTGACCATTGATCAATTGTCTTTCTCCAGACCTGACCCTGCATTGGGGACATCCACGGTCTCGATGATTGATAATCCTCAACAGGTGTTGTCAACATAGGGGTTTGTTTGTGCCCATATTTGATGGGTACCTTCGATTACCCACCCCCATAAGGTGATATCAAGTTTATATCCAATCACCATAAAGTTGAGATTTTTCAAGTTTCATCGTTTCGCACGACTTACTTCGACAATCCATGGATACTTCCTTCCCCATCAGGCACGATGGATGGAGCAGGGCACCTGGGCATGTCCATGCCCTTGTCCACAGCTGAAGTAGTGTACTCTTTAGTCCAGCAAGCTTCAGCTAGCACTGATCCAACTCCTGGACAAGAGTTTGATCCACTTCTAGAGCCTATTTGGGCTCAGGGTTCTCCCGCTGGCACCGATTTGTTAGACTTTGTTTTTCCCTCTGATGAAGCTATAATTGAAGCAATGACTAGTCTGGACAAACCCTGGGATGATCTTCATCACAGATCATACTTCCTCCCAAAGTTAAGCAGAATCGAAGCTGGAGAATTCACCTTGACTATGACTGGAGATAGGTCTTGTCCTATTAATTCCTTAGCTACACATGAGATCTATGATGAGGGTAATATGGAAACCATTGCTGAAATGATACCTATCAATATCTCCAGAACCCCTGGCGTCATAGACAATGTTTTCATTGGAGCATACTGCTCCCCCGAGGAGATGCCAGGCATCTATCCACAAAGAGTCGATCATGAGATAATTTTGTTTTTTTTCAAGCTTGCTTTGAGATCTGAAAGCAACATCCGGTGAGACTGCATTTATGCTTTTCGATCTCGTCTGGATTAACTAAGAAAAGTAACCTCTACAGGTCTTCTTTTAAGCCCTTTTCAGACCCTATAAACATGAAAAGATTGTCAAGCGATCTTGTGGCCTTTCACGCTCATTAAACTGAAATATGAAGTCACGTCTGTCCAGTGGTAGTTTACCCCTTTTTTGGTCCGGACGGTTAACTATACGAACAAAGGTATACTCTATGGAACTTTAGTTCTCTAGAAGAGTACTCTCAGGTATAATTTTATCCCTTTTTCGGGCCTAAGGGACTAAACTTACGAAGGAACCCCCACGGAGTCCATAGTTAAGCTCTTTTCAGACTCCCTAAAATTGAAAAGATCGTCGAGTGACCTTATTCTTTCACACTTGTTAAACTGGTCCAGAAGAGCATTCCTGACGGAGTCCATAGTTAAGATTTTTTCAGACTCCTTAAAAATGAAAAAATGGCCAAGTGATCTTGTCCTTATCAAACTCGTTAAAATGGTTTTGAATAGAAGTCTTATCGGTGCTAGTTTACCCCTTTTTCGAACCGACTAGACTATCTTTGAAAATGGTACCCCAATGGAGTCTCCTTTTATGATTTTTCAGATTCTCTAAATATGAAAAAACACCGAGCTTACCTTCTCTGGGCTCGTTAAACTTACATCAAAGGACGTTACCATTGTGTGTTTTGTTAACCGCATTTGCATACCTTATATGCCAGCCTTGTAGTACTTTGCTTCTGCGTCTTAACACCCTTGGCCCCCGGAGGATTTTTCCCGAGTATCATTATTTTGAACATCAGTCTTGTCCTTGTGCCTCGAGCTTGTATGTTTTTCACACTCATTCCTCCATTGTAACGTAACATTCCTTTATTCTTTTTTCCAAAATTATTGAAAAAGACAAAAAAATCAAATATACCCCAAAAAGAGGAAGGGAAAAGTATTTTCTTTATTGGCAGCATAATGAGTTGCCCTTGGATAAAGCACATATGTCCATTTGTTCGTCAAGCTTTGGGATGTAGTACGACCTTAGGAAGTTGTTCTCGCTACATAGAGTTGTGTCCTCCTCTGTTTGGTTATTATTCCAAACATATGGAGAGTTTGTGTTGCCTCCTACTTCGTAAACTTATGATTAATGCCATGCTACCTAAGTCTCATCATTTGTTGTGCTATTGTCCAAGGGAAGTTTCTACCAAGCCTGAGTCATCCCCTCTACAATTTGTCTCTTGCCCTCATACCCGGCCATCTTGAACGTCCAATCAAGTCTTTGTTCGAAATCAATGAAGCCTTCAGTCTGATCATCAAGATTCTCTAGTCCATGACCGACGAGCCATCGAAGACCTCTGGGTAGTGAATTCATACCCTCATATTACACTCCTACCCGAGTTTTGATGATTTTGAAATTGTTTCTCGAGCTCTGAAGTCCTCCTCTCCAACCATCAGGTCTTATCAGCTTCTACGAAGATGGATACTCGACATCTATATCTTTTTTGATTTCAAGATGTAGCTCTGTTGTGTATTGTTCACGGCTACACTTTATATAGTTATATGACATGGATCTACAATGTATTTGATTGGTAGCCATGTGTTTATTCTATCCCAAGCATGGGTATTCCCGCCTCAGTGAGACATTTGTTATTTTGAAGACGGTGCCTCCCGATTCCTGGTTCCTTGGCTCACTTGTTCAGCACATCAGTAAATATTGGTAATGTATTTCGGCCATCAGATGCTCTTCTGACCTCACACATTAGGGGGCATCTGCTATAACCCTAATTTGCACCATACATGCTTACCTGGCATCAGGCCATCTCATATCCCTTCTTTTCCAAAGCACTACTAAAAAACTCTTTTAAAAACCTCTTTTATAAGGTCCCATGCACCCTACTCCATTACTGCACGCGTATACATGCTAGCTAACCTAAAACAACCTGTGTGGACCGACAAAAGCACGAAAAAAGGAAAGTTGTTGACAGAACACACAGCTTTGTGTGAGTTAGTTGAAACTCCCGACCATGCATGGCCAAGGGTTCGTCTAAATACCTAGCTTCTTCTAGCCTATAAAAGAAGGCCTAGGGGTCCCATTTGGAGAAGGAGAAAATAGAGTAAAGAAACTCTTGCCCAATTGCATATTCCCATTGTCCCAACCCTTTAGCCATCCTTGTGCAAGAAGAGATACAAAGCAAAGAAGTTGGAGGACATTTGAAGAGGAGCCCAGGATCAAGATTCGCAGAGTAGTGGCTGGTCTTGACATTGTAGGTTGATTCATTAAAGTTAATAATAAATGAATGCTTTTCCCATCCCACTATATGAGTTCTTCATAGTTCAGTAAATATATGTTTGAATCTCTAACCCATTAGTCTATAGGTAAAATGCATGTGTAGTTTGTTGCTTGTTTTGTACACAGGTCAATATTGAGAGGATAGCTGCCAACAAGTGATCAAGCGTGAAGGGGGATCGACATCGAACATCCGAAACAAAGTATGTTGGTCTAACCATGTATTTGCTAAAAAGGAATGGGGTTTAAGTCTGGGGACGAAGGTAGAAAGTAGATTTCTTTTGGTCATATCTGCATGCATAAGATAACCATATTTGCTAGTCCGTAAGGGGATTTCCCTCACAACAACGAGGATAAATCCCCTTGCATTTTTAAAGAGACGATACTCCTCTATTTTTATATAACATGCAAGAACAAAAAATGTCTGGGAGACGAACAAGAACTATTCTTGAAATAAATATTCACATGCAAAGAGTACCTAAGAATGGACCAAGTATCTTATAGAAAGAAAATATTTGCACTGTGTTATAAGATTTGCGAACCAAAATAGTATACATTAACATAGGACGATATTTCCATCACAACATTCATCAAAGTAGAACATAATATTTAGCAAAGGGAAAGGAAAGTATGGACCACTTATAACAGAGAATTCTAAATGATCATTTCATTGAATTCAATAAATATTTTGATATACACACATTTGAAATCGCGTGCTTAAATGTTAAAGTCTTGAGAAATCAATAATGTTATGTCATGAACTAGTTCTCTAGGAACCTCAAAAAATAATAGATGTCTTAATAATATAAACATTAATGTTTGGGGTTACAAATAAAATAAATTGTGTTTGTCCTTCAAAGAGGATTGGGATGGGGCTCCCATGGACAATAAAATGATAGAGAGACCTCGAAGACAAAATAAAAAATTCAAGGGTCATCCTTAGGTTTCACAAGTTATTGGGAACAAAAAAGGAAAAAATGGTAATTGACTGAAGAAGAAAAATGGTAAGAAAGAAAAAGGCTACTACTCAACTTATTGTGATGGAAATTATGAGCCCTTCATTTGCTTGTTGAGGAACATTTTGTAGATTGTTGTTGTTTTGTTAGAGGTGGCATAATTGTCGTAATTTCTTATTTTCGATCTGTCTTGATTATCTTAACTAATGTTTTTGTTAACCATTCTTCTATATACTCCATCATCGGAGAAACCATTATTTCATGCTCATTTTTTATTTCAAATAATTCATTCTCCAATTCTCTCAAATAAATTCTTAATTGGTGCAACGTGTCCTCAATATTATCATTCTTATTTATATATCAGACAAGCCACCATTCTAATTCTTCTTTGCAGAATTCAACGGAGTTAATAAATTCATTAGCCCATGTAACTTTTAATGACTCTAATTGTTCTAATAGTTTCTCTTTTGATGAAAGTATTGTATCCATTAGTAAGTGTGAACCATATGATTCTTTGGTAAGATCAACAAGTTTTAGAAATATGTCACTCCTCTTAATTTTAAAAACATCACATTCAGATAACAATTCTCTTAAGCATTTGATTCTTTTAATCCAACAAGCATTAATTTATTTCATTCGAATATTGGAAGGAAGGTTTTGTTCTATTTTGTGTGTGTCGCAAAAACTTGAAGCCTTTGCAGCAAACATTCCCACTACTTATTTATAAAATCCTCCATCATTCTCTAAGTATTTTTGGATATATTCCTTAAAGTGCATAATCCTTGTTGAGAAGATAGTTGAATCTATGCTAATTCCCAGATCTCAAGGATTACGTCTATTCTCTTTTGGATACCATCTCTAGCATATTTCCTTAGCACCAACAATAAACTAGATGAACCTTTCAATTTGGAACTATTTTCTGGGACATCTTCAAGAGTAAGTATTTGTTGAATTGCAGTGATTGGTTCGATAAATAATGGTTTCGGTATTAGAGCTTTCTCCAATTCTTTTATTCTTTCCTTCGAAAATAAAATTTATTTTTCAATATAAAAAATAGATTCCATTAGTTCTTCCTTGGTTGCATCGTGAAATTCTAAGATTTTCAAGTGTGGAACCCCATGAAAATCGATTTCTAATTTCCATTTTTCAACAACTTTCTTAATTTTCATATTTTCCTTTTCTATTAACAATTTCTTAGAAATCTTGTGGTAGGTCATGTGGTGAAGTGTAACAAACTCTTCTTCAAATATTTATGGCTCTTGGGAAGCCAGATCCTTAGCAAATTCCCTAGTTTCCATCAATATTTTCTCTAACCAGTTGGGTACTTCTATTACATCTACTTCCATGGCTCTGGGACTTTCTTCAATTTCAGGTACATCCTATCTTTCTTTTGGAATTTATCTTTTTCTTTTAATGGAAGTGTGTACAACATAATATTTTTCCAAATTTTTCCTTGTAGGGTCTTTATCTCCACCATCATCTGAATTTTTGGTGGATGTCCTTCTTGGTTCTAGACCACTACTTCTAGGTTTTGTTTTCATAGAAGCACCTCTTTGTGAAATATTTGGTGAGTTAGGGTTCTTATTGGTTTCCTATCTTCCATTTTGTTTTTAGAACTCATTAGTTCTTGCCAATTCTTCAATGTCATTTAGGGTTTCTTAAATAGAAGCTTCAAGGAGATTTTGGTTGTCTCCCCATCCTTTTTCAAATTGTTCAGACTTACTAAAATATGAAGAGTATTCGACTAAGGACATGTGTGAAAAAAAAAATTAGGGTCAAAACCCTTGATATTGCATTGAGATTCTTTTAAATTGAGTTGATCCAATTGACTAACAAATTCATCTAAATGGAAAATATGCTTGACAACTATTTCCCCAACCCTCCATGGCAATGAAATAAAATGTTTCTTTCCTTTTTCATTGAAAAAGTATGCCCAATATTTATATTGTTTGCACACCTCGATTTCAAAAATTCGATCAGACACATAGAAGGGTAACAAGAAGGGTTTCTCATGGAACCCAAATAATATTAGAAGACTGAAATCCTCCATAGTTTCAAAATGTCCTTTCTCTGTGAGAAAGGATGGAGCCTCTAGTGACAACCTCAACGCAGTAGGACCATGAATCAATTTTTTGAATGCAGACATAAAACCATTTTGGACCACGTTAAAATAGTATTGGGATTTATGTCTCCATAAAGTTGGGTATCAGGAAAAAGTTGGTTCCATATTAAAATCAACATTCCTTTCCCTAGGAAAGTCTTCAAATATGTGACAGTAAGAAATAAAATAGAACAAATAATTTTTTGTATTAGGCCACTCAATTGAAATGATATGCCATTTGAAATGATTCAAGCCCAGTCAATTATGACATCTTCATGAACATCAAAGTAGAGAATCTAAACAATGTAATTTGGCATAGAGGATGTGAACTCTAGTCCAATTATTTGGTAAAAAATCCAGGCAAACTCTTTGTATGGGTATTTCAAAGAACTTACCTCGACCTAAGAAAAATTGTTGTCAACACTTGGGTTGGTGAGATAATTCTCTAGGATCTCTACTCCTCCTTGGTGTTTGTTGACAGGAAAATTTGACATGCCATCAACTGGAAGAATAGATATGGATCGGGGTTGTCTAAGTTAGGGTTTATTGTAGGAACAGTCTAGGAAAAACCATTCCTTATCAAAAAAATTCTCCCAACAATCAACTACGGTTGACAAGTGATGCATCAACAAAATCTTAATGAATCTGTGATGGAATAGGCTTGAATCAACACTTTGTCTTTTATATCTTTTGGACATTTTATAGAGACTTATCAACAAGTAAAATGGCATATTTAATTCGAAACCAATGAAATGCATGAGTAAACGAATATGGTAGAGGAATACCAATCCGTATCGACCCTCGCATGTCATGAATTGCCTGAGAATCAACAACAATATATGCCACCTAGGTTTAACCAAGGAGACAGAAATACCTTTTTCACAACAGTTGATCTTTCGGGATGTCATAAAGAGGATCCATGGGACTCAATCGATTCAGGCATTTTTGAACCATTTTTCACCCTTCGATGGAAGCCCTATTGCTTCACTCACAAACCCCTCGGTCAACTCTAACTCCGTGTCACCAATTTTTTCTCAGCAACCATCGAAGGTCTGTGCGAAATCCTTCACCACCTGAAGGTTATAGCCTTCAAATATTTTAAGGAAAACATCCCAGTCGTGGATTTTAAGATCCTCAATCGCATCATCATGAGAAATTAAATCCTGGGATCCATTAAACACATCATAATAGATTACACCAAATGGCTTGGGTTAATTAGACAACCCCGGTCTGGATCTATTCTTCCAGTTGGCGGCATGTCAAATTTTCATGTCAACAAATGGCACTAGAAGGAGGGCCTAAATTCAATTGATGGCACGTGGATTTCGCAAGATTCCTCCCCCACATACTCGCTTCCCTGTCGTAATGCATAGTCGCTCAGACAATAACATAACCCTTGAAACAACAACTACCTCAAATGATAACCTTAAGATTCTTGTTGAACTGGTGACATCAGTTCCTCAAGGGGCCGACTTCCAAGAAATTGTTCGTCAATCACTCATAAGGACACATAGTTCCTTAGCCCATATCAGAAAA
This sequence comes from Picea mariana, assembly GCA_032191745.1. Classification (NCBI taxonomy): domain Eukaryota; kingdom Viridiplantae; phylum Streptophyta; class Pinopsida; order Pinales; family Pinaceae; genus Picea; species Picea mariana. Next base: position 85,454 of record JASDQU010736282.1, on the reverse strand, counting down.
CCTGGTAGGCCACTTAATAAACCCCTAGATTTCTCAGATATCCGATAACAACTTGAAGGCACTAATCTACTCCCAAATCCTTTAGGTGATAATACCACCGATCCTATCGAAACACCTACTCTTGGAGTCGGAGTGTCTAGTATCCCACCTTCCCCACCTGGTTCATCTCCATCCTCTTCAGGAGGAGATTCAGACGATGAAGGAAGTTCCTCGTCTGAATCATCTCAGCCTTCGACACCACCAACACCCATGGAAAACCAAACAATCCTACCAGACCTTGGCTTGATCAAGATGTCGTGGTTGTACCTGGACCGCAACATCCATTTCCAAAACACCCGGAGCCATTAAACCTATCAGAATATATTACACCAAACGGCTTGGGTTAATTAGACAACCTCAGTCTGGATCTATTCTTCCAGTTGATGGCATGTCAAATTTTCCCGTCAACAGTGTTCCTTAAGAAAATCATTTGATTCCTCATTCTTAAACAACATAGTGGTTTTTGGAAGTCACAACATTATCCTAATTACCAAGGGAGACAAAGAGATTGGTGACTTCCCTTGGATTTGAATAATTCTTCTTTCTTTGTCAAACTTATATGCATACCAAAGTAACAATTCTTTGAAGTGTACCACCTTAAGTACACACCCGGGAAATGCTATTCCTAAACTCCAAACCTTGTTTATCTCCTTCTCTACAAGGGGAAGAGCCAAATACCACTTATAATCTTGTAACCACTGGAATTGATGATCCTCTCATCCAAGAGTGTTAAGTGTGTCTCTACAATACAATTCCTTTCTTTTACTTGATATGTCTTTACAGTAATTTCTATTTTTATGAATATGTTGTGGTCCTATCATTATAAATTTTTTGCAACATGTCATTTAATTCTTTATTGAATTTACCATGTATTGCCTTGATTATCAACTGTTATAGCTCTTATTTCAAAGTTGCTAGTTTGCACAGTCAGATTTTGAATTTATTACAAATATTTTATGAAAAATTCGCCACTTAATAACGATATTTAGGTTCACACAAGTGGTCGCTCACATGGTGGAGGGGAATTAAATTCCATCGGGAATGGTGATGTGATGTCAGAAAATGTAAAAAATGGTTGAGTATGGAAGTGAAAAGTGGGAAATCGAAGTGCAATATGATGAGTGCAAGATTGTGGGATGCGAGACTGGGAGCATGAAGAGTCAATAAGATAAGGAGGAGAGACTCTCGCATCCAAAATGGTGAAATAAACTAAGTATAAGAAAAGGTCAATTTTGTGGGTTGTGGAAGTGGATGAGTCATTTTGAAGGACGTGAGATTGTGGATTGTGAGACACATGCATTGGGAAAAAGGTAAATGGAATGGAAGGTTGTCTCAGATCCACCTTTTAAGAAAAATGACCAAGTATGAAAATGTAAGTAGAGCATTATACATGATGCGGAAATAGAAGGGGTCATTTTGAGCATTGCACATTTGTGGGTTGCAGGACACAAAAATTTGTAGGATAGGGGTGGATTTGTCTCCCGCAACACATAAAAATGACTAAGAGTTGGGTTCATGAAGTAAGAAAAAGTGACTAATTATAGACTTGCAAGTTTGTGGGTTTTTGGACCTATAGATTTGATAGTATCCATATCCACAACCCACATTTCAAACATAAAAAAAATGACTAAGTATAGAATATACAAGGAACATAGGAAGAAAATAATAAGACTAAGGATGGGTATGTATATACCACCATTGATCAATGGAAGTAGATCAACATTTGGCTCCAACTGTGGGATAGTCACCCCCTGTGGGTTGCTGAGAATCCAGAATACCTTGTCCATTTGGAAAATGGAGTCAAAATAGAAAGGAATAAGGAAAAATAGAAAAAGAGATAACTTGATGAAGAATATACAAAGGAGTATAGAAAAGACTATATACAGATTATGGGTTGGGTGATTAATAGAATAAGTGATTAAGATATTTCTCATTCATGGGAAATGGTTGAATCGTTCTTTTCATATCCTTCAACAAATAGGAATTGTAACCAATGACCTTCTTAATTTGGTACAGACCGATCCAGAGAACTTAAAACTTTGTATGAAAATGTGGTTTTTATTTTTCTTTGTTCCACAATAGAACCAGTTGGTCTTTTTGAAAATCTATTGTGTTAGTGCTCTTATCAAAATGTATTTTGACCTCATTTTATTTTTCTTATTGTCATTATTGCATGTGCTCTATGTTCTTCGAGATGTAGAAGTTCATGATATATTTTTTGTAGAGGTGATTGTTCTTCCATATATTCATTGTTTATAGCAAGAATTGAGGCATTCAGTTCCAAATGTAATGGTAACCTCACTTATCTTCCATATAATAAAGTGTATGGGTAATGCCCGGTGCTATATTTTGGAGTAAGGTGGTTTGCCCAAAGTGCATCTATCCATTTTTTATGCCAATTTTTATGGTTGGATGCAATTGTCTTTTTGAGAATCTGAATTAATGTTTTGTTTGTTGACTCAACCAAAGCATTTCCTTGTGGGTAATAGTTGTATGATTGTTCCATAATGATTCCATATTCTCCACATAAATTTGTAAACTTTGACCCGATGAATATTGAACCATTATATGTTATGAACTTTTCTGGTACAACAAACTTGGACAAAATATTCTCTTTGAGGAAAAAGATCAATTGTTCAAAACAAACATTCCTTAAAGCAAAAACTTCTTGTCACTTGGTAAAATAGTCAGTTGTTGTGATACTATAAGCATGTCCTTTACTCAATTTTGTATTTATTGGGCCTATCACATCCATGTCCCATTCTGCAAATGGTTCCTCTACTATTATAGATTGTAGTGGCATTGCAACCTTCTTCATCTTCCCTGAAAATTTTTGGCATGGGAGGAATTTTCAAATCATTGTATAAGCATATTTGAACATAATCGACCAATAATAACCAACCCAAATGATTCTATGAGTAGTTACAACTACTGAAAAATGTCCATCACAAACTCCATTATGAAATTCTTGAAGTATTTCATTGGAATTTTGACAATCTAAACATCTTCACAGAATTCCATCAAAATTTCTTTAGAAAAAAAAAACTCATAAGACTAGTACATATTGATTGGTTTTCATCTTTAAAGTCCTTGTTTCTTTAGAAGACATTCCATGAGGAAATTGGCCATATTTTAGATAAAATATTATGTCCTTATACCATTATGATGTTGTTAAATGCATTCTCTACATGACAACATCAATTGTACTGGGAGGATAGATATTTACAGCTTCAATTCTAGTCATGAATTTACATAGTCTTTTCCCCTTAACAACCTTCATAGGTTTAATTTATAAATCATACTCTTGAATCTTTGCTAACCAATTTTCCCACCTACCCTCTCTGAATTGTTTATTGAACAACATCTTTACTAGTGAATGTGGCACATAAGAAATAATGTGAGATGGCAAGATATAAGTCCTAAAATGAGCTATTGTCTGGACCATGGAAAGATCTTTATTTTCAATCATAGAGTAATTTAATTCATAATTGTGCAATTTCTTACTCATGAAAGAAATTGGAAATTCTTCGTCGGCCACAAGAACTTGATTATATCCAGAAAATCCATCGAGCATAGACATTAGTGTAGAACCATTGACCTATTGTAATAACATCTCCATGTTTGGGAGTTGGTAGTTGTATTTAATGTTTTCTCAATTGAGATATTTGAAATGAACATAAAGAATAATTTCTCCATTTTTTTTTCTTACTACCACAGGATTTGAATGTCATTTTGAGTGTCTAATTGGAAAAATCATGTCAATTTTTTTCAATTTTTCCAACTCCATCTTCACTAAGGGATTCAATTTGAGATTTGTCATTCTCAATTTTTTCTTAACATTTTTTTATTCCTATTTGAGTGCTATAACATGCTAGAAAATATATGTTTCATATTCCTTTAAATCATCAGAACTCCAAGAAAAAAAGTATTGAAATTATTTGAACAGTAGTGTGTATTGCTCTATTTCTCCAGTGGTGAAGCTAGTACCAATATTTATGTATCTTGGAGAATCATGTGTACTAATATTGATTTTATATGTCTCTTGAACCTTCCTAATGGATGCTTCCTCTTTTGGATCCAAAATCTTTGTTTGATCATCCCTTGTAAAAAGGGATTATAAACTGACACAATTCTCAGGAGACATCACGACACCCTGATCATGAATTTTCTTCTGAGAATATTAGCATTCTTTTTAATCATATGATAACGTTAAGTCGTGGTCTATGAGGAAATTTTCAATTTTCTCATCATTTTCAAAAACTTGCCAATATTATAGATTATCGGGTATTGAAGGCCGAAAAATTGTCTTGACGTGAAAAGTACTTTGATTTTGAGAATAATCTGAATTGAAGAGAGATGCAACTACTACCAATGAATCAACTTTTTTATTCTTTTCTTGAGAAATAAAATAAATATTAAAAGAATTAAATGAATCTATAATTTCTCATACTCTCCTTACATAATGTTTCAATCTTTCTTTCTTGATTCTATATTTGTTCTCGATACGATTGATAACCAATTTTGAATCATTAGCCACCACTGGATTTTCTACTTGCATTTGAAGGGAAATGATCAATCCTTGGATCAATGCTTCATATTATGCTTCATTGTTGGTACAAGGGAACTCTAATTTGATTGCATGTGGGTAGATACAAGATTGAGGAATTTTGAAAACAATACCAACTCCAATTCTAGACTTATAACAAGCACCATCAAATGACATTTTCCAAAAATCTTGGAAATAAATTTCTTTATATTGGGTGAATTTAATTGTTCCGTATTGAAAACAACATAATTTTCAATTCCAACATCTACATAGTTTTGCATCATTTCAGTTTCCTTCTTCTTAAATGATAATGGAATTATGTGTTCTCAAGGAATTCTAATCATTGTTCCATCTTTATTTGGAAGCATCATGCAACTTCCATCATTCATTATATATCCTCCCATTAATGAACACCAATCTCTTCCTAAGACAACACCATATGTTGGAGGAAAATCAAATACTATAATAGTAAAAATTGTTGTAATGTGAGGTGTTGCATTTATCCATGCACATAAATATTTAATCTCACCATAAGATGGGACTTTTCTTGAGTCAATGGCACATATGGTTTCACCAGTTTCATAGTATTTTGCACATTCCATTCCAATATCTTTCATTATTGATAATGGCATGATGTTGTTAGTGGATCCACTATCCACCAAACAATTGTGTAGTATAACATCATGAATCTCTAAAGATATATAAAACAATGGAACTTTGTCTCTTCGTCTTATTGATGTGATATTTTGTCGTTGTCTTGTGTTCATTACAACTAAACTACCCCTATTCTCAAATTTGTATCATCCAATATGTCCAAAATATTCTCCCTTTGTTGAGGTTCTTGACTACCTCCATGAATGGTAAGGTAATTCGAAGCTTAGCTAATTCATCAACTAGATTATAATTCATTTATAATGGATTCTTTTCCTGATTAACAACTTCTTGTTGTTTTACTTGCTCTGGAGTATTATCTTTCACTTTTTCATTTTCTCATTGTTCCCTTATATTGAATTTATTTACTTGAGTTCTAGTTTGAACAAAATTGTCTCGTGAACACCCAGGATCCTCTTGTTTATTAAAAATATAAAAATATGATGAACCTTCTTCCATCTAGACTAATTCCAAAACTTCATCTTGATTAATGATTGTTTCTTGATCAAAGGTTTCAAAATTTTCTTCTTCTACAATTTCTTCTAACATAACAACATTTGGATTTTTAACTCTTGGTGCTCTTGGTCTATGATCTTCAATTCTATCATTTCTTACTCTTTGATCAGGTAATGGAGCTCTTATATTTTGATTTACTGGAATGGGATTCTCACTTCTCTTGAGTGGATTTATCGCGTTTTGCATTTGTCTAATTATTCTACTGATTTGAGCAATTTCTATATTTTGTCTTGTTTCTTGGGCAGCTCCAAGATAATTTCTCACGTTAGGGGGAACACCTTGGAGAATTCATCTCCCAATTGCTTGATTTTCATGACTTCTAGAAGTAGATGGTCCTTGAGGTGATATTGATAGACCGGTCATTTTTCTTTGCACTTTTCGAAGAATAATACTTGGATCAACATTAGTTTCTAACATACATTGTTCCATTTTTTTTGCCTTATAGATTGCCTCATTCAATTTGTTTATGTGTGAAGCTCTTATTGCATAATTCACACTTGAGGGCATGTAATTATTTTATCTTAATATGACAGGATCGTTTGGGATTTTCCCATCTAGGATTTGGTTTAACATCTTAAAAAATTGTAAGTTAAAAAATATGATCCTTTCACCCTTTTGAAGATGGATTTTGGGTGAATTGAGTAGGAAAAGTATGATATGCAATAGGATATGCATATATGGTCATGAACATTTCGTTTATATTATCAAATGAACCAATTGATCGAGTTGGGAGTGAACGATATCATTCATAGGTTGGGCCTATCAAAGTTTGCAGAAATAATCTAACCATTACATCATCATGTTCAATCAAATGAATATCACAAATACTAAAGAACTGATCTGTATGTATTTTAAGATCCATAATCCCGTCACTTGAAAATACAGGTAATACTCCTTGAGGTATAGTTGGTAATGTATGTTGTTATCCATGTAAATTGAGTGGGCTAGACCTAGCTCTTCTCCTAGGGTTTCTTTGTCTCTCATTTCTTTCTCTTTCTTCATTATGAATTTTGTTTCTTTGTTCTTCTCGATCACCCATGATTGTTATATCACTTTCTTCAGTTCTTGAACTTTCGACGACTTCGTGAACCCCAAGATTCTTACTTTTACTTGTTTCTAATGGACCTTTGTATGATTCCAACTTTTCTATGATTCACAGTTGTTTTCTTTGCCTCAAGGCTATTACTCTTTCTTCTTCTTGAGCAAGAACTTCCCAATTTCTCTCAAGTTCTTCATGACTTCTTCTTGTTGTGATTGTTAGGTCATACAACTGGTGCAAGATACTTCTTTGATATATTAGTCTTATTTGTATTTAGAGTTTGTTGGCTTGAGGTAGAGTCATTAAAAGTTTTGGTTTATGAAACCGGTATTTTATTTAGCTCCCCAGTTTGGATACCAAAAATGTTGATCTAAGAGACTATCTTATGGTTTTTAAGTCAAATTCACAAGGATAAATCATCTTGCATTTTTAAAGAGGTGGTACTCCTCTATTTTATATACCATGTAAGAACAAAAAATGCTTGAGAGAGAACCAAGCATTTTTCTTGAAATAAATATTCACATGCAAAGAGTACCTGAGAATGGGCCATGTATCTTATAGAAAGAATATATTTACATTAGGTTACAACATTTGTGAACAAAAACAGTATACATTAACATAGGGTGATATTTCCATCACAACATTCATCAAAGTAGAACATAATATTTCACAAAGGGAAATGAAAGTATGGACCACATATAACAGAGAACTCTAAATGATCATTCCATTGAATTCAATAAATATTTTGATAGACAGACATTTGAAATATCATGATCAAAAATTAAGTCTTGAGAAATGAATATGTTATGTCCTGAACTAGTTCTCTCGAAAACTCAAAAACTAATAGATGCCTTAATAAAATAAACAGTAATGTCTAGGGTTACAAACAAAACAAACTATGTTTTTCCTTCAAAGAGGACTAGGATGGGGCTCTTGTAGACCATAAAATGAAAGAGAGGCATGGAAGAGAAAATAAAATAGTCAAGGGTCAGCCTTAGGTTTCACAGGTTGTTGGGAACATAAAAGGAAAAAATGACAATTGATTGAACAAGAAAAATGGTGAAGGAAGGAACAAGACTACTACTTGACTTACTACGATAGAAATTTTTAACCCTTGATTTGGTTGCTAAGGCATATTTTGTAGATCATTGTTGATATGTTGGAGGTGGCATAACTACTATAACCACTTCTTGCTGAACTACCTCGGCTATATTAACTAATGCTTTTGTTAACCATTCTTCTATATACTTCCTCATCGAAGCAACCATTATTTCATGCTTTGTTTTTATTTCAGATAATTCATTCTTCGATTCTCTCAAACCAATGCTTAATTGGTGCAATGTGTCATCAATATCATTGTTCTTATTTATATATCGATCAAGCCACCTTTCCACTTCTTCTTTGGAGAATTCAATCGAGCCACTATATTCATTATCCCATGCAATTTTTAATGCCTCTAATAGTTCTAATAGTTTCTCTTTTGACGAAAGTTATCCATTAGTAAGTGTGGGTCATCTAATTCTTTGGTAAGATCAACAAGTTTTGGAAATATGTCACCCCTCTTAATTTTAACAACATCACATCTAGATAACAATTCTCTTTAACATTTGATTCTTTTAAGCCAACAAGCATTAATATGTTTCAATTGAATATTGAAAGGAAGGTTTTTTTCTATTATATGTGTGTCACTCAAGCTTGAAACCTTTGCAACAAATGTTCCCACTGTTTCTTTATAAAATCCTTCATCATTCTCTAAGTATTTTTAGATATATTCCTTAAAGTGCATCATCCTTGTCGACAAGTTAGTTGAAATATGTGTTAATTCCCAGATCTCATGGATTAAGTTTGTTCTCTTATGGATATTGTCTCCAACATATTTATTACAGACAACAACAAACTAGATGAACGTTTCAATTTGGAACTGCTTTCCAGGACATCTTCAAGAGTAAGTACTGGTTGAATTGTAGTGATTGGTTCGACAAATAATGGTTTTGGAATTAAAACTTTCTCCAACTGATCCTTAATTCTTTCCTTTAAAAATAATTTTTCTATTTTCAATATGAAAAATAGATTCCTTTAGTAGTTCCTCTGTTGTATCATGAAATTCCATGATTTTCGAGGGTGGAACCCCATGAAAATCAATTTTTGATTTCCATTTTTCAACAACTTTCTTATTTTTCATATTTACTTTTTCTATTAACAATTTCTTAGAATTCTTGTGGTAGGTCGCATAGTGAATTGTAACAAACTATTCTTCAAATATTTATGGCTCTTGGGAAGTCAGATCCTCAAAAATTTGCCTAGTTTCTATCAATCATTGCTTTGAATAGTTGGGTTCTTCTATTACATCTACCTCCATGGCTCTGGGTCTTTCTTCTATTTCAAGTACATCTTGTCCCACTTTTGGAGTTTATCTTTTTCTCTTAATGGAAGTGTGTACAACATGATATTTTTTCCAAATTTTTCTTTGTAGGGTCTTTATCTCCATCGTCATCTAAATTTTTGGCAGATGTCCTTCTTGATTCTAGACCACTACTTCTACATTTTGTTTTTGCAGAAGCACCTATTTGTGAAATATTTGGTGAATTAGGGTTATTATCGATTGTATCTCTACCCTTCTATTTGTAGCACTCATTAGTGCTTGCCAATTCTTCAATGTTGTTTAGTGTTTCTTCAATAGAGGCTTGAGGGAGATTTTGGTTGTCTCCCTCTCCTTTTTCGAATTGTTTAGACTTACTAAGATATGAAGAGTATCTGACTAAGGACATGTGTGCAAAAAAAAAAAATTTAAGGTCAAAACCCTTGATGCATTGAGCTTCTTTTAAACCGAGTTGATCCCATTGACCTACAAATTCATTTAAATGGGAAATATTCTTGACAATTATTTCCCCAACACTCCATGGAAATGGAATAAATTATTTCCTTCTTTTTTCATTGAAAAAGAGTGCCCAGTGTTTATACTTTATGCACACTTCGATGACAAAAATTCGATTACACAAATAGAAGGGTGACAAGAAGGGTTTCTCCTGAAACCCAAATATCCTCATAAGACCGAAATCCTCTATAGTTTCAAAAATTCATTTCTCAAGGAGAACGGATGCAGCCTCTAGGGACAACCTCGATGTGTTAGGACCATGAATCAATTTTTTGAAAGAAGACATAAAACCATTTTGGACCACATAAAAATTGTATTGGGCTTTGTGTCTCCATAAAGTTGGGTACCAAAGAGAAGTCGGTTTCATCTTAAAATCAACATTTTTCCCTAAGAAAGTATTCAAATATGTGATAATAAGCAATAACATAGACCAAATAAGAAGTCATGTAAAAAAAAATTGTTTTTCTTAGGCCACTCAACTGAAAAGATATCTCATTTGAAATCATTTGAGCCCAGTCAATTATGGCATCTTCATGAACATCAAAGTGGAGAATGTAAACAATGTACTTTGGCACAAAGGTTGTGGACTCTAGTCCAATTATTCGAGCAAAAATCTAGGAAAAATCTTGGTATGGATATTTCAAAGAACTTACCTCAACCTCAGCGGAATTGTTATAAACTCTCTGGTCATTGAGATAATTCTTGAGGAGATTTGCTCCTCCTTGGTGTTCCATGAGAAACGCATTTGTTTCCTCATTCTTAAACCACATATTGGGGTTTGGAAGTTGAAACATTCTTTTGAATATTGAGGGAGACAAAGACATTGGTGGCTTCCTTTGGATTTGAACAATTCTTCTTTCTTTGTCGGACTGATCTACGCACCAAAGTACCAATTCTTTGAAGTTTGCCACCTCAGATACACACTCAATCAATCTTATGCTTGAACTCCAAAACTTGTTTATCTCCTTCTCTGGAGGGGCAAGAGCCAAATACCACT
>JASDQU010736282.1:28442-51981 GCA_032191745.1 Picea mariana | reverse complement strand
AATGATCATCAACTCTTAAAAACTTCAAGGGTGACTGCAACTGGTACTACGACTGATACTTCAACTAGTACTTCAACTGTAATTGATACTGCAACTGGTTCTGAGACTGCAACTGCAACTGCAACTTAGGGTTTTATGAGGAAACCCTATTTTTTCAAACTTCAATTTTTGAAATTCTAATCCAAGGGATAGATGCGTTGAGCTGAGGTGAGTAAGCTGGTGCATTCAGATTTCTGAAAATCCAAATTTTACCCCCTCAAACTTGACCAGCAGATTTCTGGATTGGTGTTTCTGGTTTTCTGGTACTTCTGGTACTCTGGTACTTCTGGTTTTCTTGTACTTCTGGTACTTTATGAAAACTAGGGTTTCACTTTCGGGGATATCTACTCACTGAAAAGGTGCGCTGAAGGTGCCAAAGAATTCCTTGGGTTAGGGTGCAGTTTTCTAGATGGTTTTGAGGTTGAAAATCTTCTTCAATAAAAAGCCCTAATTTTCATGTATGACAACAATGACGTTTTTCTTCTTCTTGTGAAAGATGCTCTCTTCATCTTAGCTCTGATACCATGTTAAGGTTTAAGCTATTATTAGTTTTCTTTTTAATTCACTAGATAACCATAGCATAGATAGGATCATTGAGAAATATGCAATCACAAGAGACACATCATTTATCCCGGGAAACCCTCATGGGGGAGAAAACCCAGCAAAAACTTTCTTAATATAGATATCCAATACAATGCCAAGAGAATAAACCAAACAATACAGAAAGTCCTCTCCCAAGTATGTGCCTTTGTCTCTCTCTTCCGTCTTATCCAACTGCAGCTCCAAAATTGCACTCCGATGAATAAGTGAGTGACTGAACAAATGAGGTGTTGGCCTCTCTTATTTATACAATCTTGCAGGTGTGAACTGAGGTGTCTTTTCACTGGCAGGGCCGACTTCTCAATCGGGGTGGTTATAACTACTTTAATATATTCTGGGGGTCGACTTCTCATTTAGCCTATTACAATTAGGGTTTGACCAATCCGCAAAAGGGGATTTGGTCATTTACAATACTCGACATGATCAATCCACAAAAGGGGATTGATATAATGAATAATACATCAATAATAAATAGAATACTCTTTGCAGTTACAATATTTCAACAATTTTACTGTGTTGCACACACTTGGGTTAGTGTGTGGGAATGAATGTTATGTTTTGAGGCCGAAGATCCCGTGTGATTATGAGGCTAGTGAGCCTGGACGCAAATAGGCCAACGTGCCTATCCATATAAATATAATCATGAATATAATATAATATTGCATTGTTGCATGCTGACTAACTCAGACGAAAAGAGATGGGGGGCCTACTCCACCAAAAAAGGGAAAAGGGGGTGAGTCGTAAGTCTTGAGGAATATTTTATAATATTTACAGGAAAAGTCTAATGTGGATATATTTCTGTCCCAAGTTCTCCAGGGTAGGGAACGGGTCACCAAGTGGCTTAAAGTTACTTTTGGGGGTGACAAGTGTCAAGTGGAAGGCATGCAATATATATTGTTGACCTTAGTGTATTTTGGTGGGGATGATTATTCATGTAGCAGGCTCTTGTGAGAAGAAGGGGATCAGACTGTATGGAAAATATGATTATTACCTTATCTACATAGAGAAGCTTGTAAAGTGTTGTGGGATTGTAACCAGAGTTTCACTGCCAAAAAGTCAGGTTGGAAGATCGTGAGAAATATATTTGGGTGAGAGACTGGTTGTTGTAGAGTGGTTTCTAGACCCGTGAGCATATTCTTCAGGTGGGAATATTGTGGAGAATTGTTCCCTGGTGCGTTGGGCACTAGTCACGGGGCACAGATACTTCTTGTCTATCCTATTGCTGGTAACCTTGGGAAGGGAATTGGGGCAGCCGAAGGACTGGTGAGAAAAGAAGGGGCACACTTGCTTGGGTGTGATAGGTGCACGAGGAATGAGGGATTGTGGCCTAGTTGTAGCAGTGACACATAGGACTCGACAATTCTGTTGAGTTTTAGACCATATCTTGTTGTTAGGAACCCTTTACCCTGGTGGATTTGAGCCCCAACTCAGGTTGACCTATTGTTGAATGTTTATGAGAAACAACATTTATGGATGGAAGGAACTTCTGAGTCAATGCCACAGTTTGTGACTTTCATTTAAGATAAGTGGTTCTCTATGCTTTTGTCTTGTTTATTGTGCATATTTGATTGTGTTTGACATATGATAAGTTATTGTATGTGTTGCATATGAGTAATTGTTTTCATTCTATTAATTGTTTCTTGTTCAAGTAAGTACAATGCACTTGGCCTATATTTGTAGATGTGCATGAGTATGTCATTTGATGATAACTTTTCCTATTAATTTTAACCTTGTAATTGGTTATGAGTTATCAAGAAGAGGATTGAGTGGTCAAGTGTGCAAGATCGTAACTTGTGTACTTCAAAGGATGGAACTTCGGTGTGTGCGATTAAGGAATTGGATTCTATGCACAATATTAACAGCAGTGGTGCATGACATCCAGATGGTAGTGCACACAGTTGTACTGTGTGGTCAATATGTTGGTGCACGCGGTTGTTTGATTTAATTTATGCTGCTTAAGAAGAAATTGTTGCTTTCGTTGTTATAAGCTGTGTGGTGTGACTCAAGCTTGGTCTAGGTGCATTAATTCAAGTGATATTGTGCGACAAGAGTGGAGTATATTAACTATGCAGTGGATTTTTGGAATAACATTGCTCAGCGGGAGACTGGGTGCGTTACAAAGTGGTATCAAAGCATGTGTAAGGTGGTAACAAGACTCAATGGGAGACTGGTAACATTACACTGTAAGCCCAAATCGAACAACTCTTTCTCTTCTTCCCCACCCCTTACTCTTATTTCTTTTCCTTACATAAAATGCACTACCAATCACATTTCTAAAATTCTAGCTAAAAAGAATATCAAAATCGTTTTCAAACACTTTAAAATCCTAAAACAATATTTTAGATCTGCTAAGGATAAATTTGATCCAATGCTTGGCCCAAGAGTTTACCAAATTTCCTTCCCCTGTGGAAAATCATACATTGGCCAGAATAGAGGATCCTTCAAAATCCATCTCAAAGAACACATAGTCAATACTACCCACAATCGCATCTCTAAGTCAACGATTGCTTAACACTCTTTCAAATCTAAACACTTAATTTCTTTTGACCAAACCAAAATCCTAGCCTCAACACTGTATCACTCATCTCGCGTCATTTGGGAAGCTTTGGAAATTGAAAAAAATCCCAATAATTTTAATTGAGATGGTGGGTATAATTTCAGTGAATCTTGGAACCCAATCATTTATTTCCTTAGTCATCAAGCCTAATTTGTTTTCTTCATCCTTTTTATTTTCCCTTTTCCCCTTTCCTCGTTTGATTTTTCCTTATGCTCTCCTTTGACCTTTTTTCTTGGTTCTTATAACTCCCATCTCATTAATTCTCTGTCTCTCCTCCCCCCCATTTACTAATTTAAGCCTAAGCTATTTAATTAATTAATTAATTAATTAGTTTTCTTTTAATCTTGATCATTTTTAATTTCAATTTATTTTTAAATTTCTTTCGATAAAATTTTAATTATTATCAAATACATACTTTAATTTATTTATTTTTCATCCTTTGAATAGTTTTCATTAATTGATAACGGTTATATTTTCTCATTAATTTATAATAGCTACTTTAAGTCCACTTTTTCTTCTTGTACTCTTATCCTCAACATTCTTATTAAAAAAAAACTCATTTAAAATCTTTTCTATAGTACTCTTTTCAAATATTATTGCTTCAATAGTTCTTGATGATGGGTGGAGTGTCCACTCAAAACGTTGGACGTTTCAAAACTCCTTACACAGTTTTAAATCCAGAAATCTGAACAAGGCATTTCATGATAAGGTGTTTGTACTCAATCACTACTTGTACTTGGTTAAGAGCTTGTCTTCCTTAAATGTAAGGAAACAAGGTAACAACCCAAGACATAAAGGCATCTGGCAAGAGTGAAATTCTTCCCCCTTACGGATCACCAATGAGTTATTCCAGGTGATGCATTTTTCCTTGAATAATGGTGATGAGTCAACTTGCATTCGTGGATAGCAACCAACGATCATTGTCCCCTCTGTTGGTTGACAATTGAGTTCTGATAGGTTTTCCCATTGTAGTGCAAGAAAAAGGGTTTTATAATCAATCACTATCACATGTGAGTATAAGTGGAGTTCACATGAGGTTCTTATGACAAGGAAAATTATGAGTACACTCTTCATTTTCCACAATACAATTTAGTGGGAATTTGAATATTGTCACATGAGAATTTGAAGTCCTTCTCACAGCATGAGGAGGAGATCATGTGACTAGTGTTTGGATTCAAGGTAGGTCTGTGAGGCATTGCAAAGTTAGCGATATTCTTGCTTTTATGTTTATTGTGTTTTGTTTTGTGGTTTTCAATCTTAGAAGTGTTGATTTAGTTTTTAAATTTAGTGGGTAGCTCTATGTGAAGAACTGCATTTTTTTGCAATGTTAAATATTAGAAGTGCTTTTTAGATTATATTTTTATAGCTTTGTAAGGTGTTGCAAAGTTAGGGATACCCTTGGTCACATCGTATATTGGGGAACACTTGGTCTTAAGTTTATTATGCTCTTTTTTACATTCTCAAATATTTGAGGTGTTTCTTAAATGCAATATAATTCATCACCTTCTATGAGACTTTCTTCATCACAAATTTTTCATTATTCCTCATTTTGTTGGGTTTGAATCCTCATTACTTTGAATATCCTACTTATTTTGTGTCTATGTAATTTATAGAGATGTGTTTACATTCATTATGTCCTTTATTATCACATTGATTAAGACTTTTCTTCAAGGTCTCTCTCATTGTGACCATGTTTGGTGCACACATCACTGTCTAACAGAGGATCCTTGTAATTGGTTGGTTAAGCATGCTAGATGGAGTGAGGACTAATTATGGTTGTTTGTTTTCCAAACATTTAAAACCATCAATCCATCACACTATAGTTCCCTATGTGGTTTCCTTAGCTTTTTGGTAGAAGCAAGCGAACATTCTTAGATAATGGCTTCTTTGTATAAGCAAGGAGGAGAAAGCATGGTGTTGAGAAAATGGAGAGTACGAGAAAGTGTAATGAGAAGGAAGCAAGAGGTAGTGAGGGAAGAGGTTTGAGCAACAAGGCAATGAGAAAAAAAATAAATTTGGGATTTTAGTTTCCAGTGGGGAGGATTTCCAAATCTCTAAAGAAGGGGAGGTATTCCAAGTCGATGGAAAGCATTGCCACTGTCTACATTCCCACCATCATGTAATATCTAGCTCTCAAGGTGTTGGATTTCTTGAAAATGTTACATCTAATAACATGAAGACATAGATCATCCAAGAACATATCCATGGAGAGAAATAACCACCTAATAAAGGGTAGATGTTGTGGTGTTGCAAATCCAGCAATGCATATCCTAACTTATACCCCATTAAAAGTTATGGAGCTTAGTGAGTATTGTTTGCCCACATTATGTTGGTGGTAAAAAATGGCAATGAATTGGGGAAGGTCACCATCATTGACACTGGAGCATTACCAAATGTTCATCGAGTGAAATTGGATCACAATGGCATTTTACCCTATTATTGAGATTCTTTACCCATTGCAATGTGTTGGAAAAATGGTTCTAAGAAAAAGACTTATTCATTAATGGCACCCTTTTAGAAGCCTTATTTTCATAGATGCTAAATTCTCCATTAGTCAATAAGCTTCGATTTTTTAAACTGGTTTCAAAATTTCTATGCTTTATAGAGTAACTTGAACACCTTCTTCTTCTATGTTTGTATTCTCACCCTTTCTTCTTCCAAATATTTTTAATGCATGGAATGATTCTTCTATTGTCCAATGCACTAGATAGACAATGTAAATGCATGGAATGATTCTTCCATTATCCAATGCACTAGATAGACAATGCAAATTATTTCTAGAAACACTAGAGTGTACTCCAAATAGATAATATAGGAACAAAATAATTATCCAAAACCACACCCTTTTTTCACCTTTTTGGCATGAATTGTTTATCATTGTATGTCACACAAAAAAAATTATTTTAAATCATTTAAAATATATAATTAAAAAAGCATCATACCAACAATCAAACACACAATTGTATTTTTTTTCATAAATGACATTTAAAATCATTCTAAAATATAAAGCATTAACTTTACTTAATGTTTGCCCACCAAATTTTTGTGATAGTTTAGATAAACAATTTGTTTTAATCATTATAATGATGATGATTACCATCTACTAAGATTTATTTTCGTTTATGGGATCTTAACAAGGAACAAATATGTACTTATTAATTATTTTTTAACAAATTTCTTATGATCAAATAATTGGAAACGAGTTTTATCAATTCATTTTGTTTTCTATGTCTCAACAAATTATGAAGATTTGTGTTATTAAAGATATTTTGAAAATGAGATCTAATCTTTGAGTAGTCTGATTAATCCAATAAAAAGTTTTTTTCATCCTCTACTTTAGTAACTCACAAAGTTTAAATATTATATTCCCTAAAGGTGTTTTGTGTCATTTCCAATGTCGATTTTCACTATGAAGCTTATGAGATTGTGTTCTCACTTTTCAATGTTTATATTCCTCTTTATATTGGATGCTATGGATAAATAGTTTTGGTCCTCTTGCATGGGGTTAGTAAACCAACTTTTTTTTAATCTCAATCTCATTATTACACCACATTTTTTCTTTAAACATAGTTATCGTAGTAGTTATAATGTTATGGATATTTTTAAGAGTGAAATCTTCCACTATTCCCCGATGATGAAGCCAAGAAACAACTTGTTTTTTCCATCCTTACTTTGACTATTATATATATTTGAAGCAATGGCAAAAATTCTTTATACCTTCATGTTAATTAGCTCATGCCTATACATTTGGTATCTAATCATAGCCATATCATCAATAGGTGCAAGCTTGGCATGTAAAAGGAGAATTGGGTAATGTGTATTGCCCTCGATCTTAATATTATTAATTATAACCTAGTTTTGTATTTGGTCTATTTTTCTTCAATTTTCTCTGGAAATATTGTGTGCCCAAACTTTACAACTGAAAAAAAATTCTTGGGTTAACAAGCATGTCAAAGAGGTCAATTTTTAATCCCAAAACCAAAAATAATTTTCCTTACAATTGTTCTCAATTCCAAAATAGGCTTTCCACTTCCATTAATTATCTTTTCAACACTATAATTCCAATTTAGTTAATGATGAAGGTCAATGATTCGGGATCTTTTCGTCAGGTGACTTATTAAAGAACTGTATTAAATGAGCATAAACTAAAGTACACCATAAAGAAGGAAAAGATAAAAAATGAAAGAGAGATAAGCATGCAATATGAACACAAAAACTTGATAATGGAGTTTGTCCCTGGTGGACTACGTCTCCGGGTCCTGCTCTCAAATGGGTAGGTATTTTTATTAACTCCACAAAAGAATTGGGCAAAATACATAAGTATACCTCATTCTGGAGTTAAGAAACATAATCTTTGCTCAGATCAGAAAACTAACACCACCACTGCGTTTGGGACGTCGTTTTACCTAAAAATGACTGTCTCCACGCCTTGATCTGAGTCGGACAATTTTTTACCCAAGAGGGACCCTTGCCTAGATTTGCATGCCACTGCTCTTGTAATAAATGATTGAAAATCTCAAACTGCATGCCAAAATCTCAAAAATCGCGCCCAAGTCCGTACAGATCCATATGGGCGCACTTGGTCTCACCTGTCGTGCTCTTGTGTTCCTAATGTACTGACGAACACCCCCTTTTATACTAAAAGTTGGCGGTTATGCAATAAGTGAGGTGGTTGGAATGGTGGTTAGTGGAGCTAAGTTCGGGCGCTTAGTTAGAGAAGGTCCTGAGGTCGAATCTCATGGGCCTCTCTTTTTTAGCATACAAATTTGGCACACTGCTAAACCAATGGCGGAGATTCTGGCGGTGGTTAAGTTTGGTGGATATGCTAAATATAACGAAATATGCTACTAAAATGGTGGATAGTTGGCATAATCCCCTAAGGCTGGTGGAGGTTGTTGTCATATGGGAAAATACATGTAATCAGGGGTTGGTTCGAAGGCCTAACCCCTTTCCTTTGCACTCTCATGAAACATTTAAACTCAAATATAATTTGTACCATAATATTAACAAGCTCTATAGTATGGTGTATTGGTAGCGTGCATTTGTGGGGCCTTTAGGCTAATGAGAGGTCATGAGTTTGAATCTTGGGGATTCATTTAAGTTTTACACATGAACCATTGGAGGGATGCCACGTGGCATCCCATGACTGGGCCATGTGGCACCATATAATTTGTCCACAAAACTGCCACTTGTAACAATCTAATTTGCCCATGAAATTGACATGTGTCATCACCTAACTTGCCCACGTGTCTACCATCCTTACCACGCCATCTCATGCCAACTCAGTTGTACAGACGTGCCATGTGTCACCCTTGCAGTGGTGCCACATCTCACTTTGACTTTTTGACCTTTGACCAAGTTTGATTGAACTTTGACCACTCAAATCTTTTGATCCGTAACTCTGTTTGACGAGTCATTTGCGTCATTAGAAATCTTGTGAAGCGCTCTTCGCGACCATGCACTTTTAATTGAGTTTTGAGAACTTTGAATGTTTTCCCTTTCTCTACCTGTTGAATCCATTCTGAGCATTCTAAGCTGCTTCTGTATGTTCTAAGTTGTTCTTAGCCTTCTTTGGATCCTTTTTGGATCATGCCTTCCCATTGAGAGATTTTTGGACCACCAAAATCTTTCATTAATCAATTGGTAAGTGAGGGAATAGTCCCCTCACTTTGGCCTTCTCAATCCACTTTTCCTTGCTTGGATGTGTGCCCTTTAAGCCTACTCGAAGATAATCAACATCACCCCTGCGTGAAGTCCTCATACTTTTTTCCATGATGATATATTCCTGTAAATCATCTAAGTACTCAGGTGCAAACTCTTCAACGGAAGGAATTTAAACTTCCTCATCCCGATCCATGATCATGGGAGGCTTCAAAAGTTTCAATTTCTCTACGTTCACAACTAAGTAGATCTACATATAAGGTGGAATATATAAAAGAAAAGCATTAGTGTCGCTTTTCTCGAAAATAGTGAAGGGTCCATATCAGATAGGCTTGAGTTTCTTGCCTTCACCCTTCAATCATTCCTTGCTGATGTGAAGCCATACCCGGTCTCCAACCTGGAACTGATGATCAACCATGTGCTTGCCATGCTGAGCTTTATACTGTTCTTGTCTCTTCTCCAATTGTTCCCTGACTTCCTAGTGTATCGGTTGAATCCTCTGGATGAACTTGCGGGCTATGTCCTATGTTCATTCTTCATTCACATCAACATCTCTCCCATACATCAAGTCCAAAGGAACCTTTGGTAGGTACCCAAAACACATATCAAAAGGTGAACTCTGAGTGGATGAATGTAAATCTCGATTATAAGCATGATGTACATAAGGTATTTGTTCATCCCATAACTTAGGATGCTTGTTGTAGTAACCTCAAAGAAAAAATACCATTGTTATGTTTACCACCTCTGTCTGTTCGTCGGCCTGTGGATGAAAAGCAGTGCTCCTCTTCAATTTGGTGTCCATCATTCTCCACAAGCTAGTCCAAAAATCCCCAAGGAATCGAGTATCTTGATCCGAGACAATGGACATGGGTAACCCAAAGTGAACCCAAACATGCTGAAAGAAGAGATTAGTAGTCTGCTCAGCAGTGATCTGCTTTTTGCATGGTATCAAGATACACATCTTGTTGAACCTATCCACTATGACATACAAATAATCATGACCCACTTTGGTCATTGGTAAACCCCCTACAAAATCCATGGAGACACTTTCCCATGGATGGGATGGAACGGGAAGTGGTGAGTATAGCCCTAATTTTCTATTAGTGGGCTTACAAGTAGAACACATCACACACCCCTTTACATATTTAGTTACAATTTCTTTCATTTGAGGCCAGTAACAAAACCTCTACAAATGAGCCATAGTTTTTCGTACTCCAAAATTCCAAGAAACAAGAGAAGTGTGAGCTTCTCATATCACATGGACTCATTCACTTGTAGGAATACATAGCTTCCCAAGATGATAGAGTAGTTTTCCATGTAGACAATATTTCTCTACCTGTGCATCATGGGTTAGCTTCTCATATACTTCTTTAAAATCTTCATCAATGGCATATTGTTCTACATAGCTATCATGAGATAAACAAGTATTCTTCAAAATAATAGAAGCAACAATAGGAAGTCTAGAAAGCATATCAGCTACCTTGTTACTTGTACCCTTCTTGTACTTGATTACCAAATGAAATTGTTGTAGAAAACCCATCCATCTATAGTGTCGAGATTGTTGCAGTTTGGTTGGTGCTTGAAGATACTGTAAGGGTTGGTGATCTGTATGTATGATGGTTTCCTTCCCTAACAAGTAATGCTTCCATTTCTTTACGCTTTGAACTAATGCATACAACTCTTTATCATATGTAGGATAGTTAACAACGGCTTGGTTAAAAGTTTCAAAGTGGTAACAGATAGGCTTACGATATTGCATCAATACTGCACCCATGGCATATCCATTGGCATCTGTCTCGATCTCAAACGGCTGTTGAATATTTGACAGTGCTAATACTGGTGAGGTACTGATCTTCTCCTTCAAAATGTTGAAATATTTTTGTTGCTTTCCTTCCCACTGAAAAGATTCGGATCTCGGTTACACTTTTTGGCTCAAGCCAATTTACAATTACATCGATTTTGGAAGGATCAATCTTCAATTGTCCTCCTCCCACAATATGACCTAAGTATACAAGTATAGTCTTTCCAAATTCACATTTCGACATTTTCACATACAACTTTTCCCTTTTCAAAGCATCCAATACTTGCTTTACATGCCTTACATGTTCATCCCAAGTCCCACTAAAAACAAGAATGTCATATAAATATACAATCACAAAGTCATCCAAGAAAGGCCTGAATACAACATTCATCACACGCATGAAATTTGTCGGAGCATTGCAAAGCCCAAATGACATAACTAACCACTCAAACAATCATTGTTTGGTTTTAAAGGCAGTCTTCCATGCATCCTATTCTGCAACCCTGATTTGATGATATCCACTACGCAAATCCAACTTAGTGAAATAAACAACATTCTTCAAATGATCAAGTAAATCATCTATGTGAGGAGGAGGGTATCGATTTTTCACCGTGATTTTATTCAAAGCCCGGTAATCGACACACATTCACCATGTGCCATCTTTCTTTGGCACCATCACGATTGGAGAACCACAAGGAGATGAATTGGGTCTTATGACCCCTTGATCCAATAAGCCCTGTACCTGCTTCTTGATCTATGTCATCTCCACAATTGACATTCTGTACATGCCCACATTAGGAAGAGGAGAATCCTGCTGAAGATGTATCTCATGTTGGATTTCCCTCTTAGGAGGTAATCCATTTGGTTCCTGAAAAATATCATCATACTTAGAAACAATATCAATTAATTCCTTTTTATGAGGTGGATCACATCCTTGGAAAGCGTCAGATGTCCCGACATTTTTCTCTTTGACAATCATGAGTACATATCTCTTATTAGTGGTTATGAGCCTTTTTATTTGTCATGCACTAACAAGTGTCGTATTTACCCTCATGCTATGATCTCTAACAATATATTCCACTCCCCCTTTAGTAAGGTGATATTTGTTTTCATGATGAAAAAAGACTGATTTTCTATCATAAAGATAAGGACTTCCCAACACTATGCCACATATATCAAGCGGTACAACATCCAAATCCACTTCATCAATTAACTTTGAAGCGATAGAAAATCTAACCCTACATTGTTTGGCGAGATTAAGTTTTTGTTTATCACATACCCAACCAAGAGGGTAAGGCTTTAGGTGTGGTTTCGTTACAAGACCCATCTTCTTGACAAGTGCTTCATATTTTAAGTTTATTTGGGAACCCAGATCAAATAATGTATCTATCTTAGTATGTTTAGATACAAATCGTATATGAAATAACTCATTCCTCTTTCGTTCATCAATATAAGATTCATCAGTGGAACTTGAACTAGCATGATGAGAATCTTTACCTTGTACTCCAGTTGCCATGATCTTTCCTTCATCTCCTGATTCAGAACCAAGATCTTGCTGCACTATAGCAACAATCTTTGTCTTCCCCTTTCCACTGAATTATTTCATCTTTTTTTTGGATGTAGTTTCCAACAATCTTCTTCATCGTGACTACTCCTCTTGCAATGAGTGCAAGATGGATTTCCTCCTTTTCTCGTTACTGTAGCGGTCTTCTTGTCCTTCCTTTTAAACTTATTGAAAGTCTTGTGTGGGAAATTGGAAGGTTTCCTCGTGGGATCTTCTTGAACATGTTTCCCCCTGTTCTCGAGGTGAGTGACTTGCACACAAACTTCGTCAAGACTAGTGGGGTTAAACAAGAGCAAAGTATGATGAATATAACTATGAAGTGTGCCAATATACTTCATTAAAGTTTCATAAGAATCCAAAGGAATGTTCAATGATAGATATTTCTTCCTAAATTCTTTTGTGAAACTTTGTACAGTCTGACCTTTACTCTGTCTTAAATTTTTCCATTCCGTCATTGCTTTATGTAAATACCCTAATGGATAGAACTTCTTCCTTATCTCTGTTTTAAATTCTGAGCATGATGAAAGAAGATTACCACACTTACTTATGTCCTGTAGCTTTCTCTCCCACCATACAAGAGCAATGCCTTCCAACCGAAGAGAATCCAGTTGCACTTTAACTTCCTCTTCGTCAATATGGTGAACACGACAATATACTTCAACCTGTCGAATCCAATTATCTAGTTTTTCAGGATTAGCATCTCCATTAAACATAGGTAAAGAAAACTTTACATCAAGCTTTAATAATGGTTTCTTAAAAGAGGCTTTATGGTTAGAATGCTAAGAGTGATGAGAATACTCAGAGGAAGAAGAACTAGAACTTGAAGGTGAATATGGAGGCTCATTAGGATCTCCTCCATCCCCTTGATTTACCAAAGCATCGTCATCTAGTGGTTCTTCCTTTTTCTTCCCTTTCTTCTTCATCCTCTTCTCTTAATCTCCATACATTCGTTCGACCATTTCTGACATGTGATAAAAGACCATGTGGAAGTTTTTCTCCTGTTCATCACGCTTGTCCTCTTCTGCCAGCTTTTTCCTTTGGGATGCATGACCAACTTCGGGATTGAACATCTTAAGAGTTCCTTCACCCTGATTATGCTTGGCCCTAGTAAGCATTCATACTCAACAATTCAAGTCAAATACAACTGCTCTGATACCAATATGATCCGGGATCTTTTCGTCAGGCGACTTATTAAAGAACTGTATTAAATGAGCATAAAATAAAGTACACCATTATCGGCATNTTGAACATCTTAAGAGTTCCTTCACCCTGATTATGCTTGGCCCTAGTAAGCATTCATACTCAACAATTCAAGTCAAATACAACTGCTCTGATACCAATATGATCCGGGATCTTTTCGTCAGGCGACTTATTAAAGAACTGTATTAAATGAGCATAAAATAAAGTACACCATAAAGAAGGAAAAACTCAAAAAGGAAAGAGACATAAGCATGAAATATGAACACAAAAACTTGATAACAAAGTTCATCCCGGGTGGACTATGTCTCCAGGTCCTGCTCTCAAATGGGTAGGTCTTTTTATTAACTCCACAAAAGAATTGAGCAAAATACATAAGTGTACCTCATTCTGGAGTTAAGCTACATAAGTTTTGCTCGTATCAGAAAACTAACACCACCACTATGTTCGTGGCATTGTTTTACCTAAAAATGACTGTCTCCACGCCTCGATCCGAGTCGGACACTTTTTGACCTAAGAGGGACCCTTACCTCGATTTGCGTGCCACTGCTCATGCAAAAAATGACTGAAAATATCAGAATTCGTGCCAAAATCTCAAAAATTGCTCCCAAGTCCATACAAATCTGTATGAGCGTGCTTTTTCTCACCTGTCGTGCTCTTGTGTTCTGAATGTACTGGCGAACACTCCCTTTTATACTAAAAGTTGGCGGTTATGCAATACGTGAGATGGTTGGCATGGTTGTTAGCGGAGCTAAGTTTAGGTTCTTAGTTAGCATATGTCTCGGGGTCGAATCCCATGGGCCTCCCTTTTTTAGCATACAAATTTGGTGCGCTGCTAAACTGATGGCTGATATTCTAGCAGTGGTTAAGTTTGGTGGATATGCTAAATATAGCGGAATATGATACTAAAATGGTGGATAGTTGGCATAAGCCTTTAAGGCTGGTAGAGGCTATGGTTGTATGGGCCAATACATGTAATAAGGGGTTGGGCCAAAGGCCTAGCACCTTTCCTTTGCGCCCTCATGAAACATTTAAACTCAAATATAATTTGTACCATAATATTAACAAGCTCTATAGTATGGTGTATTGGTAGCGCAGATTTGTGGGGCCTTTGGGATAATGAGAGTTCATGACTTTGACTCTCAGGGAGTCATATAACTTTTACACAGCAACCATTGGAGGAGTTCCACGTGATAGCCCATGACTAGGCCACATGGCACCATATAATTTGTCCACAAAACTGCCACTTGTCACAATCTGATTTGCCCATGAAATTGACATGTGTCATCACCTAACTTGCCCACGTGTCTTCCATCCTTGCCACATCATCCCATGCCAACTCAGCT
The DNA here is from genome assembly GCA_032191745.1 of Picea mariana. Taxonomy (NCBI): domain Eukaryota; kingdom Viridiplantae; phylum Streptophyta; class Pinopsida; order Pinales; family Pinaceae; genus Picea; species Picea mariana. Next base: position 37,216 of record JASDQU010736282.1, on the reverse strand, counting down.
GAATGTACATGACACGTGCCACCCTTGCAATGGTGCCACGTGTCACTTTGACTTTTTGACCTTTGACCAAGTTTGATTGAACTTTGACCGCTCATATCTTTTGATAAGTAACTCTATTTGATGAGTTGTTTGCACCGTTAGAAATCTTGTGACATGATCTTCACAATCATTCCATTTTAACTGAGTTTTGGTGACTTTGAATTTTTTCCCTTTCTCTGCATGTTGAAGCCATTCTGAGCATTTTGAGTTACTTCTGTGCATTCTGAGTTGTTCTTAGCCTTCTATGGATTCTTTTTGGATCAATCAACTCCAAGATATTTATAAAGATGCCCACTTCTTCCAAGGTGTTATTTTCATAAACAAACTTAGAGTGAGTGATTTTCCTAAATTTAATGATCCTCACCTTACTTTATCTATATTCACTGTCATCCTAGAAGGATTGCAAAGATATTCAATATTTTGTGTTGTTTGTCAAGATTGTAGGGGTTCCTTGCTAAACAACAATATCATCAATACATAAGACGAGGATGATCAGAACCCTTCCCTGGGTCATTCTGCCACAACCTACTTTCTCCAAGCATTCCTATAACTTATCAATACAAATATCAAAAGATTAAGGGAGAAATGACACAATTGCTTAGCACCCATATCACAATTCATTTATTTTTACCAGTGCTCGTTATTTATTAACTTTGTAATGAACCTCTTGTACAATCATATTGTTGTAGCTTGTAACTCATAAGGGACCATTAAGTTTTCCAATCTCTCCCATAGGTCACTTCTAAGAACCATTTCAAAAGCTTTTCTAAAGTTTACAAAACATGCTAAGATATTAACTTTATTGTTTTGATATTTCTCAACTATAATCTCAAAAGTAATTAAGTGGTCTAAGGTCAAGTGATAACTTTGAAATCTAGCTTGACCTTTTACTCTCTTATTGTGACTTTCAAGCCATGGGTAATCTTCTCCAAAATTATACCATACAACTTAGCTAAAAGATGACTAATCATAATGGTTCAATAATTTGGGGGGCTATTAATATCTCACTTTTAAATATAGGAACAATAAGGTTTCATGTACATGTACAAATCTTAGGAAAATCTTGCTTTATTACTAGATTAAAGAGGTTTTGAATGCGAAGAATGAGAATAGGAACTCCAATTTTAAGGATTTATACTTAATAATCTTCAATGTCTTTAGTGTTCTCTTTTTCTAGATGCTTAACCTCAAATTCAATGTATTCTAAACTAAAAACCTCATGCATAATAACAAGCTTTTAAAGTTATAAATTGCAATATTTTATAGCAATTCTACCATTTTCTTTAGCTCTCTAAAGTACGATGTGTCTCCAAACAATTTTTGGCTCAGTTTTAAAAAGGCTTAAAAGCTTATAAAAATTTATATTTACATTTTGATACTTTCTTTTAATTAGAATTGCACATGTCGACATCCTTATCCTTTTTCAAAATTTATTATTTTACTAGTAAAAATAGGTACCCCATGATTTTTAGAAAGTTTGATTCTCTACTAAATTGCTAACGTGTTTCCACTAAATTGGGTCCATTATTCATGGTGACTAGATCAATAAAATACTTTTTAATCAAAGTATGTACAATCACAATGCATTTTCTCTATGAGAGTTATGTGTGATTTTGACGTTCAATCCACTCATTGTCATCCATATGTGTTAGATGACGATCATTGCACCCACAACTGTCTATCTATTAAACATTAGGATAAAGAAGTCGATGATGCACATAAAAGATCATTGTGAGCTAGTTTCCATGGTCAAGACATAAATCACAATTGGCAAAGTCATCATTTTCATTTTCATTATTGTTAGTTATCTACCTCCACCTTGTCAAAGCTAACGCATCGTCTTATATCAACAAGAGGTGGTGTGTTGTTATCTGTTAGGTGTCAGGTGTCTCTTTAATGTGGTTGTATCCTTTCACTTCCACAACATAAAACCTTTAGGTGTCTCTTTAATGTGGTTGTATCCTTTCACTTCAACAAAATAAAACCTCTAGAAATAATCATAGTTATTCAAAGTATACTAAGATGATATGCCTTTGAGTCAATTATGCTTCCCATATATCTATTCCCTAGAACACCAAAATACCCACTCTGTAGAAAAAAAAATTCAATTATGTTTTTTGGTTTTCATCCATTAATTGAAGTCATATGAACCAAATCAAGGATCTACCCTCTTCCAAAACCATATTTAAAAAGATTCCCACATAAATAAATAAAAAGTATGTTTCTTTTACCTAAAAAAAATTCATCATAGTTGGACTTGATTTACACATTTATTCTATTATAATTATTAATTCTTCTCCCGCTAAGGATATAAAAGTCAAGCACATACCACATTCATGAAATTTGAATTCACCATTCCCTTTCCACACATCTCAACCTCTCATAGGTCTGTCTACCTTTGATGGACCAATAACTATATCTTATCTCTCAAAGCTTCAAGGAGTTTGAGACTCTTTTTAGCATAAAATAAACCTCTTATCTCCCTTGACCTCACATGAGCCAATATACTTCCAACATCCTGAGAAATGAAGATTATCTTAGTCTTCATGTAAAGACCAACTCCTCTATAATTTTATGCTACTTTTGTTTACAATTTTACTTTGGCATTATATGTAAAAATTTTAACTTATTAGCACATTTCTCTTGCATTAATTTGTAAACTGTATTGGATATTCCAATGGTTGACTCACTAAATCATATCTAAACTTAAAATGATTACAATGAACCTATCCTCAATTGTGTGAGTATCTTTTTGTATTTTTAACACTTTAGCATAAATAAAAACACACCATTCAAATTCCTTAACCACTACAACATATAAAATAGATTATAATAGCAAGACATGCACAATGGAATATAAATATTTAACTTGGAAACTTGTATGAGAAAATCAATTTTCAATAAAGAAATGTGCCTCTCATCTTCTTATGTTATGGAGATTACAATACATATTACAAAGTTTTCCAAGATCATTGTGAAGTTATGAGACTATGGTCTTTTACATTCCTCTACACTATTATGTGTATCTCTCTCTGCGTTATTATCTCTCCTCCACACTCCTGCTTATGGAACAACTGATGACTAGTGAAAAAGTGAACCTTTTTCCCTCATTCTACTATGTTTTTTATAGCTATAATTGGTGTTAGGTTTTGGGTTTAGAAACACTTTTAGAGCCCTAAACTCTATTTTGTTTATAGAGTAGAGTTGTATGCTTTTGAAGTAGCAAGTATGGCTTATGTGTATGAGCTAAGTATTACTACTTGGATGAGAATATCACAACTAATGATCTATTGTGTGATTCATAGAAAGGCCACGTAGTAGATCAAATATGTTGTGTGATTCCATGTGTGGTGGAGTTCCTATAGATAATCTTGAGAATACATGTGATATTGCACATTGGCTAAATATGATATGTTTTTACACAAGTAGTAAGTATGGCATGATAATTAAATGTGGTTGTTTTGGTTGTATAACTAGGAATGGTTAAGGACATGATTGAATATGTAGATGACATTGTTGCTTGTGACAATCAAACTCATGATGAAAGAATAAGGACAAGAAAATGTTTGTCAAGAGGTTGGTGAATGGATCATGTGAGTTTCCACTAGGCACCGATTGATTAAGTAACATCAAAGATGTTGATAGAAACCATATAAGTAGGAACTGTTCTTGCTACTATTACATGAGTGTTGAAGGGAATTTGGGAAATAATTCCTTCAATCATGCTTTGATATCATAGTTGATATGTCTATGTGGTCTGAATGCATATATGTTCTTGAGACTCATGCGGGGTTATGGTGAGGTAGGAAGCCTTACACCTATAAAGATTATTAAAATCATTTTAATATATCGGTATGGTAGTATGCCATGTCAAGTGAGTTAAGAGTTAATAACCATAGTAGATGAGTATTTATACTCATGCTATGAAAATGGATGCCCTGTGAGTCAACCATCTATGAGGCCATGGTGTTATTGGACTTGGGAAAGGCTATAGTGTTGCATAAATATCCAATGGTATTCATACTTGTGTTGGTATCTTGGATTGTATCCTTCTTTCCAACACTGAGAACAATGAAAGAGGGGAATGGGATTCTTGAGGGATTATTGAGTAGAAAAAGGAAAGGCCTTTTAGTGCTCCCGAGGGATTGTGGAGTAGAGAATGGGGTGTATTCCTAGTGTTGTATTTGGGATAAAGAGGAAGGTTTCTAGATGGTCGAGCAAGTGTTGGGGAGGTAGTTGGGTGATGTGTCAAGGCATTGGTTTAACCCTCCAACTTTTGATGGTAGACCACATGAGTTGGAATTATGTTATTCTTGAACCAATGCAAAGATGCATTCAATGAATGTGCATAAGTTGATTATGAAAATGTGCAAGTTATGATCATGCATACAAGAAATTTGGTGGATATGTTTGATTGCATTGTGTGAATGCATGCTTGTACCGATAATGCATATATGATAAATATTTTTTCATTGCAGGTAATATGTTAACATTTGAAAGTGATTGAATGATTGGTATGTATTAATTTTGAGATCACTTCATGGGTTCTTGTGGATGTTGCAATGAAATGATTGTATGCATGAATAATCACAAATTGTTTGGCTAAATGAAAAAATTGTCCATGAGGCCGAAATTGTAGGTACAATTTTCTTGGATATGGTTGTGAAATTAATTCCATAATGAAGAGTGGTGACTACTACATGCAAGAGCCAAACATTATGAGAGAAATCTCATAATTGTTAAATCTAGATTCTATATGAAACAAATTAAATTTCTTATTGAAATTTTGATGATGACATCTCACGGTAACTATATGTATATGATATATGTGAAATGATGGATCTGTCTAGTAAGGATAGATGTTGATTTCTATAATATGGAAAGAACAAGGAGGATATTATTGTGATGGCATTAAAACCCTATGATATACCTTGATCACCTTAATCTATTGTTATTAGATGTTTCCAGAAGGACGTCGTGGAAATAAGAATTTATAAGTTTACACTTTTATTACATGTGAAAGCTAGTTCAAACGGCTATTTAGCAGAGAAGGGGATGCCTGGGCCTAGAAGTGTGAGTGGTTGTAAGGAAGAGGCGACTTGAATGAATATGTTATGAGAGATTCATGATATATGCTAGTTGACATCAAGAAGACATTATATTTTTAGGGTGTGTCAAAGAAGACAATGAGTTGAATATCAATTGTGGTAGCCTTGTGCAACATAGATGTACTCACACACATAAGTATGCAAATTATTTGCATTTATCATGTATTATGAATATATATGTTTCAATTATGAATTTGAAATTCCTATAGATAGGATAATTGTTGCACACAAATAATTATGATATGGTTGTTTACCTTGTTCATTGTTGTATGTATACACTAAAATCCTAAGGCCTTGGAAGAATCTCAAGGTAGTGAAGGGATTGGTTGAACATTGTTGTCCATGATGGCCAACAAATGCCAATTGCTAAGAATAAGATAACATTGTGGATGCAACTAAGTAATGGATAACTAATCTCATTACTAGAAATAAAGGCACAATGAGGATGATGTTATTCCAAGGGGTAGGGGAATGGAATACCCCACTTTTAACCCTAAATTATTATGTAATAAATCATGTATTAATTGTATGATGTGGTCTATAAGATATGAATTAATCCATGTGAACCGAGTTGTAATGACGTCCTATTATATTGTAAATATTCCTAGTGCAAATCTCAAGGCCAAGGCTCAACTAGTGAATGTGTATGAGTCCTAGTGGAGGTTAGGATTAGGATGTGATTGTTATATTTTCCATGATATGATTACATATATGTAAAATCATGTATACAAGGAAAAATACACAATAATATAACATCAACCAAAAATTTTGCTTGAGGAGGCAAGAAGGGGACCCTGATACTACAAGAGGGGAAGAGGAAAGAGGGTTGTTGGGTGATTTGACCTTGTCATCATCCTTGGGAAGTACTACCATTCCTTGTGCATGCTTCCTTAAAAGTTCTCCAATAAATATTTGAATTGTGTGTATGGACCAAGTACAAGATTCATATGCTTGGGAATAGAGTAGGTCTCATGGAAGAAAAGGTCTCCCATTGTATTTTCCATGCATCCTATCATTATCATGAGGGAACATGTCATGAACATGGGGAAGAGACAAGATGTCATGTTATGGGGATGTTTTCCTTGGATTCTATGGTTGAAAATGGAGAGATTTTCCCATGAAATAGTGGTTGGTAAGAGCCCAAATAAGTTGGAAATATTTGTTGTTGAAAATGTGAAATAAGATGGGATGTTTTGAGAAAATAACCATGGTTAGAGTGTCCATGGTAGATGAGGAAAACACCTTTAGACTTGTAACCCTACTATTGTTTTCTATTGGCTATTTTAATTAGGCCAAATATTTTATCTTCTAGGCTATTCCTAGAGGGCATCCAACAATTTGACTCTTTCTTACATACACTAAAGAGTATTGGAAGGGAAGAAGTTCCATGAGGGACTATTGAGCAAAGAAATTCAAGATCTTCCTTTTGTTGTGTAGGGCAGTGTAAGATGGTGATAAGGTCATTTAATGGTTGGATGAGGGCCCGAAGAGCTTTGTAGTGAGTGGATGATATTTTCCATGAGAGTAGTGGGTTGGGTTGAGTGGGATTAGAGCCTTGCAAGAGCTTCATTCACCCTAGCTGTATCATGGTCTAGGTTGGGGGTAGAATCCATAGTTGATTTCTACAACTGAGTGGAAAATCATTCCTTAGCAACCAATTTGGTAGACATGGATTTGTTTACAGATATAATATTCATGGTTATATCCTTGTAGAATGATTTCTATTTTTTTAATGCCTTGAATCAATTGGGTAATGAATGAATAGATAATTTGCAATGCTTATTTTTGCTACTATTTTATACTGCATATGAATTATGTATTATATTGTTGTTATAGGTTGAATCCAACACTATAAATGGTTAATGAGGCAAATAAATCTTGTTGGTAGTGCCTGATGGTCATGAGAGGTATCTAAGGACACTACAAAATGGGACAATGATCAACATACCAAATAGTTCTATGCCTACTCTTTTAAATATATTGATGATGGAAGAAGCCCCAAAATTGTAAGATGCCATAGTAGGAGATATTTCTAAACACAAGCCCATCATACCCATGTAAGAAACAATAATTGTCCTCAATCAATTCTCTCTTTAGAAAAATTGTACATAAACGTATACATAAAATCAATGAGCTCATCAAATCCCAAGATTAGCAATGGCTACCCACATAAACTAGAAGGGATTATCCCACAAAGGGAAATGGAAGATAGTGTTTGGACAACAATCAAATTCTCATTTGTATCTCTTCCATGTTGTTTCCCTATGCTATCATAAGAAGAGTATAAGAAAAAGAAATGTAAGTGGTGTAATCCAAAATCCTAAATTGTGCAATGAATCCACTTATGTAGTTCTACTTGTAGCATGACAGTCTTCCTTTGATATCACTGATGAATCCACCATATTTCTACATTGTTATATTTGAATGACAACTTTCATTCCAAAAGTTAATGAATCTAGATACCCATTTCCCTTGTATCCAATTTACTTCAAGTTACACTCAATGCATGCCCATATGTACACTACTCCATTCTTCAACTAAGAGCACACAAACACAATTTAGTTTCATGTCCCATGATGTAACGTTCCCATCCACCTAGGTTGGGACACGCCACACAAAAATCTCCCTTTTTACATCTCTGATACCACTTTGTAACGTTCTCAACCACCCAGGATAGGCCACGCCACACAAAACTCTCCCTTTTTATAGCTCAAATACCATAATGTAATGTTCCCCAGTCCAACCGAGGGACATTACAGTACAAAATAAACATAAAGATGAAATTTTTGCTAACTAAATTAATTATTTTATTGTTAGCCGATTTTCTGTAGTTTACAATTACGAAATTAAAATGGAATTAGCTACTCTCTATAACCATAAAAAATATGTGTCTAAATCATGTTAATAATCAACATGAAATGCATCTAAACCACTCATTACAACAAATGGGCTCATGACTTTTCTCCAGAAAATGATATCCCCTCTGCAATCCTAGTATGGGTCAGGCTTCCCTTTCTTCCCCTGCACTTTTGGAATGATGAAACAATACAAAACATTGGAAACACCCTTGGCAAGTTCATAGATTGAGCCAAGCCAAAGAATGGCCTTCAGGCTTGTGCTAGACTCTGCGTAGAAGTAGATCTGGAAAATGGTCTCCCAGAAGCCATACAATTAAATCTGGACAGTTGGTCCTACATCCAACAGGTGGATTATGAACAAATCCCCTTCAAATGTAAAATCTGCCATGAATATGGCCATTTCGCTAAATCCTACCCCCAAGCCAAGGACACACAGGATCATGATCCCAAGCAAGATCAGTGGCAGCAACCCAAAAGGAAGAAACCTAACGGAAAAAACCAACAGATCCCACACCAGAATCAAAGGGAAAAGCCATCGGACCCAAATGAAAAGATCCCTGGATCGCCCCAAAAAGGACAATCAAGCCATAATCGCTTTGTCAACCTTAGCCAAGACAATACTCCACCTACTTCCATGGAACGTCAAGAAACCAGTGGGAAAGTACTGGAAGTAGAAGGAAGAAGAAAGGAAGCTGCTATGGAAAAAAATAAGGAAGTTTTGGAACTAAGCGAAGACCCCGCCTAGTCTCCACATACTCAAAACCTGGAA
>JASDQU010736282.1:15811-27486 GCA_032191745.1 Picea mariana | reverse complement strand
TTCAAATGCAAGGATGCCCCTAATCTAATATAAAGCAAGAAATTAAATCTTTTTGTTTCAAAAACTTCACTAAAACCAATAATGAACTTTGTTAAAACAAAGAAACCCAAACTAAAAGTTTTCTTTTAAAGCAAACTATTCAGAAGAAATTTGATCTTTCCCTAAACAATTCTAAGGAAAACACACGTTTTGTAATTGAAAGACACTCAAAGAAAGAGACTAATCCTTCAAAACCAAACAAAGAAAATATGGCTAAAAGCAACTCAAAGAATGTCAAGCAGAATGTAAACAGATCAATATAGGCTCCAAAAGTTCAATCCAGCTGATCAAAGAAAAACTGGGCATCAAAAAGACAGGAAGACCTAATCCAAAACTTTTACAAATGAGTTCACACCCTGGTAGTGGGGTACAGTGTGAGAATTAGGGATTCTCGCAGTCTAGATACAGGCAGGGTGCGAGAAGGTCACACTGAACTGAATAGTAGGGTGTGAACATCAATGATTCTCACAGGCCACAGAGAGGTACAGTGCGAGAAGGTTTGTAATCAAGAAAAATTTTGGAAAAAGGACAAAAAATTTGAGTGAACTTTTAGATCCAGAGAGTCTGGATGGATATCCCACAGACTCAGAGACCATAAATCAAGCAATCAAAGCAAGGAAAAATAGACTAACTAGGAAACAATCCATTCCCCAGTATGGTCGCCAATTTTTTTATGGGATAAATTGGTAGGTGCAGACACTAACTGATCTCTCTAGATCCACCTAGATCTAGAACAAAACACACCAGAACATGACGCTTTCCTTAATTTTTAAATATTGAATTTACTAACTAAAGAGGGATGGGTGACATACCGTTTAAACGCCACTTCCTCTCGCTATCGCAATCTTAGCTCCATTCCAACACTCATATAGTGATGATCTTGCAAAAGAACACAACCAACAAAAGTGATAGTAATAGCATAAACTCAATATAAACCTATGTATGTGATCAATGAATCATACAGTAAAACACAACAAGCTTTATAGGAAAGAATCATATTACTGTATCATATTAAATGTGAAAGAGAGATTACAACCATGGCCTTGATGTCGTAAGGTCCCTTCCAACTGTCCTTCATTCCCCACACACTTCCATTCCAAGAATTCTGAGAGCACAGATCTTATAATATTCACAATCTATCTTGACAAAGGCAAAACTCAAAGACACTCCAACCAAGCTAATAATTCCAAGCCAAATCCAACTTAGCCCTTCTCCATGAGAGATCCTCTCCTTTTATAAGCTGAAGAGGATAAGGTGAGGAGGTTAGGATGATCCCACTAAATCATGAAAGCGAGTAGGATCCAAACCATTCGGATGCCACCTCACCATGGAAGTTTCTCCTTCTAGAAGATTCGAGAAAACACTCGTTTTTTCCACGTGTAATTCTTGCACACTTTCTATAGAGCAGACTGCAAACTCCTCGCAACCTAGTTATGATGCAGCTTGCGAGAATCAGGCATTCTCGCACCCTAGCTATAATGCAGCTTGCGAATTTCATTTTTTATAGGGTTTTTACAAAGGAAAATGCAACTTCTTTTCTCAGAAAAAGTTCTTCTCCCTTCTTTCTTCAGGAACTCAGGCCACTGACCCCTCTAAAGACTACAGATAGGTTTACATCATTAACGATCATAGGGATGGTGAAAATAATGTGTAACAAACACGGTTCTTTGAATTTTTAAAGTATGTTGACTTCATCAAGGATGAGAAAGTCAAAATCCAAAGGTTTCTGAGTGGGTGACCATATTTCTGTAGCGATAATATTCAATATGATAACACCAAAACCTTGAAGGAAACCATAAGAATAACAAGGCATATGTAAGAGCAGAGCAAAGGAAGACTAGTTTTCCAAAAATCTTGGAATGACAAGATGAAGGATAAGAAGGATCAGAGGAAGAAGGGTTTTAATCCACTTTTTTTCAAGAATAATTCCCAAGAAAATCAACAAGGTCAAGTTGCCCAAAATGAACACAATACTACAGATTCATTTGGAAAAAGGCCAAGGCAACAACCTATTGAATGTTAGGGATGTGAGGGAAATCATCTATATAGGGATTTTCCTCACAAAGGAGAAAGAATGAGGACTTCCCATAACATTCAAGAGGCTGAAACAATGGAAGACATGGGAGGAAGCATGCCAAGGATTTATGTAGATTTGGACAACAAGTAGGCAGAGTATCAATCCCACATTATTGAAGTGGAAGGTAAGATCAGTAATGATCCCATAAAAAATTTAATTGATTCTGGAGCTAGCCATAGTTACATAAATGCTAACAATGTTGAAATATTTCACTTGCAAAGAAGTAAGCATAATAAATCTTGGTTAGTTTAGTTAGCCACGGGGGCTAAGAGGAAAATCAATGAGTTGGTTAAAGATTGCCTAATAGACATGAATGGACTTAGAAAAATGGTAGTTGTAAACATCATACCATTGGGTTCGTATGAATGTCTAATTGGCATGGATTGGTTGGAAAAGCATCATGTTGTCCTAGATTGTTACAACAAGACAATCACATGTCTTGATGAGGAAGGGAAGCAAGGGAAGATTCAAGGCATTCCAAGAGCTGTAGTTGTTAAAGAGATTTCATCTATGCAATTGAAGAATAACTTCAGGAAGGGATGTCAGATGTTTGCAGGCCATATGGAGGAGGTAGCCAAAGATAAAGTGGGAAGAATTGAAGACCATCCAGTTTTGAGGGATTTTGAAGATGTTTTTAGAGAAATTCCAGGACTACCACCAAAAAGAGACATTTATTTCTCTATTGATTTGGTGTCAGAAGCTACCTGAGTGTCTAAGACACCATATAGAATTGGTACACAGGAATTGAAGGAGTTGCAGATGCAACTTGAAGAGTTGTTAAAAAATGGGTATATATGCCCAAGTGTGTCACCTTTGGGAGCCCTGGTTATTTTTGTGAAGAATAAGGATGGAACCTTAAGGTTGTTTCTTAATTTCAAGAAAATTAACAAGGTCACCATAAAGAATAAGTATCCTTTGCCAAGAATTGATGATTTTTTTGACCAACTGAAAGGTGCAAGAGTCTTTTCGAATATTGACTTGAGATCATGTTATCATAAAGTAAGGATAAAGGAAGAAGACATCAACAAGACAACATTTAGAACAATATATGGGCATTATGAATTCATGGTAGTGCCATTTGGGCAAATGCCCCAATTGTTTTATGTGCCTCATGAATGGAGTGTTCAGGGAGTACCTGGAAAAGTTTGTGATTGTGTTCTTAGATGATATCCTCATCTATTCTGAATCAGAAGAGGAACATGAGAAACATTTAAGAATTGTGTTGCAATTTTTAAAAGAGAATAAATTGTATGCTAATCTAAGCAAGTGCATATTTTACCAAAAGAAGATTCACTACTTGGGGCATATAATTTCAGCAGTAGGGATAGAAGTTGAAACTGAGAAGATAGAGGCCATTAGAGGATGACCAACACCAAAGAATGTGATAGAGTTCATATCATTCACAGGTCTTGCTGGTTATTACCGAAGATTCATAAAAGGGTTCTCAAAGATTTCAAGTCCAATCACTTTTTTGCAAAAGAAGGGAGTGGAATTTGAATGGACTTCCAAGTGTGAAGAGAGTTTTCAACAGTTGAAGGAAATATTGACAGTGCACCAATATTGAAGATTGGAGATCCAAACGAATATTTTGTGGTGTGCATCGATGCATGCAAGGAAGGACTTGGTGGATTTCTCAGTCAAAGGGACCATGTGGTATGATATGAGTTCATAAAATTAAAAGAGCATGAGAGGAATTATGGTACACATGAATTGGAGTTAACAACAATTGTACATGCATTGAAAATGTGGAGGCATTACCTTATGGGTAAGAAATTTGAGCTAAGAATAGACCATTGTGGTTTGAAATATTTTTTTGGACAACCAACACTAAATGCTAGACAAACTAGATGGATGGAATTTATGAGTGAACATGGCTTTGAAATTAAGCATACAAAAGGAAAATAAAATCAAGTAGTTGATGCACTTAGCAGGAGAGCTCATGAAGTGCATATGGAAGCCATAAACATGCACATGATATATTTGAAAGATAAAATTATTGGAACAACAAATTAATATAAAAAATATGTGAAAATAAAGGAAACATTACAACAAGGAAAATTTCAGCAAAAAATTAATTTTTATGAGATGAAAGAAGATGGAATTCTCATGTACAATGGAAAAGTATATGTGTTGAATTCCAATGAGAACATAGTTTCCAACTTAATGAGAATGGTGACCTCTAAACAAGAACTCTAGCAGTTCTAAAGGAAATGCACAATTGCAGCTATGAGAAGCATATACTTTTGTGTGACACCCTTGTTTCCCCCAGTTTGTAAATATAACTATATCGACCAAGAGAATATGGAAAACTCAAAGTGTGTGAATGTTGATTTGATGAACCTTTGTATGAAAGGTCATTGGATGTAATTTGTGTTATTAATAGAAAATGGATAAGTGTTGCATGACTGTTGAAAGCGAGGTTTGCCAAGAGAGACCACAGATGCTATGAATGAGATAGTGAGGGGAACCAGAAATGGTTGAGACAAACCCCACAAAACCAGTACTTTGTTGGATTTAATTGATCAGGAACAAAACATTCCTCTGACCCAGGAATGAATTACTAGTCAGGTTGTTAGGTGGGAAGACCTCCTAAAGAGTTAATGAGGGGATGGGACAGAGCACCCATCCATAAGGCTTTCAGACCTGACCACAGACTGAGGAATTAGGGCCACATGTAACCTTGTTGAGGAAGGAAAGAGAGGAAGGTGTGGTGGGCAGAGGAAGGCCTGCAAAGAGTGTAGAGGCGAGAGACTAATCTCTTAGGTTCAAGAAAGAAATGTGAAAAAGAGTGTGTTCTGATCACAGGAAATAAAGACTAAGATAGGAGAAGGAGAGTGACATTCGTCCCTATCTATGACTGAGTCGGGAAAATGAGAGTAACCTTTGTCCCTATCTATGACTGAGTCAGGAGAAGGAGAGTAACCTTCGTCCCTATCTATTTCTGTGTCAGGAGAAGGAGAGTAACCTTCGTCCCTAACTTTCGTTGAGTCCGAAGAAAAGATTCAATCTCAAAGAATTGTGGTCTATCTCGGGGGTGGTCAGTGGTAAATCCATTAGGAGTGACTAAGCCTATGTTTGGGTGGAAACGGGTACCCCTTTCAGCATTCGCATCACGTCTTCTGGTTCTGATAAGTGTTTTCATACTTTGTGTACTGAACCAAAATAATGAATAAATGCATGGGTTTATATATATGTGTATCTACAAATGGTTTCTGTGTGAAATGGTCATGATATGTGTATGCATTCATATCCTTGTGAAATTATGATTTTGATTGATAATTTGTATGCCCCAGCCTAGCCCTTGAGGCTTCATGGGACATAAGCCTGTAGGACAATCGAGATAGGAGATATCGTGTCAATTTGACCCTGTCTGTCTGAAGAGAATATCTCTTTCAAACTCCTTGTTGTGTGACTGGGATTTCATGCCCAATTCCTTAACCATTTCATGATAAATCTCAATAAGGATAGGGAGGTTCAAGCCTTGAAAGGGGAGATCTCTTCGCTTGGAAGACGAGCGGACGAGATCCATTCAGGAGGACCCATATGACCAACATCTAGGAACCTTAGGCTAAGCCTAAGGGAGATAAGTCCTCCTAGCTTCAAATCTCCAAAAATACGGGACTTCAGAGTATTGTCAACCTTACCAGCCTTAAATTGGTCGAAGGTAACCAGAAGATTTAGTTACTGACAAGTTGACCAGAAATGAATGGTTTCCCTAGTGGTTAGGTGAACCTATCTCAATGTCTAAACCAGGATCCAACTCCCCATCGCAAAGTAGAATGAGCCACCGATCGAGAATGTTCGAAGGTCCCCTCATTCATTGGATCTGCAATGAGAAGACTTCGGTGAAGTTCTACTTCAGGAGAATAGAGATTCTATAGCATCAAACTCCCCGAACGTCGAAGTTATGAAGAAAAGGAAAGTCGTAGATTTGGGGGAGATCGTTAGGAGCATCACCTACCATCCGATCATCCAGGAGGATGGAACCGCACACAATACTTCGGTGAAGTCCCACTTCGGGAAAATGGAGTGGAAGTGCATTCAAAACCCCAAAGGCCAAAGCCACGAAGTGACCATGATCGTTGTTCTAGGGATCCTTCGGGTTCTCTCCTAGCCATATGATCTACAATGAAGTTAGCTTGGCATTGACCGCTTCGGGAGAACAAATATGTTGTAACGTCAAAACCCTCGAAGGCCAGAGCTGCGAAGTAACGTGGACCATGGATCTAAGGATCCTTCGGGACCCCTCTCAGCCATCGATATACGAAGGACGTGTGGCACTGGATCCTTTAGTCCAGAGACTAAGCATTCCATAGAATTTGAGGTGTGGTGTGTCAAAAAGATATGTAGCCCGAAATAACAAGAGTTGTCGATTTGAGGGCACTTCAGGACTATTCTTAACCATCAGATCTATGTGGTGGTCAGCCCAACGTTGACCAACTCCGAGAGAACGAAGAAGTTTACCCAAAGAAACCCTTGAACGCTAAAGTTACGAAGTAGAAAAAGTCACTGAACCAAGGGTTACATAGACCTACCTTGTCCGCGAGATAGAAGGGCATGAAGGATGATCAGTCTGGAGTGACATGGTGTAGTGATGTCATCTAGGGTGACGTGGACCCAAGTTTGATGTGCCATGTGTCACTCGGATTCGTGCATATCACATACCCTATAGACCCATTGGAATGTGACATGTGTTACCCCTGGCCCCTTACATGTGTCACCCCCTGATACGAGCCCACCTAGCCGAAGTGGTTGGTGAAGTGACCGAAACTCCGAGAGTCTAGGACTTCGGACTCTAAAGGAATTCAGGTATAGTATTGTAAAGAGTCCAAAAGTCCAAAGTGTTGGAGTCCATCCTAGCCGTTGACGTCGGGAGACACATGGCACCAAATCCTATACTCTGGAGGTTTAACACACCAGAAGGAAGCATATGTAAAAGGTTGAAGACCTATGAAGTCGCAGGGAGCCGGAGGATATCTGAACTGTTCATCAACTGGGATGCATGTCAGTATATCGTTAACTCTGGAGGAGAGCCACTCCAGAGGATTTGAATCTTGGTGCTTCGAAAATCCCCGAAGCCTGGAGTAATGAAGAGGATCTCAACCACCCATTGTTTAAGGATGCATGGCGGGCGATCGCTTACTTTGGAGGATAGCCCTTTGGAGAAAAGTGGAACAAGAACTCTCGAAGGCCTGAAGACTGGAGTTCACCTGAGCCATCGATATCAAAGGACAAGTGTTAGAAGATCTGTCACTCTTGAGGAAGGCTCATTGCGAGAGTCGAGAACTCTCGAAGGTTGAAGCATTGGAGTTCATCGTAACCGTTAGTAGTGGAGGACGTGTGTCAGAAGATCTGACACTCTGGAAGGATTTCACTTCAAAGGTTTGCGTTTATGATAACTTTGGAATTCACTGAAGCATAGAGTCCCGAAGTAAATCAGAACCGTTGATGTTCCGTGGATGTGTGGTGAAAGGATTATGCAGTCCAGAGACTTGGCACTTCACAAGACTTGGGAGAGGTATACATGCCATTTCTGAGCTCGACTTTGAGCATGGAGGCATAGGTTGGAAAGTCCTAGACGAGAAGGGCGTGATAGGAACCTTAGAGTTAGGATTCGAGATAGTTAAGGAAAATGAAATTATGATGCCCCACCCCTTAAAATACCTTTAAGTGGCTGGGTGTGTTACAAATTGGTATCGTAGCATGGTTAAAACACTTGGACTTCTTAGGATCATGGAAAAGTTTCATAAAAACCATATTTAAAGTAGTTTTAAGGGTGACACCTTGTCTTACCTCTTTCCTAAAAATTCTGGTTAAAATTTTGCTGAAGAAAAGAATGAAACTTTCTACTATGTGTGTATTTAAAAAATATGAACTGTGTGTTGTTCGTAAACTAATAGACGGTTGGCTAACAATAAGTGTTTTTTCAGCACTCAAGCAATCAGTAAATTGTGTGAAACTTCAAGTATAAAGGATGGTGATGTGTCATGAAGTGGGGGATGACTCCCACAATAGAGATGAAGAATTTGATGAAAGGAGGGCAGTGGAAACCCCTTTGGATTTGGCTGAAACTGTAAGGAGTCTCATGTATGAATTATAGAGTTGCAAGGACGACAACGAGAGATTGATAAAGGCACAAGGAAAACAAACGAAAATTAATCCAGTCTTGATGTAGAGCTTATTCGACATAAAGAGGTAGCTACAACATGGACCCGCAACCAGTCATGTGGATCAAATACATACGAAGATAAATCAAAGTCCACCTGAAATACGAAAACGTGGTCCCATAAGTGGCCACACTGGGATAATTACCTTGAGGAAGGCCTAACCTGGAGGCAAGGGACACTCATTGGGAGAGTCCTCTGGAAAGGAAACTGGCAACTCTGAGGGATATTCTAGTAGAAAAACTAGCTCACATTCTCAAAAGAAAGAAAAGAAGTGAAAGCATTCCAAAGGTCGTGACCCTGAAGAGTTCAAGAAATCCTGACCACCCTCTTTCGATGGAGAGATTAAGAAAGGAGAAGAGGCAGAAGCTTAGCTACTTAGTTTAAAGAAGTACTTCAGAGTCCATGACTACTCTGAAAACTTGAAGACTCGAATAACCATCTTCAACCTTAATGGAAAGGCTTCCATTTGGTGGGAAGACCTTAGGAATGTGAAAGGAATCCATGAGAAGGATTTATCATGGAAACAGTTTGAGGAATACTTCAAGAAGAAATATCTGTCATAAAAAATACTTTGACAGGAAGACTAAAGATTTCTATGAACTCAAGTTCATGGGAAAGCTCACCATAGAGGAATATATCAATAAGTTCCTTGAGTTGATAAGGTATGTACCCCACATAAAGGATGAAAAGGTAAAAGTACAATGATTTATTAGTGGGTTACCTCAGTCCTACCGGAACAGGATTGAGTTTGAAGAGCCAAAGACCTTAGAAGATACTATCCGGAAGGAAAGGTATTGTTATGAACAGTTCGGGGGTCAGACCGAACCTCGCAGGGACTGGAAGAAGAAGAGTAGTTAGGGATTCAAGAAGAAGGGGTTTAAATCCTCAATATTTAAGAACTATGGGAAGAACTCTAGGATGAGCCTTCCTACTAAAAGTTTGTATTCACAGAATTTCCCCTCCCAGAGTGGAAATAAACCTTTTGGATCAACCTCAGGAAAGACTGATTGTTATCACTGAAATTTCGTCCACACATGGCGACAAGAACTCAACATCGTCAAACAGTAATGAAGTCATTCATGGCCCTGAATTAATACCACAACATTCAAAAAGGGAAAAAACTATACAAAGTAGTGAAAAATTGAAGAGCGCTTTGCATACTTTGAGCACGCATGCACATGCGCGGGACAGGGACGTATAAAGCGTGCACAGGCGCAAGATGCACGACTGTTAGTGCAAAAATCCGCGCACCTGCTAAACGATGCATTTATGAATGTGGTCGGCCTCCCAACCACTTATGGTTCAGCTCCCAAGCTGATTTGACCTTAAAATCTGGGCTGGATCCGAATGGTGGGATGGTCAAAGACCTAATAATGCCCTAAATGGCCTCTTTTCACACTACAAAGGAGTTACACAATCACCCAATGCAATGCTATAAAAATCCATGAATGNACTCCTTCTCCTCATTTTGCTAGCTTTCCCACATGGACTCCCAGATTATCTCTTTACGGTTCTATTTTTTACCTGCACCTCCGCAGTATCATGAACCCTTCATTTCATCCACAATTAGTTTGCCCATCTGCGAACCTACCTTCATTTCACCTACCTCATATAGAAACTCACCAATGGGGCCCCCACCCTACATGGGCCACCCATATCACACTGGGGCACCCGTTTCTGTATATGTACATTTCTCCCCAATTATTCGTTATTTATTGTACAAATGCCTTTATTTCCAACCATTACATTCTCTTTTTTGTCGTCACCTTCGGCGACTTGCTTCCTTTTGGCCACACGCAACCCATGTAACCCTTGGTTGGAGCATTACTTATCATCTACCCTTATCGGCATCGTCCATCTCTTCAGAGTACCCCACATGTCACTTACCTCTACCCTCTGAATTTGTTCACTTTGTCCCGCCTCTGGCACAACTTATCACTGGTCTTGTCGTCCCCCTGACACTCGACCTCGTTACACGGTTGCGGCCACCCTTTATCTCATACATCCTCCAACCAAGGGAAGTCTTGAGTCTTCCCACTCCTTGCCTTCATCCATGTACCTCTGCCACTTCCTCACCTTAGTAGATTTCATGAAGCCCTTTGCTTCTGAGAGTCACGTCCCCTTTTGTTGACATCAACACCATTTTCTGGAAGGGTGACAGTATCTTGATTCGCATTCTCCAGTCAATGAGAGATCTCGGACAGCATAGGGTGAAACACCATTGCTCCCTGCTGTCGTTGGCCCTCGTAACATTCGATGCCAACACTTTCTCATGTTACGGTGGGTCTTACCTTGCGACTATTGCAGTTAGTTCTTTTATTTGACCGAAGACCTCTGAACTTGGCAGGGCTAGCAATGCCCACATCATCGCTGCTACTCATTCCGGCGATCACTGCCTATTATTCAGAGCATGTTCATCTATAGCATTGTCTTCTACCTCTATCACGACCGCCCCCGAGGGCACTGCAGTTGTCTACACCACCACTCCCGTCATCTTTTTCCAGAGTTACATGACATGAGCATGGGGCATGCCTACCTCGTTTGTACACAGTTTTCTATTTTACACACCTCGTAGAAGTTCGGGTCCTACCGGTTCCTTTTTTCTCCAAACGGATCGCTCTAAACGATCCCACTATTGCTCTATCTTACAACAAATTCTCAGTAGAAGAAACATTTATGGATTTCGGCTATACGTATGCTCCTAACCTCATCCATCAGGGGGCATCTATTATCACTGAAATTTTGTCTGCACATGCTTACAAGAACTCAGCATCGTCAAACAGTAATGAAGTCATTCATGGACTTGAATTAATACCACAGCATTCAAAAAAGGTCAAAAACTATACAAAGTAGTGAAAAATTGAAGAGTGTTTTACAGAAGTTGGGCGCGCACGCACATGCGTGGAACGGGAACGTAGAAAGCGCGCATACGCGCACGATGCGCTCCTGTTAGCGCAAAAAGTCATGCACTTGCTAAACGACGCATTTATGAATGTGGTCGGCCTCCCAACCACTTATGGTTCAGCTCCCAAGCCGATTTGACCTCCAAATATGGGCTGGTCAAAGACCTAATAATGCCCTAAATGGCCTCTTTTCACACTACAAAGGAGTTACACAATAACCCAATGCAATGCTATAAAAAGACATGAATGCACCTCATTTTCTCAAGGAATTTCAAGTAATGTTATGTTGCCTAGATTGTTTTAAGGACTCCATCCTTGACAAGAACACATTGGCACCATTTCATTGAGCAATCCACCTCTCCATTGAGTGGATTTGCAAAGAGTTCTTTCACCACCATTTTCATTTTCTTTGTTGTAAGGAGAGCAAGCTTGTGAGGGTCCAAGAGCCTTCCCTTGTAGGAAGAAGGGACTCATAGTCCCCTTTCTTCT
>JASDQU010736282.1:0-14250 GCA_032191745.1 Picea mariana | reverse complement strand
GTAAACTTTGTAATAAATTCAAAAATATTGTCGTGCAGGCTGACAACTTTGAAAAAAGAACTACGATGATTAACCATCAAAGAAATACATGGTAAATTAAATAAGAACTAATATGCCAAAATGTCAATATAAATAGTAGCACCACCTATTGCCAAGACTAGAAAACAATGTAAATAATGTGAAGTAAGGGGAGGAATTGTATTACAGGGATACAGTAAATACGCTCAGACATGAAGATCAAGAGTTCTAGCGGTCGCAAGCTTACAACTACTACAAGGCCTATCCCCCCGCTGAAAAAAAGATGAACTAGGTCTAGACCTTATACATAGCCCTTGTTGTTTGTGTTCCATAGGTAACATATTTTAGAGACCTCGTTTATTGGTGTGTAGATAAATTCAATTCAGAGAAGAGAATATTCTAGCTCTATGGAAAACAACCTAGCTCCTTAGCTTCTTCAGTATTTACCATAATGTTACGACTCCCACACCCACCATGCAATTCAGGGGCAAAGAATCTCATGAATTCCTCAAACAACACAAAGGGGAAGAAGAGCTCCTTGATAAATATTTCGTTGACCCAAGTAATAACACTAGTGCTTCCAAGATTGAGGAAAGTTCCTTGGAATACTCGTACATGAAATTTGCTTGGTTATTTTCTTATATTATTGGTATGGAATCCACAACCTCTGTGCCAAGGAATATCATCTATGCCCTTCATTTCACTCTGCATGTAAATGCCATCATAGATTGGGGTCGCATTATTTCTAGTGAAATCTCATTTCAACTGAGTAATATGAAAAAGACCCAGAAATTTTATATGACATCCTATATGATTTTCACCATAGCATATTGTCATGTTTTCAAGGACTTTTCGAGGGAAAGGAGTGTCAAATGTAAGGTGTAACCAATTTTATCCCGATATCCATCCTTGTGGAGGCATAAAGCTCATCATTATTTTTACCTGGTTCATAAATTTTTTATCTCAGAGTTCAAAAAATGAGTCTTTGGTCCTAATACATCAAGATTGTCACTTGAAGATGCCACCTTTCTCTCGGAGAAAGGATTTTTTAAAACTACTAAATATTTTAGTATTATAAGGTTATTTGGATGGGAAGAGAAAGCTTCCCTCTTCCCTTTCTATGTGACAGACATGTATTTTTTTATAGAAGTTTGCAGGCAATATAAGTCCTAGGCTCATTTGTTTAGTGAGAAAAGAAAGAAGCAATTCATCTCATTGCCTTCGAAAATCAGAGAAATTATTGTAAAACACATCTCCCATTTAGATGAACTTGCAGGTCAACTCGACCAACTTAGCCTAAATGAAACTGAATGTGTTGAGGATTTTGACCCAAATTGTTTGTTTACTACACATATGTCCTCAATTGACTATTCTTCTTATTTTACCAAAATTAAATAGTTTAAAGAAGGAGGTGGAGATAATTTAAATCTCCTTGAGACTTCAGCTGATTAAGATTTTAATGATATGGAGGAATTATCTAGTACCAATGAGGGATATCAACAACATGTTAGAGAAGCAACGAATAAAAATCCCATTTCACCGACTGTCTCTCAAAAGAGTACCCAAGTAAGAACAAAACTTAGGAGTTGTGGTTTATAGATGAGGAAAACATCGATCGAAAGTTCAGATGATGGCGGTGATAAGGAACCAACAAAGAAAAATCTCATATTGTATACACTTCTGCCAAAATAAAAAGGGAAACACAGAAGACAAGGTTAGACGTAGCTGAAACTCCAAAAAGTCCCCGGGAAATGGATGTAGACAAGATTATCGAAGAACCCAGCTGGCCCGAGTAACGACTGCTGGAAACCCAAGAAATTGTCAAAACTTTGGTTACCTAGGAGCCAAAAACATTTGAAGAGGAGTCTGTAACATTGCACCATGTGACCTACAATAGAAGTTCTAAAAAGTTATTAATTGAGAAAGTAAATACAAAGAATAAGAAAATATCCGAGAAATGGAAATTGACAATTGATTTCAATGGGGTTGCACCATCAAAAATTGTACCATTTCATGAAGCAAACAGAGAATCCCTAAAAGAATCTGTCAGTAACATTGAAAAGGAAAATTTAGAATTAGAAGAAAAAATAAAGGAATTATATGATGCTTTAATTCCAAGACCATTGTTTGCAGATCTGTTAAACACAGTTCAACCAACACTCACCTTAGAAGATATCCCGTAAAGCAGCAACAAAAGGAAAGATTCATCTAGTTTGTTGTTAGCAGTAAGAAAATGTGTTGGAGATGGGATAAAAAAAGTAATAGATTTGATCTAACAAATTTGGGAACTTGCACAAAGCTCCACCAACTTTGCAATGAGTATTACAAATTTCAAAGAATATCTTCAAAAATATCTAGAGAATGATGAAGGTTTCTACAAAGACGTTGTGGGTATTTTTTCGGCTAAGGTTTCAAGACTAAGTGATGTCCACGGAAGAGAGAAAAATATTCCTTCAAACATACGGATGAAACAAATTAATGCTTGTTGGTTGAAGAGAATAAGAAGTTTAAGAGAAATGATAAATGAATTAGAATATGTGAAGAACAAAAGAGGTGACATTTTCTTTAAGATTATTGATCTCACAAAGGAACTCAATGGCCCAAGTTTATTAATGGATACAATACTTTAAACTAAATAACAACTATTATAACAACTTGATATATTAAAAGTTGCATGGGCGAGTGAGTTCATTGATTCAATTGAATTCTTCGAGGAAGAAATTGAAAGGTGGCTAGTGAGATACATCAATGAAAATGATGAGGTAGCTAACACATTGCACCAACTAGGCATGGACCTAAGAGAGATGGAGAATGAGTTGTTTGAAATAAATACTAAGCATGAGATCATGGTGGCCCCCATGAGGGAATACATAGAAAAGTGGCTAAGAAAAACCCTAATCAAAATCACCGAGCCAAATCAGCAAGAAATGGTTGAAGCAATTATGCCACCTCCAACACAAAAAACACCTACAAAAGAGGCACCAAAAAACAAGTAAATGGTTCATAAAAACTTCCATCACAGTGAGTCATGTAGCAACCCCATTCTTCTCCTTGTTACATTTCTTCTACAGTCATTTGTCATATTACCTTTGATTTCCTAGTAATTTGTGAAACCCAGGCCGATCCTTGACTGTTTTTCTTGTGTCTTCCAGGTCTTTTCATTTCATGGTTTGTGGGAGCCCCATCCCAGTCCTCTTTGAAGGATGAACACAAATCTTTTATTTTTTTTAAAGATATTACTCTCTTATTTTTAAAAGACGTATTATTTTTTAGGTTCCCAAAGAACTATTTTGGGACATAACATTAATGTAATCTCAAAGACTTTGATTTAAGCATGAGATTCCAAATGTGTGTCTGTCATAATATTTTGTGTGCCTAATGAAAGAATAATTTAAATTTCTCTTCCATATGCACTCGATATTTTCTTGCCTCCCATGCTTGAATAGTGTGTTCTATCTTTATGAATGTTGTGATGGAAATGCCACCCTATTTTATTTCACATTCTTTTGGTTTATGATCCTCTAATATATTGTAAATATTTTCTTTTATAAGATACTTTGTCCTGTCTCAAGTACTCTTTGCATGTGAGTACTTATTTTGAATAAGACTAGTCCTTCTCAGGCATTGTTTATATTTTTGCATGCTATTTAAAAATAGAGTACAACCTCTTGAAAAACTTAGGGGTATTGTATCCTCGTGAAGTTGACTCAAATACCATAAAATAGTCTTTAAGATCAACATTTTTGGCAACCATACTGGGGAGAACAAAAGGTTGGTTTCGTAGACCAGAACTTTAATGACTCAACCAGAACCAAATCAACCTCAACTTCAATTGGGACGTAGCAATCAAGGAAGTTTTTTGGATCAACTCTTGATTTGGTGTTTAAAATAGATTAAACACATCCTGAATTAGAAAGATATTGGGAAACCCTTTCTAGATAAGAAGAAAGAGCAATAGCCCTAAGACAAAGAATATAGTTGTGAATCCAAGATAAATTGGAACCTTACAAAGGTCCACTAACAAGAAGAAAAAAGTAATAAATTATTGCTCTACAAAGTTGGTCAAAGTTTGAAATCGAAAATAAGTGGAGCCCTGGCCATGGGAGACCGAGAAGAAAAAATTGAGATCCCAAATGAAAAAAGAGAAGAGAATAATAGACAAAGAATTCCAAGAAGAAGGGAAAGACCTAACCCACTTAATTTGCATGGAGAACAACACACCTTGCCAACAATACACATGGATTTTTGCCTTTATTTTTAGGCGATGGGATAATGGATCCAAAAAGACATGTGGATTAGTTTCTAAGTATCTGTGACATTCATCTTATTGAAGAGGATAACATAATGGTCAGAGTTTCCTTACAAACCCTCATAGGCCCAACTTATGAGTGGTATCTTTCTTTACTAGCTCATTCGATTGGCTCATTTGATGATTTATAAAACATGTGCATGACCATGTATGCACCTCATGTTGCATACCATACTCTCCTTACTCAATTTACTCAATTTCATCTAAAAGGGGGAGAAATAATTAGGGATTTCAATTTACAATTCTTCAAGACTCTAAATCAAATTATAGAAGAACAACGACCTAATGATCTGGTCATATTTGGATGTTATAAGAATGTAATGCCTCCAAATGTCAATTATGCAATAAGATCTTCACAAGTAAATGACCTACATGGAGCCATACATAA
Source organism: Picea mariana (assembly GCA_032191745.1). NCBI lineage: Eukaryota > Viridiplantae > Streptophyta > Pinopsida > Pinales > Pinaceae > Picea > Picea mariana. The sequence continues at coordinate 9,535 of JASDQU010736282.1, read as the reverse complement.
GGCAACAAAGATGGAAGAATTCATGCTAGAGACCAATGTTGATCCTAAAATCATCCTTGAAAAGGTACAAAGACAAATGTTTGGTTTGTTCATATCACCTCAAGGTCCATCTACTTCAAGAAGTTTTGAGAATTGGGGAATTGGTGGATTAATTCTCCAAGGTGTTCCCCCAAATGTAAGAAACGGTCCTGGAGCTGCCCAAGAAACTAGACAAAAGATAGAAATATCATAGATGAGCAGGACAATCAGACAAATGTAGAATGAAATCACTAGATTCAGGAGAGGTTGGAATATTTCTCCACCTAATCTAAAAATAAGGAATCCATTGCAAGATCAAAGAACAAGAAATTATAGAGTTGAAGAATACAGACCAAGAGCACCAAGAGTTCTGAATCTAAATGTTGTTCTGCTCGAAGAAATAATAAAAGATGAGAATTTTGAAAGATTTGATCAAGAAATTGATGTTAACCAAGATCAAGTGTTGGAATCGGTACAAATGGATGAAGGGTCATCATCTTTCCATATTTTTTTATGAATAAGAACACTTAGAAGTTGACTCCACTGCAAATGAATTACAATCTAGTTGATGAACTATCCAAGGTTAGAATTACATTACCATTTATGGAAGTGGTGAAGATACCTCAACAAAGAGAAAATCTATTGTAGATATCGGATGACACAAATTCAAGGATAGAAGCATCTCATATGAATGTAAGGCAACAATAAATTGTATCACCAATAAGACCAAGGGGTAAAGTCCCACCATTTTATATAACCATAGAAAATTACGATTTCACATTACATAATTGTTCGGACGATAGTGGAGCCACATATAACATTATGCCACTATCAATGATGGAAGCACTTGGAATGGAATGTGTGAGGTATTATGAAAGTGGTGAAAGCATATATTCCATAGATTCAAGAAACGCGCCAACCTATGGTGAAATAAATATTTTTTTGCATGGATAATTGCAACCCCTCATATCACCACAGTTTTCACTATTATAGTTGTTGATTTGCCTCTAGAATATGGTGTTGTGTTGGGAAGGGATCGGTGTTTATTAATTGGAGGATGTATCATGAATGATGGAAGTTGCATGATTCTTCCAAATAAATATGGGTCTATGATTATATTTCCTCGAGAGCATAGAAAGCCCATATCATTTAAGAAGAAGGAAAATGAAGTAATGCAAAATTATGTTGATGTTGGAATTGGAAATTGTGTTCATCTTTAGTACTGAACAAATAAGTTTCTCTAAGCATGATGAAGAAATCTCTTTCCAAGGGTTTTGGAAAATGTCATTTGATGGGGCTTGTTTCAAATCTGGAAATGGAGCTGGTATCATTTTCAAAATCCCCCAATCTGGTATCTATCCAGATGCTATCATATCGGAATTATCATGTACTACTAATGAAGTAGAGTATGAGGAATAAATTCAAGGGACGATCCTTTCCCTTCATATGAAATTTGAAAATCTGATAGTTACTGGTGATTCGGAGCTAGTTATCAATCATATCAAGAAGAAGTACATAATCAAGAAAGAGAAACTAAAGTATTATTCAATAAGAGTTTCTAAACTCGTGGATTAGTTTAATTCTTTCAATATCTCCTTCATTCCTAGAGAAAATAATCAAAAGGTAGATTTGTTGGCAGTAATTGCATCTCTCTTTAATACAAAAGATTCTTATAATCAAAGCACTTTTCATGTAAAAACGATATTTTGGCCTTCAATACTTGATAATCAAGAATATTTTCAAGTCTTTAAAAATGATGAGCATGTTGTAAACTTATTCAATGATAATGACTCCATGATGTTGAATGATTCAGAAGAAAATCAAAATCCTCATAGGGAAGTTCATGATCGAAATATTAAACTTATTCTTAAGAGTTGTGTCAGTATGGAATCTTTTTTTACAAAGAATGACCAAACAAAGATTCCAAATCCGAGAGAAGAATTGTCTATCAAGAAGGTTCAAGAAACACAAAAGATAAAAATTGGCACTTCTAATTCTCCAAAATACGTAAATTTGGGTACCAGTTCAATATTGTAGAAATTGATCATTATACCCAACTTTTCAAAGAATTTTAGAACATTTTTTCTTGGAGTTATGATGATTTAAAGGAATATGACAAGTCTATATTTCAGCATACCATAACCTTCAAAGAGGGATCAAAACCTCTCAAGCAAAAATTAAGAATCATAAATCCCAAGATAAAGCCTTTGGTAAAGATAGAACAGGAAAATTTAAAAAAGGCAGGTATAATTTTTTATATCAGACATTCAGAATGGCTTTCAAATCCCGTGGTAGCAAGAAAGAAGAGTGGGGAAATTTGTCTTTGTGTTGATTTAAGAGACCTCAATTGAGAAAGTATAAAAGATAACTAGCCACTACCAAATATGGAGATGCTTCTTCAACAGGTCACTGGTTCTGCTCTCATGTCCATGCTTGATGGATTTCCAAGATATAATCAAGTTCTTGTAGTAGAAGAAGATAGATAAAAAAAACATTCATAACACCATGGAAAACTTATGCTTATGTTAGAATGACATTCAGATTGAAGAACGTGTGTGCAACATTCTAGAGAGAAATGGACCACGCTTTCAAAAATTCCATTGGAAAATTTATGGCAGATTACTAAGAAGACCTAAAAATTTATTCAAAACTAAGAGAAAGACATATAAAACACCTTAGAAAGGTCTTTGAAAGGTGTAGAATTTATAGAGTATCCTTGAATCCCAAAAAGTGTTTGTTTTTTTTAAACCTGTAACAAAAGGAAAGATTTTAGGCCATGTTGTGAGTAAAGAAGGAGTGTATATTTATTCAGAAAGAGTCGATGCAATAAATGAACTAAACCCTCTGACATCAAGAAAAGGAGTACAATATTTCTTTGGCAAGATCAACTTTTTTCGATGATTTGTCCTAGATTATCTTATTATTGTAAAGCCAATAAATAAACTACTCAAGAAGGATAAAAAAAATTGAACAGGCACCAGATATCCAAAAAGATTTTACAAAAATCAAACATGCCATCACTACTGCCCATGTTCTTGGAAATCCTAATTTTGATAAAGAATTCATATTGTACTCATTTGCTTCAAAAGAGATCGTTTCCTCTATCTGCACCCTAAGAAATCAGAAACTTGAAGATCTCCCAATTGCGTTCATGAGTAAAACCTTGCATGATTATGAATTAAATTATTCAATCATTGAGAAGAAATCTCTTTCATTGGTCAAAGAAATGGCTCATTTTAGAACATACACTCTATTAACTCACATTATTGCGTGTGTTCCACATTCACTCGTAAAAATGTTGCTCAATCAACAACTAAGAGAAAGAAGATGGGAAAACTGGTTAGCAAAGCTTCAGGAGTATGATTTGGAAATTAAACCTTTGAAAGCCATTAAGGGCTAGGGATTATGTAAATTCATGACTAGGATTGAAATTGTAAATATTTCTTCTCCCAATGGATTTGATGTTGTGATATAGGGAACAACTTTGGAAAACTTGGAATGGTATAAGGATATAATATTCTATCTGAAATCTAGTCAATTTCCTCTTGAGATATCTTCTAAAGAAAGAATAACATTGAAAATGAAGATAAATGAATATGTTCTGGTCTCATGTGCATTGTTCCAAAGAAATTTTGATGGTGTCCTATCAATATGCGTGGATCATTCAAAGTCCAGAGAGATGATTCAAGAATTTCATAGTGGCATTTGTGGTGGACATTTTTCGCCAGTTGTGAAAACTCACATAATCATTCGAGCTAGTTATTATTCATGGCCAACTATGTTTAAAGATTCTTATGATTTGATTTGAAAATGTATTCCATGTCAAACATTTTTAGGAAAAATGAGAAGAGTTGTAGTGCCATTACAGTCTGCAATGGTGGAGAAACCATTTGTACAATGGGGCTTATATGTGATTGGACCAATAAGTCCCAAGTCTAGGAAAGGGAATGCCTATATTATTATTGCACCCGATTATTTTAGAAAGTGGCAAGAAGTTGTGGATTTTAGGAATGTAAATTCAAAGCAGTTGATTCGTTTTCTAAAAGAAAATATCTTGTGAAGATTTAGTGTACTAGAAAAATTCATAACATACAGTGACTCCATTTTCATCATGTCAAAATTTACAAATTTTTTTGTATAATATAGAATCATCATGGGATAATCATCCATTTATTATCCACAAGGAAATGGTTTGGCAGATTCAACAAACAAGACATTAATTCAAATTATTGAAAATACAGTTGAAACTAATCGCAAGAATTGGCATAACAAATTAATAGATGCACTTTGGGCAAATTGTCTTACACCAAATGATAGTACTAGACATTCTCCATATAACTTAGTGTATGGAAAAGAATCTTTATTACCACTGCATTTGGAATTGAATGCCCTTGCACTCATTGGAGATGTCAAAGGAAAATGAAACAATCATTGTTGCAAAAAAGATATCTTGAACTTCTGCAACTTGAAGAACAAAGATAACAAGCGATGTTGGCAATAAAAAGAAGATAAAATGTGGTTAAAAGATATTTTGACAAGAGTACTACTTAAAAATATTATTCAAAGGATCAACTGGTTTTGCTATGCAAAAAAGCAAAAGAGAAACCATATTTTCACACAAATTTTGAATCTCTTTGGATTGGCCCATATAAAATTGAAAAAGTGATTGGTTATAATCCATAATTGCTAAAGGATATGAAAGGAACAATTCAACGATTGCATGTAAATGGGAAATATATTAAACATTTCATTTGTTAAAAATGCCCAACTCGCAACCTGTACATAGTTTTTTATTGCTATTTATTTGTATATCCCTCATCAATCTCTTTTTTTTTCCTTTTTCTTCTCTTTTGACTCCATTAACCAAATGGAAGAAGATTTTGGATTCTTAGCAACCCACGGGGGATCATTGTCCCACGGTTGGAGTTGGATGTTGATCCACCCTCGTTGATCAACGATCGTATATACACGCCCATCCTTATTCTTTTTTCTTTTTTTTTTCTTTTCTTTTGCATTTCCTTAATTAGTTGTTTTTTTTTTTTTTTCAAATGCGGGTGGGTCAGTTTACTATCAAACTCTTAGGTTTGCACACCCCCAAACCCTTGTACTTATACTTAATATTTTTTGCTCTTTCAAATTTTCCACCACTTAGTCATTTTTCGAGTGATTCAGGAGTACAACATGTCTCATACCTGCATGTCCCTAGGTCCGTAGACCCGCAATCACACTACCATCAATTTGTACCTCTATTTTTGCGTCCTCCAAAATGCACTATTTACCTTTTCATACTTGGTTTATTGAAATGCGGATGTGGGACAACTTGCTATTCTACTTACCCTTTTTTTTTGTCTCACATGCCCGCAAACTCACAGTCTCGTGTTCTACAAAATTTATTTCTTACTTTCACGGCCCCCAAAATGACCCTTTCCCATACTTAGCCAGTTCTTACATTATGGATGCAGGAGTAAGTTCCCTTCACATTTTTCCATTCCCCATGTCTTGTGTTCCGCACCCACAATCCCACATTCTACATAATGCATTTTCCATTCCTTATTTTGCACCTCCATACTTAACCATTTTCCATCTGCCACAACATCACATCACCACTTCCATCGCATTTATTCCCCCCTTCCACATCAGTCGCCACTTGTGTGAACATAATATCTTTATTAAAGTGGTGAATATTTCATAAACATTGTAATAAATTCAAAAATATTGTCGTGCAGGCCGGCAACTTTGAAATAAGAACTACAATGATTAACCACTAGACTAGTACGTGGTAAATTAAATAAGAACTAACATGCCAAGCTATAAATATTGACAGTAACACCATCTATTTACAAGACTATAAAATAGTGTAAATAATGTCAAGTAAGAGGAAGGATTTGTATTTCGGGGATACACTAAATATGCTCGGATGTGAAGATCAAGAGTTCTAGTGGTTGCGAGCTTACAACTGCTATAAGGACCTTCCCTGTGATGAGAAAAAGATGAACCGGGTCTAGACCTCATACATAGCCCTTGTTTGTTGTGTTCTAGAGGTAACATATTTTAGAGAGCTTTAATGGTGTGTAGATAAATTCAATTCGGAGAAGAGAATAATCCAGCTTCAAGGACAACAACCTATCTCCTTAGCTTCTTCAGTATTTTCCATACTACTACGACTCTCAACACCCACCATGAAATTCAAGGGAGAAGAAGCTCGCGAATTCCTCAAACAACACAAAGGGGAAGAAGATCTCCTTGATAAATATTTGGCCGACCCAAGTAATAACACTATTGCTTCCAAGATTGAGGTAAGTTCCTTGGAATACCCATACAAGGAATTTGCCTGGTTGTTTGCTCATATTATTGGTATGGAATTCATGGCATGTGTGCCAAGTAATATCATCTATGTCCTTCATTTTGCTCTGCATGAAAATGCCATCATAGATTGGGTCTTATTATTTCTAGTGAAATCTCATTTCAACCGAGTAATCTGAAAAAGACCCGAAAATTTTATATGACATCCTATATGATTTTTGCCATAGCTTATTGTCATGTTTTCGAGGACTTTCCAAGGGAAAGGAGTGTCAATTGTAAGGTGGAACCAGTCTTCACCTAGTATCCATCCTTGTGGAGGCACAAAGATCAATATTATTTTTACCCGATTCATAACGATTTTATCTCAGAGTTCAAAAAACTAGTCTTTGGTCCTAATACGTCAAGATTGTCACTCGAAGTTGCCACCTTTCTCTCAAAGAAAGGATTTTTTGAAACTATTTAATATTTCAGTATTATAAGGTTATTTGGATGTGAAGAGAAACCTTTCCTCCTCCCTTTCTATGTGTTAGACAAGGATGTTGTTATAGAAGTTTGTTGGAAATATAACTCATGGGCTCATTTCTTTAATGAGAAAAGAAAGAAGCAATTCATCTCGTTGCCTTGGAAAATCGTAGAAATTACCGAATCTCTAGTTACCCGGGAACTGGAAATATTTGAAGAGGATTCTGTAACATTGCACCACACGGCCTACAATAGAAGTTTTAAAAAAATGTTAATTGAGAAAGTAAATACAAATAATAAGAAAGTATCTGAGAAATGGAAATCGACAATTTATTTCAATGGGATTGCACCATCAAAAATTGTACAACTTCATGAAGCAACCGAAGAAGCCCTGACATAATCTGTCAGTAACATTGAAAATGGAAATTTAGAATTAAAAGAAAATTTAAAGGAATTAGAGATTGCTTTGATTCCAAGACCATTGTTTGCATAACCATTAAACATAGTTCAACTAACACTCACCTTAGAATATATCTCGGAAAGTAGCAACAAATGGAAAGGTTCACCTAGTTTGTTGTTAGCAGTAAGAAAGTATGTTGGAAACGGGATACAAAAAAGAATAGATTTGATCCAATAAATTTGGGAACTTGCACAGAGCTCCACCAACTTTGCAATGAGGATCACAAATTGAAACAAATTAAGAGAGCAAAATCTTCCTTCAAAATAAGAGAGAAAATTGAGGATTTCAAGCCTAAGTGATATCCACATAAGAGAGCAAAACCTTCCTTCAAAAATCTAGTTGAAACAAATTAATGCTTGTTGGTTGAAGAGAATAAGAAGTTTAAGAGAAATGATAAATGAATTAGATGTTGAGAAGAACAAAATAGGTGACATTTTCTTTAAGATTATTGATCTCACAAAGGAACCCAATGGCCCAAACTTATTAATGGATACAATACTTTCAACTAAAGAACAATTGTTGGAACAATTTGATATATTAAAAGTTGCATGGGCGAGTGAGTTCATTGATTCAATTGAATTCTCCGAGGAAGAAATTGAAAGGTGGTTGGTCCAATACATCAACAGAAATGATGAGGTAGATGAAACATTGCACCAATTAGGAATGGACCTAAGAGATACAGAGATTGATTTTTTCGAAATTAAGACTAAGCATGAGATTACAATCACCCCCATGAGGGAATACATATAAGAGTGGCTAATAAAAACCCTAATCGAAATTATTGAGCCAGATTAACAAGAAATGGTTGAAGCAATTATGCCACCTCCAACACAACAAACACCTACAAAAGAGCCACCAACAAACAAGTAAAGGGTTCAGGAGACTTTCCATCACAGTGAGTCAAATAGCAATTCTTGTCCTTGTTACCTTTATTCGACAGTCATTTGTCATATTGTGATTGAGGTGGATATTGGTGGCCACCCACCTGTTCCAAATTCCAACTGGCTCATCTTGACAGTTTTCAGTTCAACACGTTTCTCTGTAATGGGGACGTTTCTTTGTAATTGTGGGTTCTACACTTTAGAGGTTGTCCTGAAGCCCTAAAAAGCATCCAGGCAGATAATGGTGGCCGTCCACCTATTCCAACTGGCTTATTTTGGAGTTTTTCATGTCAATTCATCTTTTTATACTTCCAGGGCCATTTTGGGGCCCTAAACAATGTTTTATTGGCTTGCCACAACCAAATTTTATTTGGAGTGAGTTTGACAACATAATGTGTATTTCTTGAAAATACCTTTCCAATGGGCTATTACAAGCCTAAAAGGGAGATCGTATGCAAAAGTTATGACCCTGGAAAGTTGATGTACTAACTTACCCCAACGAGGCCCACATGACTTTTGGCGCTTCATATCCTAGGGTTAGGTTTTTGTATGTCTAGGATTTTGGCATTGATGTTTATGATAAAAATGCCTTCAAACCCTCATTATAATAATATTCTTGTGAATGAGCATAGACGTCACATCTCTTCTCAGAGATAAAGTTGCCACCATTCTAGCGAGTCTTGCACTCTGTATTTTTACAATTTCTATACATTTCTTGCATTAATAGATTTCATGTATTGTTGTATTTCCATGTTTATGGCAATATTTATGTGCATTTCATTGTAATACATTTTATGTCATTTTGTTTCGAAAATAATCTAGATCAGTGGTATTAGAGTAGGATGCTCTTAATCATTTTTTAGTGCATGTCCCCGACAAGGTCTGAGTATAGCAAGTTGGGTCTTGAGCTTGTCTCTCTTGAGGACAATCGCTCTCGCATGCCCAAGAAACCCTCCATGGCGGAAGAAAAGAAAAACAGTGGACCAGGAGATTCTATTAACATGTTGCTTGAGGAAGCTCTCCCACGACAAAGGGATGAAATGATGGAGCATTTTTCCCACATCCTTCAACGCCTTCCAATAGAAACAGACACATCTTCATCAAGCATCCACTTTGGAGGAACTTCTCCCTTCAAGGTAGAAGTTAATTTTGATATTCTCGTATTTGAAGTTCATATAGATGCAGATGCCTTAGAAAAATGGTTAAATCTGCTAGAAGGTTATTTCTCTGTTTACAATTTTTTCGACAGGGAAAAGATCACCTTCGCACTCCTCAAGGCTCTCCCCCATGTCAAACATTGGTGGGTAACTTACTAGGAGAAAAGTTCCATAGAGGAATCTGGAATATATGGGGTCGAGCCCACTTGGTATTTTTTTGTGGATACGGTCAAGGAGAAATATTACCCTGTTGA
>JASDQU010736281.1:136682-149089 GCA_032191745.1 Picea mariana | reverse complement strand
TAAGTTAGGTTTGCAAATTACAAATGCAATTGGGCTGCAACCGACCGACCCGCAGGACAAGGACTCCGGACGGAAGGTTCTCGGTCAAATATCAGTTCTACGAGCCAATTCTAATTCGGCATGGACACGCCAGATGTCGGACTCAACAGGGCTCGGACAAGAGTAAACCTTCCTCCTAAGATGAGCCATCTGTGGCTCCAATTTGAAATTCTTTTTTCAAATTTTTTTTCAACCAGTTCCAATCAGCCAAAGTATAACAATTTGGTTTTATAAAGAACCCCAGATATTTAAAACAAACATCTAGAGAATTTACCTCATAAGGAAAAAATCCTTTTATAAGAAAGAGCTCTTCCCTTGTCCACACCTCTTCTAAAAAAGAAACCTCTGTGAACTGAAGGACATAACAGTAGCATTACAAAACAAGTCAAGTTTCTCATTTAACGCTTTCCATTCTGAGAGAGTACCATTCCCAAATAAAATAACATCATCCCCAAAGAGTAAGTGTGTAATTCTAATTCCATTTACAACTAAGACTCTTTCAATTTTACCTTCTTCAACAAGCTTGAGGATGAGTCTACTAAGTCTTTCAATAATAAATAAAAGCAGTAGTGGATAAAGAGGGAAGCATTGCCTCAATCCTCTAGAATTTCTAAAAAAGTTTGAAAGACTTCCATTAATTAAGACAGATAAATTTAAGACAGATAAATTTACAGAACTTACACACCTCATAATCTAGTCACCCCATAATCTAGTCAGTTGCTTCTAGACTTAGACGAATATGAAGTAATACTAATCTTAAAAAACCTCCAACCATATTCCAGAAGAAGTTCTTGTGTGGGGAAATCCTTGTAACATTCCTTATATTATCATAACAACCAACAAACTTAAATATTAAATATTTATATAACCCTCACTCATCCTACTTTCTATTTTTGATATCAAATTATCCATGTAATGATGAAAGGCACTTCTCTCACAACATTAAATGCATTACCATTGTCCTAGAAATTTAAAAGTAAAAGCACAAATATCAAAATTTTGGATGAACTTGGGTTAATAGTTAAAAACTCTTACCATAGTAACTCAATTTAACATATATTACAATTTTGTTAAAATGAAAAATAGACTTCAAAAAACTGTAAGGAAAATTTATAATCTTACTAAAACCGTTGAAAAAAATAATAGAAAAAAAGAGTGACCTCACTGATTTAGACTTAAAAAAAATATTAAATGAATGTAAGCGAAGTCGTTGCTTGAAAGTCAATGAATGTGAAGAATGTAAAGCGCGTTTGCGACGTGTTTTAGAAGAATGGCGTGACTTGTGAGTGATTAGATTTGAGGAAATCGTTGACGAATGTAGACAGAGTTATTGACTTGAATGTCACCGAGTCTTTTAAAGGAGAGAAAGCGCGTCTGTGAGCAAAGTGCCAAATGTTAATTCTACGCCCTTTGAAAAAAGCATGAAATGTAAGTTACAATCAATTTTTGGAAAATTTGGCTGAGTATAAACTTTTTCTTTTGACATCTCTATATAGAGATAAACATGTGCCACTTAATAATTTCCAATTTTTTTCTTCCATGGTTAATCTTAAATCCTTTTACCAAACCTTTCTCATGGATGTTAATGTCTTAAAAATATCTTTTTTTTATTCCACCGCTTCCCATTGTTGATGGTTTCATTCTTACCCATGACCCAATAGATAATGACATTATAACTCATTTTCCTTGATCATCAATTTTATCGTATAATACAATTGATTCCAACTCACTCTTGGGACGTAGTTGAGCCATTGAAATTTACAACATACAAATGAAATAAATAAAGTTTAGTAGTATGCTCTTCTATTAAAAAAAAACAAAAAACAAAGATGAAGTAGTATACACATGTTCTCAACAATGAAGATGGAAATTATGACATGCTATATTATGTCATATGTATGTTTTATAGAGTGGCTATGTAATGAATGAATCACTTTGTGTAGGTTTGGAAAAAAAATACATTTAAAGCATTGGTTATTTTCGGAGAGAAAAACTTCAATCATAATGGAAAATGGAAAACTATAGTGGGAGGGTAAAATCATGAAGATGGGCTACACTTTTTCTTGTTTTATGAGAAAAAAAAACTATATTTTCACAAGTTTTTCAACTTCTAGCATACAAAAGTATTTTTTTTTATTTAGAATTTCACTTTACAGTAATCTAAAATTTGTGAAAAATTTTGTTAGCTTTCCAATGACTATTTTTCAAATTTTTTTATCACTATTTGATATGTCAATTTGACATTTTTTTAACAGTATGTTCCTTAAACATGAAATGAATGATAATGAGTAACTCTTTTCTACAACAATGTATCTATTATTAAACTTATGTTTTTAAGAAACAAAATTTACTGCAGAGACTCTATTTTATTATGACTATAATTTTGAATCTAACGAATGAATATTATAATTTCTAGAATTTTTTGAAATTGACCAAGCTGAAAACGTTGCAGATTTTAAACACATGTTTTTCTACACCTTGTATCTATTTTAATTTTTACTTAAAACTAAAATCTAAATATACCCTTTTGAAAAGAACAATTTAAAGATTATGAATATATTTTTTTCTAAATTTTTCACTGTATATTTTTAGAGATACCGATATTTCATTTCACCGAATCATAATGTCTGCTGAAAATATTATGGAGTGATTTTTAAAAAAAATTAAATAAAATTAGATAAAAATAAAGAAAATGAAAACAAATTATTGATTTGAAAGTAGATTCAATTTTAGAAATGTTGGTGTCATTTTCGAAACCAAATTCTCAGTATTTGCAGGAGTCCACAACCTCCAAAGTTCAGGTAAGCTTGGGGAAATTCTCTGGTTTTTGTTTTCAGTCCCAATTTCATGTTTTCGGCCGAAATAATCTTTCGGTCCAAACCTAGATTTTAACGGAATTCATTAAAAATAAACGTTTTGGCCGAAAAGTCTTTCGACCGAATGGCCGAAAAGTCTTTCGACCGAAATATTCTTACCACAGGAAAATAATTCATCCGAAAAACATTATACACAAATTTCGAGGGCGGCGTCAGGGCGTTGTTCAATTTGACATGCAAATTTTCGACCGAAAAAATTCCTAGCAACATTTTTTCAGCCAAAAAATTGCTGCTAGGAATTTTTGAGACCCGATTCTCACGAAAGTGTTATCCATCTTCATAATTTTACCCGAGAATAAAATATCAAGCACATTGAATACCTTGCATATCAAACAAACCTTCCCACTCCCTATAAAACTTTATGGATCCTGCAATTTTGGGGGCCTACATAATTACAACAACAATTTTCTAAGTTTAATAGATCATAGGACACAATTGGCTTGCCTATTTTAATCCATTTCTAAAGAGAATATATAGAAAATATTTTTTTATACAGCTAAAGATTCAACAAATGCATATAAATATGATTCTCCAAGAGAAATAAACTTTTCAACAATCAGACCAGGTTTAATTGTTCTTTGAAGATTCAATTTTGTTCTTTAGCAGTTCACTTTTCTAAGCCACATTCAATTGTACAATGTAAACTTTGTAAAGCATTACTATGTTCCAACTTCAGTGCAAGGCCTCTCAAGGAACTTGGATTTAGATGGAAAATGAATAAATCAAGCATTTTCTCAAAGTCAAACACGACCTCAAATGTCTCCTTTGTATTTTCAAACTAACCATACCTGCAGTTTCAGTAAAGTTGATCACAACTAACCTAAATTTCTATCCATGATAACCTATAGCAACCTTGAATGATCCCATAGAAAATTATGGGAAGGAAGTTTTCCTAGCACTGTTGAAGATGAAGTTCTTATAGCGCCTCACATAGAATTCCCATAGCATACTTGTAGCGGCTTCAATAAAATTGTAGCATTCTATTGCTTGCAACATCTATACTTCCATCTCATAAGTAAATCAAATAACACAATTTCTTTTGGAAACTATTGATATTTGATTAATACAAAGAACATAATGAAATGTATGAAAATAAAAAACATAAAAGAAGAATCTAGCAACATATTAAAAACAACCCTCAATCAACCATGAGTTAAATTTGTGAGAAGTTGAGTGAAAGGAATAGAAGATTGAATAGCAAAAAGTTCAAATGTTCTTTGCAAAGTAGTTGATTATAAAAAATTTCTAACTTTCATATCATAGTTCACATCGTTGGTAACTTAGATATTACCTCGAAGTAAGTTAGTACAATGACTCTAAGAAACACGCTTTGACCAAAAGTTTTGTTGCATTGTATCCCATCCAATCAGAAGAGGTTCAAGAAGTATCACAAGGCAAGTTTTGATCTCCACCGATTGCTTATGTAGAGGATTTGATTTAAGTTTTCCTTTAAAGCCCCTTCCCAATACAACTGAATGTGCTCTAGGAGATATGGAGATAATGTCAAGCCTTTCTTCTCCAACAATGAGAAAAGTGAGAAGGAAGCTTGCACACTCATCATGGCAGCACAAAAACATTGCTTTGGGTCAAAGGTAGATATACAAAACAAGGTGATTTTCTTCTTGACAATGGATTATTCTCCTAAACAACAAGCAATTTCCTCCATTAAAACCCTCAAAAGAGTGGCCAACAACTACATACTACCTACTCTAACCGATTGTTCAGCCTAATAAGTTGATATTTAAGCCTACCCTAACCCCTCATTTGTCCCTATGCACGCGTGATCCATTTGCCAATGGTATTTTGTTGTCATTCCTTGAATTTGTTGCCAAAAGAACAACTTCCTCCCTGTTACCAGGCCCGCCTGAAGCCTAAACACGCAATAGTAGACCAAATCGAAGCCTCCTCCCTTTTATCAAACCCACCCAAAGCCTAATGAAGCAATCGTAAGCCAAATCACAACTTCCTCCTGTTATTGAACCCGCTCAAAGCTTGAAAATGAAGAAAAATAAACAAAATTGTCGAGCCTTACCCTTGTTGTCAAACTCACTCAAAGCTCGAAAAAGGAATAGTAAACCAAATCGGCTCGACCTTTGATAGTACGGGTTGGAATTTGTTTTTTTTAATCATTTAATATAAACTAGAGAAAATCATTTAAATCGGCCCCACCAAGAGAGAAAAAAAAAAAAAACCATAAATCGATTCAAGGCAACAACATTAAAGAGAGTAACATCTTCCAAATTCTGGCAAAGGAAACAAATATAAAGGATGCCTCCAAATCTAATTAAGTCCTGGAGAGTTGTAGAACCCTCAAAAGGAAATCAAAAGGAGGAAGATAGTGAATCTAAATGTGATGACAATACAAGAGGAAACACACCTAGATGATCTTAGTATGGAAACAAAAGGAGATGAGGAGTAGGAACCAATGAGGGATGAACTTGACCCCAACGTGGATACCGAGATGATATAGATAGATATTCCAACCCTCATAGATATTTACAGAGAGAAACTTTTGACATACCTTCCAGAATAGCAAATTCAAAAACTGTACTCCAGGAGATGGTCAAAGGAAACGTAAAATTAACCCTTTCCACTAAAAAAAAAGGACTAGACATGGCCCTAGGGATCATGATGACCCAACTCAAATAAAATGATTAGACATGGCCCTAGGGATCAAGATGACCCTGCTCAAAGAATTGAAAAATCTCACCAGGGAGAAGAAAGAGACAGGAAAACTACCAAGCATAAGCTCAAGGAGGTGGGGAAACAATTGATTGATTCTAGATAAGCCTCAAGGGTTCCAAACAAGTATTTTGTCACCCAACCCAAAATTCTATCATGAATATCATCTTGTGGAATGTTAGAGGTGTCAATGCATCAAACAAACAAAGGATACTCAAGAATAAAATAGCCAAAGAAAAACCATTATGATGATTCAAGAGTCAACATGTAATAGGGACGCCATGATCCTAATAGCCAAAAATATTTGGAGGGTATGTGAGGTAGAAACAACAAGTTCAGACGGGTTCTTGAGGGGCTTGTTCATACTATGGAACCCTAGTCAGGTGATACTAGAGGATATCATGGAAAATAGTAGATTCATCACAACAAGCTATAAAGAAATTGACTCCACAAATTCAGGCTTCATCACAAATTTCTATGGCCCAAACACTCTGCAGCTAAGGAAAGAAGGAAAGATTTATAGACTCGTTGTGGGATTTAGTTTCATCATATGAAGGTAAGCATTGGATCATAGCGGAATGCAGGGGGATTTCCACGTGTTCACCTCCCTAAAGGAGGATCTTCAATAAGAGGAAGCTCAAATGCAAGACACAGATGGAATTAGAAGAAACACCATGGCGTCACAAGCACACAATTCATTGGCTTCAAGAAAGGGACAAAAACTCGTGCTTCTTCCATAATGTAAGGGACACATTTACTGGTGTTTTCTAAGGGGGACATAAATATTCCCAACTACTGGGACATGTCCTGACCAGTTGGGGAATGTCCAACGTCGGTGGGATGTCCCCTGACCTGTTTGGAAATGTTCCCAGTGCAAATATCTTAAAATTGGAGAATGTCAATGAAAATGTGTAAAAAATGAAAACAAAAAACGTTTTCATGTAGACAGTGCATTATCGTTGGGCCCATTCCAGACTCCTAGTTTGTTTTCATTTTGCACTGTCAATTACCTTTCGTGAGAAACAAAGGAGAAATAAATTGGTGTTTACTATGTTGTTTTTTTACGAGGATTTGTTTCTTATGATTACCAATATCGCCATTTAAGAGAATATTTTTCAATATAAGCATTGTATTTTCAGTTAGGAACATTGTTTTACTATGGCAGTAACAAGGAGGATAAAACATATTTATGATGTTAGATTTCAAATTTCTTAGTTCATATTTTCAGAGTTCTTCAAGTTTTCTGATTTTTGATTTAGCGAGTTCACTTTTACATTTTCAAGGTGGCTTGTTAGTGACGTTTTCGAGTATAAATAGTATGCCAATGCTATTGTTCTACTTGTGACTTGGGCCTAGAAATAGAGAGTGTTATCACATATAGTTGTCAAGAAGCAGTAGGTCGTCCGAGTTGATAGTCTGCACAGGAAGCGTCAAAGCGTTGCTTTCATACCAGTCCATTTCAGGCTTGAGGCGTAAGAAACAGACAGTTTTAATCTTTCAAGCAGGCGGGCTCATTTTTCAAAGGTGGAGATCCCCTATGAAGATTGGATTAGCGGCTCACGAGCTTTCGGGAGTCCAAAATTGCACGAAGTATAGCGCCAAAGCAAAAGCTCCGAAGTCCCAAGGCCTGAAGCGAACATGAGCCGTCGATCTTAAAGTGGAAGGCGGCAGTTGGTCCCAGTGTTCGAGGAAATAAGGTTCAAGAGTTTTGAAGTGGGAAGTGTGTAAAAATGCCGAAGAGCCGAAGTGTGAACTCCCGAAGTAATCGTGGACCATTGAATTCTTAATGTAGTTTCCTTTTCACTTGTGTTTTTGTATTTTTATGTGTCATGATATATTGTTTAGTGTAGGCTCATATAAAATCAAAAAGAGCAACATGAATTTTTCACCTTCGTCACAAGGTATCATACCCATTCTCAAATAATGTAATCTCATTCTCCCAAGGACATTGAAGTCGATTCTATTATTATTGCTCATGGAATATTGGCCCTTGATTTGAAAAAAATGGATACCATACTTATGAAAAACAAAAGAAGAGGATGGCATGCATAATGATAATAGAGAAACACCCATAAACCATCAAATAAAGATGCACCCCAACTCTTTACATGCACATAGGACTTCAAAATTTCCATATTGGTGGGAACAAAGTCCGTGGAATGATAGGTTTCTATTTTTACAAATATTGATATTGGCAAAAATCAAGGTGTTGCAATATTCATTCTAATTATGGGGATACACTTATACTAGTTTTTTTTTATGATTTTGTGTATATAGCAAGTCAGATGGGACTCATCGAGGAATTTCCTTCATTTCCATGTGGAAGAGAAAATCTAAGAGATTCCATTTACATAGTAGATAAACAATTGAAGATTATGAGCAATTCATGGATGTTCCAAATGAAACTAAGTGGTGCATGCAAGAATCTAATTTCCTTAATACCCAATGGTGTCGATGGAATCGAATGTTAATAAAATTTATTTGTGGAGAATGTGTGCTTGTAGAGAATTGGGCCTCTTTGTGCTATTAAGGAATCCAATTGCTCATTTTAGAGGGAACGATTGAGAGATCATTTAACAGACCTTTATCTTTATAAAACTCTTCAATGGAATATCCACTGTATCTCTAGTGAAGAATTCAACCAACAAGGGACATAGTTGCACTCCAAGATGATGAGTCGATTGAGAAGGAAAAAAAAATGGAGTGGATATTTTTTTGAAGGTGCATCACACTTTGAATTCTAAATATAAAACCACTACCCTACTAACATTGACACATTGACCTGTAAAATAAAGCACTTTTTGCACCAAGAGGCACTTCTATAACATAGTATGGAGGAGAAGTGTAACTAAAATAATGTTGATGTGGCATAGGTCAGTGAAATATAATAGTTAAAAAAAGCATGAACAAAAAGTACATGTGAAGTAGGATTTATTAAATGCTCATGTTGATCCAGGTGTTTATTGGTGGCCACCCACCTATTCCACTGGCTCAAAAGACACTTTTCCACCTTGGCAGTTTCTCTATGGTTTTTCGGGTCCTCAACTTCCGGGGTCGTTTTGAGGCCCTAAATGACGTTTTTTGACGTTGCAAGGCCTAAACAATTTTTGGTCTGGTCGAAATGTGTAATCCTTGGATATATCTTTCAATGACCTATCGTGTGCCCCAAATGGAGATCGTATGTAAACGTTATTCCCTCGGAAAGTAGACGTGTCAACCACCCCCGGCGGGGCGCACAAACATTTTGGTGTTTCATCTCTCGGGGTTAGGGTTTTGGATGTTTAGGGTTTTCTCATTTATGCTTTATGTTAAAAAGGCCTTTGGAGCCTCATTGTACACATATTCTTGCGAATGAGCGTAGTCGTCACACATTTGGTCAAAGATAAGTTGCCATTGTTCTAGCGAGTTCATTTCACTCTGCATTTTTACAGTTCCTGTACATTTTGTTCATTAATAGAAATTGTGTATTATTGTATTTCTATGTTTCTTGCATATCTTTGTGTATTTCCTTTTTATATCTCTGCCTTCATTTCGTTCTCAGCAAAATCTAGATCACATGTGGATGATACATTTTTAATGGATACACCGTGAAACCTCTCTCAAAGGTGTAGAAAAATATTTAAATCTTTAAGTTTGATTCCCAAATTAAAGAAATTCCTCGTAGGTTATGTGTGTTCTTGGTTTCCCATGTATTGCAAGGTTTAAGCGCTTGGGATAGCACACAAATTTGAGCTTTCATCATCACTTGCAACATATTCTTAAAAAAAGGATAGAAGTCATATTCTCATGAAGGATTCACAAAAACAACATATTGATTTGGAGATAAGATGGCCAATGCCTTTTTATTCATGCTTGCCTCTACACACCGATTCATAACTTAGAGTTGTTTTATGTTTGGATGATTGAAGCTAACTGGAGCTTTGAATTCACCCCACACACTTCCAATATCCTAGGCCATAAGAGGTGGTTTATATCTTATAATTGCTTGATCATTATATTTGATGTCAGATATAATTTGTTTTCTTGTGACTTTAAAAAAAAATTTGGCCCAACAAAAGAAATTCCTTTTCTTTGCTATGCAAAAAAAATTCTCCTCTTGGTAGAATATTTGTAGGGTCCATAATTTTTCTAATAAAAATAATGTTTTTTACTACTTTACAAATTGCTTGCATAACAAAATACACCAATAAAACATGCCTAAACTTCTTTTGGAGCGTTCACAAATGTAGCCATATTTTGCAAGCAAAGATTGAGATTCCATTGCTTTGTTTCAATTGGATTGTCTTTCTTTGTCTTTCAATCTCTTGTGAACAACATGACACTAAAGGAGAGAGAATGGTTCCTTCTTAGAACTCTTGTATATGAAGGGTCCCTCTCACCTTCATCTCCCCTTTTCCTGTTGCAATCTTTGTCTCCTCTTCGTAGGTGTGGTCAGGTTTTTTTGAAGGGGTGTCCTTTTCAATGGACTCACCTTTCCAACCTTAGTTTTGTGTCTAAAAGGTTCCATCCAACAAGAACATAAGATATGCTATTGTGAAGGTAATTCATTTATGGATTTTGCCTAAAAAAAAAAGAAAGAAATTATGTAAATTATCCAATCTTTATCTAAAAAATGATCTAACATTATGACTCACTATGAAAACTTACATTCTTAAAAACTATATAAATTACTAAAAAAATAAATCCAATTTTTTTAATAATTTTTAATTTTTTATCATAATATCAAAAATTCTTCTAATTATATATATATATATATATATATATATATATATATATATAACTTTTAACAGAATATTTGAGCTACTTTATTGTATAAAAAATCTAAACCCACAACCTGTAATCACCAAGTTCGATGTTAAAAGCAAGTTTTGAATCACATGCCTCATGTAAAAGGGCAAAATATTAGTATTGTAAATAAGTGGTTTATGTGTGAAGTAGGCATTTGAATTTTTGGCAATTACATATCTCAGGAATAGTCTTATAACTGTCGGGAGTTTTCTTAAAACTCAGAATGTCTTCCACTTTATAAAGTCAAGATTTCAACACACAAAGAAGGTTCATGATCTAGACAACACTTCTACAGGATGTTTTGATGGAGCAACGCAAATGAATGACTCTCAGAGTGGAGCTGGAAGGTTGATTAAAATCTCAAAAAATACTTTCTATAAATGGACTTTCAACTGTGGCCTAGGCACCAACACCAGGGCATAACTATTGGGCGCTTAAGCCATGCTATTTTTGGCTTCTAGACTTCACATTGAAGCCCTATAGATTCTCGAGGATTCCAAAATAATTATTGTTTGGTTGAGCAACATAGGCGACCTACAAGTTATCTCCCTCTTGGCTTGGAAAGACATAATTAGATTACTTCAACTCACTTTTAAAAAACTCAACAACAAACACATCTATCGAGAGAATAACAAATCAGCTGATCAATTATAAAAGGCATCTCTTACAAAAAAAGTGGGCATCATATCTTACAATCTCTGGATAGATAGGCACGAGGGGCCTCCCCTCTTTCTTACTCTTTACTAAGAACAACTTCTCTTACCTGCAACGGACTTTTTATGTTCTTGAAAGTTTGAAGTTATCCTTCAGGTCTTCGATTTTCGTTATATTAAATTCTACTTGTATGTTTTTACTTTAGTCACCTAACCATTTTTCAAGTCTCACACCATTTCCCCTTTGATGGTCGAGAGACCACTATAGGAGAAAACTATTTCACTTATATTAGTTGCCTCTTCACTCGAGTTTTGTAATCATTCCAAGTTGAGAACATATTATATATCAATATAATAGAGAAATTTCAAAATGGCTGCCAGGATTTTATGTTGAGGTTGAATGTTTTTATTTAATATTATTTTAATAATAGTTTTATCATTGTTGAAATTAAATGTAGATTTTAGATGGTTTTATTTAATTTGAATACTTAGTTCATAATTTTTAAAATTCACAAGTTGAGCTTAGTGATTTTGTTCTTATCAAGTGGTATTTTATTTAAAAATTAATATATAATTAATAAATAAAATATTATTAATTATATTAAAATTTTGGTAGATAAATAATAGTATTTATGTTAAATCTATAAGTTAAAAAAATCATTTTTTTTTAGTAAGATTGTATAAAAAACCTTCAAAAAGCAGAAATTACAGTATCAATATTTTGTTCCAAATTGTAAACATTGAACTGTTCCAAGGGGAAACCAGTTCAGCCAGTCGAACAGGTCAAGTACCCAAGTCTTAAATTACTAGTCATAACAGTAACAACATCTAAAAACAAAAATTACATCCCCCTATGGGTGACCGGATTGACCTTTCTTCTAACATTGACATAAGTTGAAACATACAAAATATGGCTATCAAGCCTATGTGGAAAAATAAAAGTTAAACAACCCGCTAACGATGCATAGAGACATTTGTGCAAATCAAGTGGTAGGCTTGTAGTGTGACCACGCGTCCAGGGAGGTGGCGTTGGGCGTTGGGTCCCTGATTGGTGTTGCTTCCTCCTCAACTGGTGTCACTTCTTCCTCCGTAGTCCTGTGTGGAGCTGGTGCTAGAATTAGTGGCTCAAACTCGGTTGCATTTGCTTCTCCAGCTGTGGTGTGGCACACTCCCTACAATGCTGAGATCATTTGCAGGAACTGCGTTGCCTTCCCATCCAAGATATCCATCCAAAAACATAGGCCATCCAGGTCTTGTCGTAACTCAAAGACCAGGCCTTGTAGAATTGCAAGGCCTTCTTGCAATTTAGAGCCTGATGCAGAGTCGGCGCAGGAGTGAGGCCCTTGTGGTCCATGACTGACTTCATAGC
>JASDQU010736281.1:82814-100504 GCA_032191745.1 Picea mariana | reverse complement strand
GTATTTTTAAAGTCTTATTTTTATGTTAACAAAATTGTAATATCTGTCAAATTGAGTTACCATGGTAAGAGTTTTTAACGATGAATGGACATTGCAGTATATAGTTGTAACAATGAGAATGAGGTGGTTGGCGCATTGGCGATGGGGAAACTGGTGTTACCTTTTTTAGTAGCTCTAGAGTTTTGTTTTAAAAGTTTAGAATGGCGGAACACCTATTTTTAGACTCTGGTAGGAAGGATTTATTGGCGGGACACCATATTTAGTATTGTTTTTAAATTAATGCAGGTGGGTTTAATGGAGTCTTTACTATTTTTAGATCTGGTTTTTCGCAACCTGTCGAGAAATTTTGACGGATAGGATTAGCAGAGTATCCTTGGTGTTCATATGGTTTTGGTGGTAGTTTTAGCGGTGTATCCATTGTTGTTCGTAGGTTGATGATTTATGACACATTTATTGAATGATAAATGTTTCGGATAAGTGGATGTCCATGTGGTAGTTTCCTTATCGTTTTCTAAACTGATCCTTGTGCTGGCATACTTCCAAACCGTTTGATCCTAAAACCCCTGGATGGCAGAAGAAGTCAAAGCCTGCAGACGAGGTGTCCTGGCAACTTGAACATCCCTTCTACACTGATGGAGCACTAAATAACAAAAAATGTGGCAACCTTTACATGAAGAATTGCCTTACATGAAGAATTGCCTTGCCTTACTATCTCCATCAAAGGATTTCCGGTTAAGTGAACGGGGTTATGGTGATAACATACACCAGAATGTGTTATCATTTGGCGTTAATGGAGAGCCTTCAGAACAACTACATTGCCAACAGTTCTCGGGTGAGACTGTTTTAGAACATCCATCCTTTTCTGATTTGTATATGGGACGGGGTTCTGAGCAACTCGGGAAGCCATTAGGGGGAGTGGTAACACAAAATAGTAGGGTTGTGGTGTCCCCTATACAGATAGGAGAACACATCAAGCACATTAGTGAAAAGAAGGATGACACACATAGGGAAAGATTGTGTGTGAAGGAGCAGCAAAGGAAGAAGGTGACATGGGTCTGGAAACCCAAGAAAGTTAGACGGAGGTTGGTAATAGGCATGGATGTGGGTTTAAAAGAAACAATAAACTTATCTCTCTACATGTTGTTTGGAGGTTTGCATATAAGAAAAAGTGTGACATCTCCTTCTCTACGTGGATGAAGAAAACTTGGATATCCATCATTGGGTAAGAACCAAAATACCTTACCTTGCCTTCTAGGTGGTTCAGTCTAGTTTTTAAGCTCCCAAAAGATGCAGAGACTATTATAAATGGTTTTTGGGACTACGAGGGTGGCAGTGTCATGTTAAAGAGGTGGTGCACCAGTTTTGACCCTGCCACAGAGTATTTCAGATTTTGACATGTCTAGGTTTTGTTGCCTGGACTGCCACTCAAATTAAGGAATATGAGTGCCTTAAAGGCCATTGAGAACCTGTTAGGTCGTTTCCTCAAATGTGATGAAAAGGGTCTTCACAATCCAGACAAGTGCATGGAACGTATATTGGTTGAAGTGGATATCCATGTTGGGCTTATGGAATCACTTGAATTGGAGTGGAGAGGACAAGTAATGGTGCAACGACTTGACTATCAGGGTCTACCTTTTCGGTGTAGGTTTTGTAGAAGGACTGCGCATCTCCGACATGATTTTCTTACATGGAATGGGCCGAGAGATGTGGATGACTCCATGGATACACATGTCAACGACTTGTACATGAGTGAGGGGGATGTTGAAGAGCTGGGGACGTTTACTTCGGTGCCGGAAGCAGATTCTTCAAAAATCTTTTCCGACTCATATCTCAGTAAGTTAAAATTATATTGTCCCTCCTTATTTTTTAAGCTTTCGTCTTGGGAGAAGGATTTTTTGGAAAAGACCTTTCCCTCCCACTTGTTTTCTCTCCCCGAGATTACTAGTGCTACCAAGAGTACTCTAGATTTGGGAGGGTTGACCCTGGGTGATGTTAGGGTTACCGAGGCCTTGTTACCTGACAAACCCATCCCTACTCTGCCTGAGTCATACACCATTGTTTTGGGGGGAGCTCCGAAGATTCCTGCACAACTAATCTCTACTGAACTTGAGAATGCTCAGTCACCAAATACAGACTATGAAGCACTGATATCAACCTTAGACAATTCAGTTAGTCCCATACCTCTACAAACCTTCTGGGGTTCAGAAGCCTATCAGGGAAGCACTGAGTGCGTTCTGGGACCATTTGTGACTACTGGAGATGTAGGAAAAGGAAAGGAATTGGCCTGGTCACGTGGTTTGGTTCTGGAGGTCTCTCCAATTAAGACTCGTAATGCTCGCAAGAAATTAGGATCATCACCTGCATTGGGGACTCAACAAACTGTTATTAGACATGATTTAGGGGTGCTTAGAGGCGTTAAAGCCCTCGCAAGGGCCAAGATATGATCCTTATCTCTCTGAACATAAGAGGGGTTGGGGGCCTCCTAAAAATTCCTACCAGTCATAGAGTTTTCTCCATTAATAAGCATGCCATCATTTTTTTCCAAGAGACTCTTGTCTCTGCGGAAAGAGCAAGAAAGTTTTTGTGCATGATTTTCCCTGATTGGATGACCACTGCTATTAGTTCTATTGGGACATATGGAGGCCTGTTAGTGGCTTGGAATCCTAATATTTTTGAATTACAGTAATTTCTAAGTATCAGTGGAATTATTTTGACAGGTATCCACCTCTCGGATAAAAGAAATACAAGTTTTATTAATACATACGGTCCATGCACGGGGCACAAGCGCTTCTGGGAACAAGTGGAAGCTAATAGTTTGTTAGTACTTAATAATCTCATCCTAGCGGGCGATTTAAGCTTTGCGGATAGTATCAAAGAAGTGTGGGGAGATGTTGCATTACTCGATCCGTTAGCGGTCTTTTTTTTAAATCTTCTCTCCAAGAACTGGTTGGTGGATATAAAACCTGCAGTAATCATGCCTACTTGGCAAAATGGCAGGAGAGGGAGAGAGGAAATTCAGAAGAGCCTGTATAGAGCATACGTCTCTGAAGATCTTCTGAATGAATGATGTTGCAAAATATAGATCATGGGTGGAACTACCTTTTATTTCGAATCATGCGCCAGTTGTTCTACAACTTGATTATGGTTACAAGCCTATTGCATACCCTTTTAAATTCAATGCAACTTTTTTACAAGAAGAGTCCTTCTGCGATCTTGTTCGGGCCTTTTGGAACTCACATCAGGTAGACGAAGGGGATGGAGTACAACAAAGACTGTCTAGCAAACTCTCGGATTTAAAGGCACAGGTGAAGATATGGCTAGCTGACAAAAATAAAAAGGAGTTGGTCCTTTTAAAACATTTAGAAGATGAGTTTGCACTACTTACTGAACATTACTTTCTTTTTTATCTTAGCATTGCTCATAGAATCCGTTTGAAAGAACTTGAAGCTGAGAGAAACAAGTTACTGTTGGTTGAGGAGGGAAGGTGACTCTTTAAAAGTAGAGCGACTTGGATAAACTGTGGAGATATGAATACAAAATTTTTTCATCAATTCGCTAGTTACAGGAGGAACAAGAAACATCTTTGGGAGATTAAAGATGATTTGGGACAGATACATTATGGACAGGAAGCATTAAAGATTGAAGCTTAGCGTTATTTCAACTCTTTCTATCAAGAGCCAAGATCAAATACAATAGTGGAAGGTAGCATCGACGAGTTTGTTTACAAGGATGGTTAGTGAGGAGGAATTCATCCAGCTTGAAAAATCAGTCACTAAAGAGGATATTATGGAGGTTTTAAAGGGTTTTGCCAAGGATAAAAGTCTTGGGCTTGATGGGTGGAGTGTGCAATTCTACTTGCACTTCTTTGATATGATTGCAATTGATTTGTTGGAAGTTGTTGAGGAGTCACGTAGGACTGGTGTTGTTAACAGAGCTATCAATTCGAATTTCATTGCTCTCATCCCCAAGGTTAATGGTCCTGCAACTTATGAGGAGTTCCGCCCGATAGCTCTGTGTAACATATGTTATAAGATCTTCACAAAAATTATTGCTAGGTGCATCAGACTGATTTTGTCTCGTGTCTTATTCGACGAACAATTCAGTTTTTTTAAAGGTAGACAGATTATCGATGCTATTGGGACGACGGAGGAATGTTTGCACAATATCAAAGAGAAAAATTTACAAGCATTGATTCTTAAAATTGATATGAAAAAATCATATGATTGTGTTAGCTCGGATTATCTAAAATTGGTCTTAATTCAATGTGGGTTCGACATCCCTACGACACAGTGGATCATGGGATGTATTATATCTGCTACTTATGTCACCTTAATCAATGATGAACCCATAGGTTTCTTCAACAGTGAAGGAGGTTTACGCCAGGGTTGTCCATTATCGCCCTTACTATTTATTTTAATCATGGAAGGATTAAGTTTGGCTTTAAAAAGAAGTAAAGAGGAAGGATTACTTACTGGTATTAAGGTATATAGGCTCTATAAGATAATCCACCTTTTGTTTGTTGATGACATCCTTATTATTTCTAAATCTTTTATTGATGAATGGTAGGAAATAATAAGAATCTCAGATGTTTTCTGCAAAGCTTCCAGACTCAAGATAAATGAAAATAAAACAACCTTTCTGCAGTATGGAGTGCGACAACAGACACTGGAGGATTTATAGGCCAATTTTCACTATAATATTGCTGATCTCTTTAGTGGTTTCAGGTATCTAGGTTATTTCTTGAAGATTGACAGATACAGATCGAAGGACTGGATTTGGTTGATCGACAAGTTTGAAGCCAGGATCGGCCACTGGTGCAATCGACAACTTTCCATGGTGGGGCGCAGTGTTCTTATCAAGGTGGTATTAGAAATTCAACCCGTCTATTGGCTGGCACTTGCCAATTTTCCCTCTTTGATTCTTTAGAAGATTAGACGGCTTATATATGATTTCTTGTGGTCGGGATGCAATAAGAAAAAACCGTTTCACCTCTGTGCTTGGCAACTTCTAGCAAGACCAAAGAAGTTTGGGGGATGGGGCTTGCACGATTTGGGAAGCTTCAGTAGGGCGATGGCAACCAACACCCTCTGGAGGGCTCTGATACATGATGGTTTATGGCATCATATCTTGAAAAACAAATACTATCCTTATGTTACAGTTGATAGATGGTTGCGCACAGTTACAATTGTTGATGTCAAAGGGTTGCATACTTGGAAGCACCTTTTAAAATCATTAAACATTATTTTACAGTGGATTGCATGGCGGCCAGGGTCTAGTCACAAAATCCTATTGGGATATGATCATATTCCGGGGATGGGAGAAGGGGCGATCTTGACAGGTGATTTGATCAAAATTCCCAATACAGGAGGAATATATTTTTTTATTTCAGGCTCATGGTGAAGATCGAGTGGGGATGGTTGGAACAAATTGGTACTCTGGTGATGATTTGGGACTAGTTGGGGATCTCGCCTTAGAATGGGATACTTTCCACTGTGCTCTTATAAACAATGGTATACAACTTACTAAGAAGCATGATCAAATTCTCTGGGTGGGGGTGATGAATCTAGTATATTAACGGTCAAGAATGCATGAGGCTATGGAAAAAAAGAAATGGGTTTGTGTGATTGGCGGTTGGAGGAAAGCCCTGTGGTCCTGGACATGCCCATTAAAAATTCATTTATTCACCTGGTTGTTGGTAGAGAATAAGATCCCCACCTGGGATCTACTTCAGCGAAGAGGTTTTTATGCTCAGAGTTTCTGCTTTTTATGTAAGAACAACCAAGAAATTGTTTTCCATCTGTTTGTGGAAAGCACATTTGACTTGAAAGTGTGGGAAAAGGTTACAAATTTTATAAAACATCCTGGCAGGAAGGTCGACAATACAATAGCGGAATGTTTTAAGGCATGGAAATTACAATATTTATCATATCCTAGTCTGCCCGCGATCATTTGTTGGTTTGTATGGAAGGAGAGAAACTTGGTGATTTTCAAAGGACATACCCCAAATTTACATAAGGTGGCATATCTCTCTTTTCTCTCTTTGGAGAGTTGAAAAAAATCACGAAACATGTTAGTTGTAGGAAGTTTACAAATTCAGTTGCAGAGTGTGGAGTGGGGGGATGGTTTGATGGTGTTGTCGAAGCCTCGGGCAATAATTGTGGAGTTGGTGGTTTTATAAAAATTAATGAACATAGATGTTACAAATGGTTCTTCAATGTTGGGCCTGGTACTAATACAAAGGTTGAGCTTCTGGGTGCATGGGCACTTCTCTTATTGGCTTCTCGTCTTTCAATTCTGGAGATATATATTCGGGGTGATTCCAAAATTATCATCGATTGGTTGAAAGGTATGGGGCGCCTTCAAGTAGTTGTGCTGGAATGTTGGAAGGACTGCATCAAGGAGATAACAAAGCACTTTCAAAAGATTACCTATGAACATGTTTACAGGGAAGGTAATATTGTTGCAGATGGTCTATCGAAACGTTCTCTTCAACAAGTTACATGGAATATTATTATTTTATTTTTTGTGAGAGGGTCACGAGGGACCTCTTCAGTTTTTAAACCTCTACTAAGGGGTTGGCCCTGATCCTTCTTTCTTGATGTTTTGGAGTTTTAGCATGATGAATGTTTGGTGTGAAGATCATTTTCTAAACCCTGCTTGTTGTAGATATTTATCCAGTCTAGAGTACCATACTCTAGAAGCCTCTTTTAGACCATACAAGACCTTCTTTAATTTACACACATAATCTGCGTTCTCTGACAATTGAAATCTTTCTGGTTGTTCAATGTAGACTTCTTCTTCAAGTTTCCCATTCAGAAAAGTTGATTTTACATCCATCTAATACACTTTAATATTTTTGGAGCATGCATAAGCTAAAAGCAATCAGATTGCTTCCATTCTGGCAACTGGGGAAAATGTCTCTTCAAATTCAATTCTTTCAACCTGTGCATATCATTTACATACCAATATAGTTTTGTTCCGTGTAACCTGTCTATATTCATTCAATTTATTCATGTATACCCACTTTGTGCCGATCACATTCTTATCCTTTGGTCTTGGAACCAATTCCCAAGTGTCGTTTTTCTCTATTTGATCCAATTCTTCATCCATGGCCTTATTCCAAAATTCATCCTTGTTGGTCTCTTCAAAATAGGTTGGTTCAATTGTAGATGAGAGTGTTAGGTGTGTTTGTTATGGTGAGAGGATTCTTCTTATAGTCTCAACTCCTGCATCTTTGTTTCCGATAATATGATCTACAGGATGATTCTTCTGTACTCGTCTGCTAGGTGTCTTTGGAGGCACTTGTTGAACTTGTTCTTCTGCTTCTGTTGGATCCTCTTCATCTTCCCCTTCTAATTATTTTTCATCTCTACTTCTTCTTCGTAAAGTTGTTCCATTGATTCATTTTCTTCTTCCTTTAATTCTTGTCCACCTACTTCATCAATTGTTACGTTGATGCTTTCCACAACTTTGTCCAATCTCATGTTGTAACACTTGTATGATTTCCTTGTACTTGAGTAACCAACAAGTACTCCTTTGTCCACACGAGAGTCAAACTTTCCCATTCTTCCATATTCTCTTTTGATGTAGCATTTGTTTCCAAAAAATCTAAAGTACTTCACATTTGTTGGTCTTCCTTTCCATAGCTCGTAGGGATTTTTGTCAGTGTTGTTTCTGAGCATTACTTTGTTTTGAATGTGAACTGTTGTATGCACTGTCTGTGTCCAAAAGATATATGTCAATTTGGAATCCATTAGCATTGTTCGAGCCATTTCTTGTATTGTCATGTTCTTTCTTTCAACAAATCCATTCTATTGAGGTGTCCTACAAACAGAAAGTTGTCTTTTTATTCCATGTCTGTTGCATTATTCCATAAATTCCTTTGAAGTGAAATCTCCTCCATTATCATATCTCAAGCATTTAATTTTTGAATCCATTTCATTTTCAACCATTTCCTTGTAGACCTTGAAGTTTTCAAAAGCTTCTGACTTATTCCCCAGAAAGCAAACTTCAGTCATTTTTGTATAATCATCAACTAATAACATAAAGTATTTCTCACCTTTTAAACCCTTCATTGCAGTTGGTCCAAGTAGATCAATATGCACAATTTCTAGTGGTCTTGTCGTTGAATATTCTTTTGATTTAAACATGGTCTTTGTTTGCTTTCCTTGTTGACAATGCTTGCATAAAGTGTTGGTTGGTTTAG
This sequence comes from Picea mariana, assembly GCA_032191745.1. NCBI lineage: Eukaryota > Viridiplantae > Streptophyta > Pinopsida > Pinales > Pinaceae > Picea > Picea mariana. Next base: position 92,298 of record JASDQU010736281.1, on the reverse strand, counting down.
TGATCTGGGGAATTTCTCTAACTGCTTCCCTTTTGCTAATTTTGACAAGGTTATCAAAATGTATGTCACCCATTCTTCTGTGCCATATCCAACTTTCATCTTCCTTTCCTAGGCAACACTTTTCATTTCCAATTTCACTTAATACATATATGTTGCTTGAAGTTCTCACAGTTGTTGCAATCAATTTTCTTGAACCTTCTTTTCTTATCTCACACTTTTGTGAATCAAAAGTAACTTTATGACCTTGTTCACACATTTGATTCACACTTAGAATATTATGTTTCATATCTTCTACTAGTAGAACATTTTCTTCCTTGATATTGTTGTTCCCAATTATGACTGTGCCTTTTCCAATGATTTTAGATGAATCATCATTTTCGAATGAGACTGATCCATCTCTTTCCTTTCTTAATGTAAGAAACCTGTCTCTATCACCTTTCATGTGTTTTGAACAACCACTGTCAACATACCAACCACGTTTCTTCTTCTTAGCTTGTAGAATGAGTGTGCATTCTTTATTGCTATATTGATTCTACTTTCTTATCCATGTCCTTTTCTGAGGTTCATGTCTGTGATTGTTGTTGTTCTGTTGTGGTTCTCTAGGAGGGACTGTCATTCTGCAATCTTTGGCCATGTGTCCAAAGTTGTTACATTTGTAGCATTTCACTTCAGTGCTCAAATATTCAAACATGCTGTAACTTCATCTGTGTGTTTCACTAAGCCTTCTTGGATAACCCTTTTGTGTATGACTTTCAAAGTTGTTTATGTTCCTGTTGTTAGCTCTTCAATTCACAACTTTATGTCCAAAATTATTACATGCATAACATAAACCAAAAAATATAGTTTGATACCTGGNCCTCGGTGGAGGAGTGTCCCTGTAATTTTCTTTGTAGACCTTTCTATCCCCTTTGATTGTTTATGCATAGCATTTTGGATATGTTTCTTGTTCTTTTGTTTTGGAGCTTGATCCTTTTTCTGTATGATTGTATCCAAGTCCGGACTTGTCATGATGAGGTTTTTGACTGTTGATAATGGCATTCAAAAATTTTGAGTTGTTCTGCATATTTTTCTTTTGAAGATCCTTTCTTAATGTGACAATTTTTGTTTCCAAATTTTCCATGATCATGTCTCTTCCTTCTATCTTTTCTTTGAGTGCTTCTTCTATTATTTTATATTCTTCAATTTGAACCTTCAAATTTGTGATCATTTGTTCTAGTTCCTGAGTGTCTTCTTTCTTGTCTAGTTCCGCTTGTAGTTTATTGTTTTTTTTCTTTTCTCTTCTGATAACTTCTATGGCACACAACAATTCTTCTCGGTAGTCAACTTCTGCCTCTTCATATTATTCTTCAGAGTCTTCTTTATCATAGTCTTCTACTGCCATGAATATAAGTCTTTATGTCTCACTGTCACCGACTTCATCTTCATCTAATGATGAGATGTCTTCTTTGGTGCATAAGGTTTTCTTGAAAACTTTTTTGGTGGTTCTTTTGTCTTTATATGTTTGTTTTCTATTTGAGTAACCTTCATCATTTCTATTTTTATTATGACGACATTTGTTAGCAAAATGACCAATACCATCACAACTAAAACAAATCAAAGGAAACTTACCTATATACCTGTCGTTTGTTCCCTTGTTCAATCTTCTAATAAAGTTGGTCGCTTCTTCATCATCTTCCGAGATGTCACTGTTGTTGTTATGTTCTTTTTCTTTTTTCTTTCCCTTTTGCTTTGACCTTTTGGATGCTTTGAAGGCTGCTTCTTTTATATATGGATTCTCCTGTTCAGTTCTCATTTCATATGTTGTGAAGATTCCATGTGGTTCATCCATGCTTATTGAGTTTAGATCTTCTCTTTCTTCTAGTGTTGATATCTTAGGGTCAAATCTCATAGGAAGAGATCTTAGTACCTTTTGAACAATTATAGATTCTTTGATTTATTATCCCAATCCAAAGATTTCATTTACTGTTTCATCGACTCGTAAAAAGTAAGCTGCAATATTCTCATCTTCCTTCATCTTTAGTTGTTCGAACTGACCTCTATAATTTTGAAGCTTTGTTGCTTTGACTTTTGAATCTCCTTCACAAATATTTCGAAGCTTGTCCCAGATCTCTTTAGTGTATTTACAATGTGAAAATTTGGTGAATATCGATTCTCTAAGACCATTCAAATGTGCATTTGTGGCCTTAGAATTATTTTGACTGAGTTTCATTGCTTTGTCATTTGTCAGCAGAGCTACTGGTGTTGTGTATCCATCTACAATTGATTGTCAAATTTCAAATCCCTATGCATGTATATATGTCTTTATCCTTATGATTCAAAATGCATACTTTTGTCCATCAAACTGTGGTATTCCATTTTTATACATGTTGTTGCTCTCCATGATCTACCTTTCAATGGTTAAACTGATTTCTGAAGGAACCTGCTCTGATACCAATTGTTGGATTACTGAGAGGGGGGGTGAATCGGTAATAGAGCAATATAATCCTTTTAAACCATATAATGCAAGTGTTATATCAATCTAGCATTATCATCCAATATTTGCAGAGTAAATAAACAATGAACAAATGAACAATCATACACATACACATTACACCAGTGTTTTTACGTGGAAACCCAAAGCGGGAGAAAACCCCAGAATGTTTTTTCTTATATGTCTTGAAGAATTACATTCATTGGAAGCACCAACTTCCTTTGTTTTCCAGCTGCAATTGGAAGGAGGCTCCCACCCCCTAGTTTCTCATGCTACAACCCAAGGGAAGCTCCAACTCCCCAATTCTCTGGCTACAACCAGAAGGAGGCTACAACCCCCTATGTTCTCCAACTACAACCGGAAGGTGGCTACAACCACTTGTCCTTGCCCCGTCCAACTGCCCTAACGTATAAGTAGAATGATGGAACCATTGTCACACTATCACTATGAGATATATTGTTGTAAACATGTACCAATCAACCTGGACCAAAAAGCATGTACTAATAACCTGAACCATGCATCAACCTGTAATCAACCTATACCATAAACAAGTGCATCAACCATGCACCAACCTATACCTCAACCTCAACCAAAATCCCTCATCAATTTCATTATCCAAATTTAATTTGTAACTCTGTAATAGACCTGGTAAATATGATCACATACCTGCAAACCTTCCTTAACTTTAACAACAAGAGACTAGCATTTTCATTGAACTTTACTTTAGTCTCACATGACTAGTTTTGTATTAGTCAACAACCCTAACTTGAAATAATCATAACTATATACCTGTAATGAATAAAGATCTGAAAATAATACACAATGTTCTTCAGTGTGCTTTATACAATTCCTCAAAGTGTCACTACTTGGAACCTCTCAGAAAAGGAGTTATAGGAAAAATGGCATACCTTGTTGAATTTTGGCTTATTCTAGAGAGTGAAATTGTAGAGTGTGCCCTGCATGGAATATTTGTTGTATGGATTTGAAAATTGTACACAAAATACTATAGACTGTACTCTAACCAACACATTTGGTCTTACTGAATTTGTATCTGTTATGAAGAAGTTATGATGTTTTTACCCCAAAAACCTTTTTTAGACTAGTTTCAGGACTAGCCAAAAACCCTATTTTCCATGGAGTGTAACTCCAAAAATACAATGACCCACGAGCTGAAATTTGTACCACAACTACTTGGATATGTTTCCTCAATGGCCTCCTAATTTCACGGTCTGAATCATTCTAGAAAACAAGTTATTGCGAAAATGGTGAGATGACTTGTAAATAACATACCTTAGAAAGCATCATCAAAATAATTTATCCTCCTTTGAATTTTGGCCTTATTTACTTCACCTTCCCTCTGAAATTCAGCTTAGATATCCTTTGGTTACCTCAGTCACCTGTAGATATTCAATATGCTCAAGTGTGATTGAAATGAGAGAGCCTTGCCTCTTATTTATACGTTCATGTAGCTTCCTTAGAAGCATCTTCTAGACCACTTTGTCCACATAGTCACATATGTCCAACTTTGCCCAATTTTCCACTTGTCCATATATCCAATAGCCACTTGACTACTTAACCCATTTTCCTCATTTTAGGGTTAACCTTCTTATAACCACTTTCCATAATTAGAAAGTTATCCATTTACTTTATTATTTAAATAATCCTCTTTGACTTTGTCACTTCACTTTATTATTTAAATAATCCTCTTTGACTTTGTCCCTTCACTTTATTATTTAAATAATTTCTTCTTTGCAAGAACTGTGACTTATTTGACCTTTTGGGGCTTCAATCCAACATATGAGGGTCCTCCAACTTCGTAAGGCCATAACTCTCAAACCGTGAGAAGTTATGTGACGTTCCACATACCACCAGAAATGGCATGACATGTACTATCCATATAGATTTATATTACCTAGAAATATATCAAAAATCATACCATTATACATCAAACAAACTTGGATCCATTACCCAAACCTTTTGCTACCGGACTTGCTTCAAGGGTTGACATCAATGGCAACCAACCCAATTAATCAACAGGTCATTGACCATGAAATCACTACCAAATCCATAGCCAACGCTGGAGAAGCTCAGCCAAAATCACAAAACAGTGGCCGAAGAGGGTAAAGAGCTTCGCCAAAACTGGGATCTTGCCACTTTTATGGCCACCAAACAATCATCTGCCAAAAAAATGGAAAAGCATTGTCATCCAATTGATAGACACTACCCTCTAAAAACGTCTCATTGAAGGGCACAACAAAAAGGACAATCCCGTGCTAGGAACAATTGTTAGAATGATCAGTTTTCACAACATAACGATGACAACGATACTTATGTACAGACATGTGCGCCTTTGAAATTAGCATGGAACCGCCATGTTGGCCTATAATGAAATACCACAACAAGTAGGTGACACAATTCTGGAGGTATATTCAAGATTTGGTGGGATCTTCCCATGATCGTTTCCTTGATCTTTGTCTCTCAATGCAACTGAATCCCAACAATTTAGACGCGACTCCAAGCGAAAATGTGAGGGATCGATTCACAAGCAGGTCACGTGGAGATCCAGATATCCAAGTCACATTTCTTTCTTCTGCAGTAATGGATATTCAAATCCCTCCAATTCCATTCTTGAACTATTTGTGCAAATCCTTCACGATTTAGACGACATGGAAATTCGACGCTTTCACCCTCGCCAATTTGTACATAGGTCAAATCAAGTGGATCATATTCTCTAGATATCTGCATGCATATTGTCCCCAATGAAATACTTTACAAGGTATTCATAAATATCAACTGACCGTTGTATTTCATGATCAACCCAATACTCTAGCACCAACAATGCATAATCGCAACACCTGCAAGATATCCAGATCCAACACTTATGCCACATAGAAATTTAGGTTGTAGGTGAATTTAGGGAAGATTTTGAATGCCAAAAATAAATTATATCATCCGAATCAAGTCGTATTTTGTTACCGATCTCCTTCACAGTTGGTGTTGATCTCTCAACAATAGGAAATTTGGTCATTGGCATATCCAAAATGAAATGTGTTTTGATCCCAAGAAATTATCATGGGCGTGACATGTTGGCAATTAGTTGAGTGCAATCTTCTTTTTGGAAGGAGTATGATCTGAATTGACTATCACACCATCCCAGTGAAGTCTTGATGTAGTAATATGTACAACATAGAAATCGTTTATTTTTAAGATGCGGCCTCAGAAAGAGACGACGCAATAGTTGTAGTCAATTATGCTCCATAGCAGTATTGGTATTCTTGCTTCACAACCTTAGTCACATCTCATTGCCACGATAGAGATATGGCTTCAAATGATGGCTCTAGATGGGTCGTTCCTTCCTTAACTCTTGAGGCATGACATCTAGTGACAACACATCTAAGGGAAGTCAAAGTCATCTCTCAACAAATTACTTTAAAGAATCAATGCTTTCTATCTTAGCAATGGAACCATGTCGAATCAAAATAAAAACTAAGATCCAAGCGAGTGAAGGCCACAATCTGTGAAGAACCACCTAGATATGTTCAAGAATCCAACATCATCATTGAACCTCTTGACAAATGCACTTTGACCAATGAATGGTGTGTATATAACTACAGATTTTGAAATTTGTTGCAACGATTTATAAAAAGAAATTGTTGATCTCTATGCATAGTGATTGATTGAGCCATGGTAATTCCCGAGTTGCAGCTACATTTTTCTCTACTACAAAACATGTTAAGTAACCAAAATATTTCAATTTTGCAGAAATGATAACCACTGCTTACCCAACCAACAGAATGTGCCTTCCTTCTACAACTGTGTTTCTTCAGAGATCGGTGCTGGAACATTGATCACAAGATCTTTCGTAGCCTCTTTCTTGGTGGGCGTTGGAGTAGGTTTCTTCCTCAAATCAAAACGTAAATGTGGGTGGATATTCCAATATTTTTTCTCACAATGGCCACTAATGTTGCAATAAATGAAAAAAATCCTTCGTTTTCCATTCAACAATGCATTCCTGATAGGATGACTTAGAAGGTGTGGTTTCTGATTTCTCTCACTTCCCGCGGACACATCTATCTTAACCCAAAATTTCTTCGTTTGATGCTCTACATCATGGTTAGAAGATGTAATGCAAAAATCATTTTTCTTACATTCAAGAAAAGAATTTGAATGACTTTTATACCTTCCTGAATTGCCTTTGATCTAATGAGGATAAGTTGGCTTGATTCCTTTCTTGGAATCTCATGGTGAGGAGATGGTTTTTGCTTCATCAAACTTTGAGTATTCTCCATTCTCTTCCTTTCCATAACCCAAACCTACAAATGGTGGTCTTGGTAAAATCTCCAATGGTTGAGTGACTCCTTGGCCTTGAATGCCAAGTCCACCTCCTATGTATCCCATCTTCGTGAGGATATTCATTCCCACGTTAGTTTCACACTGAGAAGAAATTGAACATGAAGAAACATCATATACTTCGGTTTGAGTTTGTGCATCCACGATAGAAGGATCTTTGTCCTCCATCCGTTCACCATGCTGCAACTTAGCCAAGATATCATCCTTGGCTTGCAATTCAAGCTGTAATTCTTCAATAATTTTGTTGAGGACTTCTCCATGAAGCTAAGATCTCTCTTTAATATCTTGCTTCTCTTCTTCTGCAACCTGCAAAAGTCTCTTCAACTTTACGTTTTCAGCTTGAATGTTGTGATTTATCTCTTCTAATTCTTTAAGTTTTTTTTCTTGCTTCACTCCTTTGCCCATCCTACAAAGCAATTATCTTGCTCTGATACCACTTGATCTGAAAATGGGTAAGTATTTACTCTACGCAAGTTTTCAACCAAAAATCTTTTTACTAACTGTTATTTACAAAGCGATTTAAAGAGCGATGTAGTTCATTCATTACAATGTATTAAACTTGTACCCATAAAATAATTGAACATCTAAGAGCATAAAGCACATGGAAGTAAAACAAGAGAGAGACAACCCATGTTGATAATGGAGTTTGCCCCTCTTAGGCTACCTCTCCGGACCCGCTTCAATTGGAATACGGATCGATTTCATTCCTTCTTCAAAAGATGTTGGGACCTTCTCACAAGTGATTACATAAGATGTTGGGACCTTCTCACAAGTGATTACATAAGATGTTGGGACCTTCTCACAAGTTATTACATAAGAGATGTCTTCTCCTTGCAGTCTAATGGCATGATGACCTCTCTGCACTCTCATTGCAGTCTAATGGCGTGATGACCTCTCTGCACTTTCCTTCCCAACCTCTCTGCACTCTCATTGCAGTCTAATGGCGTGATGACCTCCAGGTCCCATGTCATTGGGTCGTAGTTTGAGTCGGCGAAGGAGAAGTGGGTCGGCAAAGGTGAAGAATGCACTTGACACTTGTTGATTCATTGGACAAACATGCATGCATGGCAATTAGTGATTTGTTGTGGACAGATGACGAAAGGCAAGAAAAACCTCCCCCTAAAAAACGCCTTCAACATAATTACATGAAACTCGAAAATGTGTCAAAGAAGTCCCTTTTACAAAAATTTAATAAAAACATAATCGCTAAAAAAATTCTTTGATTTGGATATAATATTGTTTTCAATATTGAAATTTTTACATTTATCTATTATACATTTAACACAAATACTATTATTTATCTATCAAAATTTTAATATAAATAATATTATTTTATTGGTTAATGATATATCAATTTTTATTTAATTAATTTAATTTAAAAAAAAAAAACAATTAACATTGTTTAACTTGTGAATTTAAAAATTATGAAAATTAACACAACATCATTCTTTACCAAGTATTCAAATTAAATAAAACCATTTAAAATCTACATAAAAATCTCAACAATGATAAAACTATTTTTAAAATAATATTAAATAAAAACATTTGACCTTAACATAAAATCCCGACAATGATATGACTATTCTTGAGATATATAATCGCCAAAAATTCAAATGCCTCGTATCCCATGAACCACTTGTTTATAATCATGGATGATTTTAGGGGCTAAATTTCGCTCATGGGCTAATTTTCCATGGTTTTTCCAAAAATGAGATTCGCTATTTTAAAAATGATTCGCCCAAATTCTATAGGATAAAATTATTTTACCTTGAAAATCGCTAAAAGTTTATAAAAACTATATAAAATCCTTAGAAATTTCAATATTTTTACAAAAATATCGCCAAACATTTATAGTTGGCATATGAAGGATTAGTAAGATTCACCAAGGTTTCTACATTTTAAAATGAATTTCCATCCTTAAAATCATCCTTGTTTATAATATTAATATTGTGCCCCTTTTACATGAAACATGTGGTCCAAAATGTGCTTTTAACATCGAACTTTGTAATATAATACATTACAGGTTGTGGGTTTTAAAATGTTGTATAATAAAGTAGGTCAAATATATAGAAATAAAAAGGAAGAAAATAAATTAATTAAAACAAAATTTTACATTATAATAAAAAAATTAAAAATATTAAAATTTTTAATTTATCTTTTTATTAATTTACATAGTTTTCCTTTATTTAAATGAATTAACTTCCCAATAGCATATCTTATGTTCTGGTTTGGATGGAACCTTTTAAGCAGAGAAGGACAGTTGGGAAGGTGAGGAACTCATTGAAGAGGATGCCCTTCCAAAAAAAGCTTGACCACACCTACGAAGAGGAGACAAATGATGCAACAAGAAAAGGGGAGATGAAGGTGAGAGGGAATGTTAGGAAACGATCCTAACCTCTCTTCATGTGTCATTAGTTAGTAGGATATGTTTTCTATGTAATAAAGGTCGACATTAGTTAACAAAGCTACTAGGTAGCATATACCTGCCAAATATAATAATGAAAGTATTGTTTAAGGAGATAGGAAGAGGAGTAGGCATGAAATGACTAGATGGCAGAAATATTTATTAAATTTACATTGGGGGAAGTGAAGGCAGCAATAAGACTTCAAAGTTTTTGGCCAATAAGATTTTAGATAAATGAGATTTAAAATTTAAAATTAATC
>JASDQU010736281.1:13285-27284 GCA_032191745.1 Picea mariana | reverse complement strand
GATGAGTCCATTTGTTCACTTCATGAATCTGTCTGAGTCCCAAACTTCACATGCAATTGATCATACTCATATCCAATGTCTTGCGATCTCCGCACCTTGATTTCTTTCGCTTCAACGAACCATGCACTCACCACTTGACTGTCAAGTCAGATTGCTACTAACTGACTATTGTAACTCTATGAAGAGCCACCTCGTCCGAAGGTTGCGATCTACCCATTCATCCAACAACCCAAATCAACTCAATTTTTGTTCTCGATGATGCATGACATGAAGACATCATGATGGAAACATTCCCATCCAACTTCCTGCTACAGAGTTGCTCTAGGTCGCCCTAGGTCATCCAACGCACCCAAGTGCTTCACCTTATTGCAACCCGGAAGAACTGCTTCTGCGAAATCACTTCTACGATCATCCTTTGTGTTTCGCTTCTGTGATCATGTCTGTGGTTAGATCTTCGACAAGTTGTGTGACAAATCCAACATTCAACTGACTTTTCCAAGTGCTCGGTTCTCCCAACGAACTCTATGCCTGGTCTCTCCAAGGTGTGCACAACAGGTCTGGCATGAACCAAACCAACTAAGATTTCCTCTACAACAAGTTCTACGATGGACTTTGCGATGAGTTCTGCAGTCACCCACCATGTCCAAGTGCTTCATTTCACCACAAACTATGTTCTTAGTTTGAACAAGGTGTGCACCCAATTCAACCTTCCCATCACATCATTAACCAAACCTCTGTCGTAAGTAGACTGATGCAAAGTCTTTGATGAACAAGTTCGTTGCACCGAACCATTCACTAAGCCTGCGAACATTCCCACTGAATCGCCTTCACAATGAATTGCCTTCATGATGCGCCCTATCCATTGTCACCACTGCAGCAATAGAGCATGCTTCAAGCTTTAATACCATCTATTGTAGAGATAGTGGTGAAGATCTCCCCAACCCTTCTCCAAAACATGCAATGAATCTGCTTTGATACCATCTGTCATGTCCCCACAATGTGCCTTGCGATTGTGCACCTCTTGAGGGCGTGCGACACCGCAATGTTTCAATCTTGGCTTCTTGAAAACACCAAGGTTACTTCGTCTGGACTACGCCTCTTCACCTAGAGAATACCCATACTTTGTTCCAGGCTACCAATGAGTCACACTCCTACTCTAGTGTAACTCTTGTATACTTAGACATTTGTTAACAACTTTAACACTTGGTCATATTTAAGCATACATCCATGAACATGAGAAGCCAAGAAAATGACAACAAAATAGACAAAAGAAACATAGATATAGTGCGGGCGACACAAACTGTGCCTAACACCCGAATAAATCTTTGTTATTGCAGAACTATTACAATATGAGCACTACCCACTCGATTTACACATTCGACAGAGTCTCAAGAGTCGCCTCACCTCACCAAGACTCTCATAAACATATTTGTCCCACCAATACTCTCTGTCACAACCTCCTTCGTTGCACCTCAGGCTTGTCCTCAACTGTAGGTTTTCTCTCTCTTCATTTTTGTAGACTTCATAGATTTCAGTTCTGCCTCAGACATGCCTCCAACATACTTGTTTTTTCAAGACTTCCCAAAAACTAGCCTAAGAGAAGCAACCCAACTCTGTCCATCGAATCCTCCTCAAGGAAACACAAATCTTCCCAAGTGGAGCGACTTGGCTCCTTGAGGGAGCTCACCCTCTTCATCCACCTTAGAACAATAGAGCTCTCTTTTTTTCCTCCAAGTTCTACCAAGCTTCATTCTTTGGTTGTGCGCCCTTGCTCTTATATGGACTCCAAGGGTTACTTGTGTGAAACGTCATGTCTCTTGTGTGTTTCATGCCCCTTCATGAATCATCACACTCAATCGACTATCATTCCCGTTCATGGATCCAATGCGCCCATTTAGCCCGTGTGCCCATTAACTGACATACCACTTGGATTGACGCACCCCATCCATCTAACATACTCGTTGTCTTGGGAGCACACGCCACTTAGGTGAGTTGAGACAACTTTCCTAAGTGCACCCCCCATGCCTTCGTCGATTTTCCTTCAATGGTGGATTTCCCAAGTCATACCTTCAACCATTCATCAAACTATCTGTCGTTTGACTTGTGTTGCAAGGCACCTTGGGTGGAGTCTCCCCTTGGCACGTCGCACACCCAAGGAACCCCAACTCTCCCTTATATGAAGACTTTTGTCTCCTCATTTGCACCAAGTGTCATGCCTTCTCAATTTCCCCCGTTTTGGTTTGCGGTGGAAGTGCGCGTGCCCGTGCTTGGCACTACAGACCTTACAATCTAGATTCTATGTTGAGGTTGAATGCTTTTATTTAATATTATTTTAAGAATACTTTTATGATTGTTGAGATTTGATGTAGATTTTAAATGGTTTTATTTAATTTTAATACTTCGTAAAGAATATTTTCGAGTTAAATTTCATAATTTTTAAATTTCACAAGTTGAGCAATGCTATCTAGTGATTTTTCTCTTACATATAAGTGATATATTTAAAAAAAAAAATAATGTAATATATTAAATATTTTATTTTTATTTTTTATAATTAACAAATAAAATAAGATAAATAAAATTATTTATATTAAATTTTTGATAGACAAATAATATTTTTTTATGTTAAATGTATAATAGATAAATGTAAAAAAGTTTCAATATTGAAACAACATGATATCCACATCAAAGAATTTTTTATCAATTATGTTTTTATTAAATTTCATCAAAAGAGAAGTCATTACAATAAAATACTTGTTAAGAGCTCAACTTTCATGTCACTTGCAAGAATTGAATCTAGATGGGGAATATAACAATATTTCCTCCCAACCACACGAGCTAAACCCAATTTACATAGTTATTCAAATATATTTAAATTATAGCAATATTAAATATTTCACTACAATGGAAATATAACAAGTGAAGAGAGTCTTGTAAATTGTGTGTTCTTAATTATACCTAATTCAAATACCACACACAAATTTAGAAAATATTTTAAAAATAATAATTTGGTTATTATAAACCAATCTACAATTATTCTATCTATCACTCCAATTTCAAACAACGCAATGAGAAAAAATGACAAATTTCATACACCCACACACAACAAATTGAAATGTCTTGACAAAAGTATTATGATGTACACAACAATTCAAACCAACAATCTCAGACGTATTCATTGCCATATCACTTAGTTTCAATAGCTGGCAGAGAATATACACATATAAAGGTATCTGCAAAAAAAAGTTAATTTAAATGAAAAAAAGAGTGGCGTGAGTGATTTAGACTTAAAAAAAAAAGAGAGTTAATTTTGGATGAAAAAAAGGGTTAATTTTGGATGAAAAAAAGAGTGGCGTGAGTGATTTAGACTTAAAAAAAAAAAGTTTAAATGAATGTAAGCGGAGTCGTTGCCTGAAAGTGAATGAATGTTTTGGAAGAATGTAAAGCGCGTTTGTGACGTGTTTCAGAAGAATGGCGTGACTGGTGAGTGATTAGATTTGAGTGAATGTAGACGAAGTTGTTGACTTGAATGTCACCGAGTCTTTTAAATGAAATAAAACGCGTCTGTGAGCAGAGTGCCAAATGTTAATTACAGCTGCAATTCTAACTTGGCATGGACACGCCAGATGTCGGGTTCACATATTGAATAAAAAATGATTGATATGATTGATATTGAATAAAAAATGATTGATATGACCCCACCGTGGACACCAAGATGATAGAGGTAGATCTCCCAACCCTCATAGAGATTTACAAATAGAAACTTATGACCCACCTTTAGGAATAGCAACTTCTAAAACTGTAGAAGCAGTTGGTTGAAAGGAAAAGTGAAATTAACGGAGTAAGTTAACTAGGGAGCAAACAGACCTGTTTTTTAGGCAAAAAAATGGGTTTGAATCCGGCTAGATTTTTAAGGGTAGCTTGAGTTTTGCATGGATCAAAGTTCCATACATTTCACAACCTTACCCCAGGGGTATTGCCCCATTTTAAACCAATCCAGATGCTCAGAAAATCAACCAGAGTTCTCGATTGTCCGGAAATTTAAAACCACACCATCGGAGGACCTACCGGAAATGTAACTCGGGAGGGAAGATTCCTCCTGAGTTAGCCCACTCCGAAATTAACCTTTGCCTCTCAATGCCAAGGACTAGACATTGCCCTAGGGATCAGAATGACCCCACTCAAAGAAAAGGATTAGACATGGCCCTAGGGATCAAGATGACCCTCGTCAAAGCATTGAAAAAGCTTGGTGAGGAGGAAAAAAAAAGAGGCAGGAAAACTAGCAAGCAGAGGCTCAAGGAGGTGATGGATCAATTGGTTGATTCAAGACAAGCCTTAGGGCTCCCAAACAAGTATTTTGTCACCCAACCCAAAAGTCTATCATGAAGATCATTTCATGGAATGTTAGAGATGTCAATGCATAAGACAGACAAAGAATACTCAGGAATAAAATAGCCAAAGAAAAAAACCAACCATTATGATGATTCAAGAATCAACATGTGATGGTTACGACATCCTGGAAACTAGCTGATTTATTAGATCAAGCTATAAAGAAATTGACACCATAGATTCAGGCTTCATCATGAATGTCTAAGGCCCAAACACTCTCGCAGCTAAGGAAAGATTTATAGACTCACTATGGGCTTGAGGTTCATCATATGAAGGTAAGCATTGGATCATGGCGGGGGATTTCAACATGTTCACCTCCCTAACACCGATTCCCACCACATGCAAGATATAAACATATCCTTCCAAGATGCCATCACATACCTCAAAACGATGGACATGATAATGAACGATGGATGCTATATTTGGAATAACAAGCAAGGGGGAGCTCATCAAATAGCAGTTAGGCTAGATAGATTCCTAGTGACTAAATTGTCAGTGAGGCTAGATAGATTCCTAGTGACTAAATTGATGCTAAGACAAGGAGGAACCATGGAAGTAGAGATCCTACCATGAGTGGGGTTAGACCGTTGGCCCATTAGCCTTTTTGGGCTAGTACATGTTACTCAAGACCCCAAGCATTTCCGCTTCGAAAAGTTTTGGTTATCCTATCCAGACTTCTAGCAGAGTATCAAAGCATAGTATCCATTATGATGATTCAAGAATCAAAATGTGACAGGGACACCTTCATCCTAATAGCCAAAAAGATTTGGAGGGGATGTAACGCAACAACAAGAAGTTCTGAAGGGTTCTAAGGGGGCTTGGCCATACCATGGAACCCTAGTCAAGGGGTACTAGAGGACATCCTGGAAACTAGACGATTCATCACATCAAGCTATAAAGAAATTGACACCATAGATTCAGGCTTCATCACAAATGTCTACAGCCCAAATAGTCTCGCAGCTAAGGAAAGATTTATAGACTCACTATGGGCTTGAGGTTCAGAATATGAAGGTAAGCACTAGATCATGGCGAGGGATTTCAACATGTTCACCTCCCTAAAGCYGATTCCCACCACATGCAAGATATAAACATATCCTTCCAAGATGCCATCACAKACCTCAAAATGGTGGACATGAGAATGAACAATGGATGCTACATATAACAAGCAAGGGGGAGCTCGTCAAATAACACTTAGGCTAGATAGATTCCTAGTGACTAAATTGCCAGTTAGGCTAGATAGATTCCTAGTGACTAAATTGCTGCTAAGACAAGGATGAACAATGGAAGTAGAGATCCTACCATGTGTGGGGTTAGACTGTTGGCCCATTAACCTTTTTGGGCTAGCACATGTTACTCAAAAACCCAAGCACTTCTGCTTCGAAAAGTTTTGGCTATCCCATCCAAACTTCTAGCAGAGTATCAAACCATGGTGGGAGGAGAAGGGTCTTCCGAGAGACTAGAAATTGTATGTTTTTCAACAAGAGATTGAAAAAGATGAAAACCAAAATCAAGATATGGAGTAGAGAAGTCTTTGACAACATTTTCCACACAAAAGGAGATCTAGAAAAAAAGATGAAAGAGGTTCAATAATTTATTATACAGAAGGGGAGTACCTCAAACAGGAATCAACAAGAGGAAGATCTTCAACTTCAACAGGAGAAAATAATGCAATAGGAAGAACACCATGGGGTCACAAGCACAAAATCCATTGGCTTCAAGAAAGGGACAAAAACTCGTGCTTCTTCCATAACACAAGGGACACATTTACTGGCGTTTCTTGAGGGGGACAGAAATATTCCCAACAGCTGGGACGTGCCCTGACCACTTGGGGAATTTCCAACCTCGTGTGCGATGTCCCCTGACCTGTTCGGGAATGTTCCCACTGCAAATATCTTAAAATTGGAGGATGTCAATGAAAATGTCTAAAAAATGAAAAAATAAAAAAACGCTTTCATGTAGACATGACCTGATTGTTGGGCCCATTCCAAAATCCGAGATCGTTTTCATTTTGCACTTTGTCACTTACCTTTCGTGAGCAGCGAAGGAGAATGATATTGGGGTTTGTCACTTACTATGCTGATTTTTTTACAAGGATTTGTTTCTGGTGATTTTTTCCATCTAAGCGCTGTATTTTCAGTTAGGCACATTTTTTTTTATTGTGGCAGGTAACAAGGAGGATAAAACAAATTTACAGCGTTATATTTCAAATTTCTCAGTTCAGATTTTCAGTGTTCTTCCAGTTTTATGATTTCTGATTTTCTTTAGTTTGTTCCTCTAGGCTGTAAGATGAGACAAACCATCATCTTTTTAGAAACTGATTTGTGAAGTTCATAACAAGAAAATCATAAAACAAAAACTACCATTTAATCTTTACATGTTCAATCTATTAACATCTAGGAATTATATAATATTGTTTGTTTGGTGTTGCAAAATATTATGTCTCAACTTTTCATAACATAATGAGGAGTATAGCTGCACAAGATTGTTCACCTCATAATTGACATGGTATGAAATAAACTTGCTCAGTGAAACATTTACCAAAAGATTTTATTTTTATTTTATCAAGAGATTTCTTACTTACAACCAAAAGGATCTCTTTGTCTTAGTGATGTAATGACCAACTCTGTCTTAGTCTAATTAGGCAAATTCTTTTCCCATCTCCCTAGAGATTTTTCACTTTCAACCAAAAGGATCCCTTTGTCTTAGTGATGTAATGGCCAACTTTGTCTTAGTCCTATTAGGCCATTTCTTTTCTCATCTCCCTTTCTTAGGGTTCTCATTACCTTTTTTTCTTGGAGCTAATGTGCATAGGATTAGTACTCTTTACCTTTTGTAATTTCCTTGTTAATGCTTAGTAAAATGTTGCAGTGTGAAATTATAAATATGTACTTCTATATATGATACATAATTGTTTGAACAAGCTAACACATATGAAAAACCTATACACAGTGCAAGTGAGGTGATTATGAATTACATGAGGAATTCTTCATGGAAAATTAGAAATTTATTACCCAAAACAATGTTCCAAAGATGAGTTCAGAGCAACTTATAGGTGAAATAAGATGCTAAAGCCTTGAATATTGAGTGCCAAGGCATTTATAATTGATACATACAAGATTTTAAGGAAATTAGCACCCAATATTGGAGACTCCTTAAAATGTTGGTTCACATTGTTAATGATGTTTCAACATGTTTTCCATGTTCATTGGCCCAACTATTGAGGGCTGCAATTTTGTATGAGTATGATGTTGAACCCTCTAGTTAATATGTGTAAAGATCCAAATGAACCCTCTACTTAATATGTGTAAATATCCAAATGGTTTTAAAGGGTATTTTCTTGGGTGTCTATCACTCTAAAAATGTAGCTTGAAGCTACACCACTCTTGATCTATCATTACTCAATTAATAAGTCATTATGGTTGGTCCCTGTTGATGGCATAGGGATTTGGCATGGGGACAACCAAGACTCCTTGGAAGATTTAAGGTCATGATAAATTGTTTGTGCAATGTCGTGAAGGAGACAATATAATAACAAACACAAACAATAAGAGAACACCTTAACACTAAAGTTGTATGCTTGTATTAATTATATTAAATATATAAAACTTCCAATGGAAAACAAAAAAAAAGTGGAGTCATTGTGTTTATTCCCATACAATGCCTACCATTACAAATTGACGAAGCATCATTTGATAAATATATTATGAAGGCATCTGTAATATCCCCCGATAGTGCCCCAGTTATATTGTGATTTGTAATCATGTTTTGTAAGTTGGTGAGCTGAGTATTGATAAGCTGGTGGGATTATGTGTTTATTAGGCCGGAGAGCCTAAGTGTTAAGGCTAGGAGCCTGATTTTGTATATGTAATTATGCAGATCATTAATATAATATATAAACATTGCTGTGTGCCGACCAACCATGAAAAAAGAGTGATGGGGGACTAAGCTTCCACAGGGTTGGGTAAGGGAGGAGGCTAAGTGTGTGGGCCTAGGGGCTAAGCTAGGGGGATTACCTCTAAAGGGGATAATAATTTATTATTATTTCCTAAAAGGCTAAGGTGGTCAATTGACCAAGTGTTGTCCCAAGTTCTTGGGAAAGGAGCGTATGCAAATGTAGCGCATGCAGCTCCAGAAAGACAAGTGTCGACCTGGGCACATGCAGTTAAAGCTAAAGAATTGAGTTGTGATGGGGGTTCGTCCACCATTCTTGCGTCTGTTGTCTGAAATGTGTTACCTCGACATCTGATCTCTGCATGCATACCTCACACAACTCTGAAACCAGAAAACTGTAATGTTTTCCTGAGAAGCCGACGCATCCTCCGTCTGAACCGTGAGAGTCTACGTTTGACCTCCACATTGATTCCTAGTCATGCACCTTGAAAACCAGTGGCAAACCCG
Organism: Picea mariana; assembly: GCA_032191745.1. Lineage (NCBI taxonomy): Eukaryota > Viridiplantae > Streptophyta > Pinopsida > Pinales > Pinaceae > Picea > Picea mariana. The sequence goes on along the minus strand of JASDQU010736281.1, from coordinate 18,500 downwards.
TGGACTGAGCCATGTCTCTTGTGTGTCCTGTGAACCCGGTTTATCCATGCTGCAAATACGATTTCGTGCTTAACTGTTTGGGTTGCTGTCCTCTGTGAAACCCGAGCATATCATAATTGTCTATGATGTGTGTGTTATAACTGTGGGTTGTTGTGGCCACACAATCCCTTGGCTAAGTGTGATTGGCTACCGTCATCTGTTCCTTGCTGAGCCTTACTATTGTCCTCCTTGTGCTGGAACAGAGCTGAAGAACCAGGTTGTTAGTCCTGTGTGCAACACTCTTTCCAGGTGAGAGAGGTGGTTGTGGTTGAAGAAGCAGGTTGTCAGGCCTGTGAGCGATTGTCTCCAGGTGAGAGAGTGCACAGAGGAAGTGAGAACTCCTAGAAGGGGTCATGTAGCTTCTACAGAGCTCAGAGAATTCCGGTCCGGCCTGTTGCTGAAGCCCAAGGCAAGGGAGGTTTAGCAGCCGAAGGACTATCCTGGTCACAGTGAAGGTGTATACTCCTGGGGTGGGACAGGCATGTGGGGAATGAGAGTCTTTGAGAAGTGGGCATAAGTGGCTCCTGGGAGAGAATCCATCCTCATAAACTGTGTGTCTTCTTGTTGAACTTGCCTAGCCTAGGATTCCCTTGCCCGATGGAGCTTAGTCCCAACTCGGGGGTGACCTACTGCTGAGAGTGATGAGCAGCGCGGTCTAAGGCTGGGAGGTTCGTGGAAGGTCTGCACGCAGTTGGTGGTGTTATGCCATTTTAAAAGATAAGTATTAATTTTATGTCAGATGTTTGATCCTAAGCTAAGTCAATTGCTCAAGGCCAAAATTATGTTGGATGTCTAATCATGCGTTGAGTCCAATTCACTATCGTAGGTTGAGACTATGTCTGATGCTATCTGTGGATGTCCATTGTCAAGTATGCCTATTGTTGAAATTATGGACTTGATTATGTTGATTGTAGTAATTTGAGTTGGTCGTGTCCAAGCTCACAAAGAAAATGTAGAGTCACTATGTTGTTTCTTCCCATATAATATCTGCCATTACAAATGATGAAACTTCATTTGATAAATCTATTAGGAAGGAATCTCCAAACAAAACAGCAAGGAAGGGTTTCAATAGGAGCGATAAGAAATGAAAAGAAAACATAGAAGAAATCAAGAAAGAGTACATAATGTTACAACTTGAATTTATACATAGGAGTAATTTACATTCAATTGAGAACTAACACTGCTAGGTATTCCTTGTGGACGAGTTGCATTAAATAAGAAATCAAGAAAAGGTACATAAAGTTAAAACAGTATGCAGTTATAATAAGAGTACATTACATTCAATTGACAACTATCACTACTAGAAGCTAAGTCGATTTTTCAAGGTTGTGGGCGAGTTGTAATGACTATTAATTCTTCTTCGTTGGATATCTAATCCCGAGTCAAGTCCACTATTACAAGTTGAGATTATGTATGAGGTCTAACCCTAAGCTAAGTCAATTTTTCAAGGCTAATATTATGCTGGATATCTAATCATGACCTAAGTCCATTGTTAGACATTGACATTATGTCAGACGCTACCTTTGGAAATCCATTGTTGATTATGCCTATTGCTGAAAATATTGACTTGATGATGTTGATTGTAGTATGTCAAATTGGTCTTATCCAAGCTAAAAAACCACGATGGCTAAGGCCCCTGTACACTTCTAAGATTAATGACCTTGTGGATCTTTGCCTTACTTCCATTGTACACTAACCACAAACCCATCACTTGAAAATTATTCCTAAGATTTCTAAAATTGAGGGACATGACATTGAGTGCCGTGAGTGATTTAGACTTTAAAAAAGAGTGCCGTGAGTGATGAATGTAAGCGAAGTCGCTGCTTGAAAGTGAATGAATGTTTTGGAAGAATGTAAAGCGCGTTTTGTGACGTGTTTTAGAAGAATGGCGTGACTCGTGAGTGATTAGATTTGAAGAAATCGTTGACTAATTGTTTGTTTAGTGGTGCAAAATATTATTTCTCAACTTTTCATAACATAATGAGGACTACATATGCAGAAGATTGTTGATCTCAGAAATGACCTGGTATGAAATAAACTTGAGATATTTAACAAAAGATTTTATTGTCACCTTATCAAAATATTTCTTACTTTCAATTAAAAGAATCTTTTTTGTCTTAATGATGTAATGTCAAACTTTGTCTTAGGCCAATTCTTTTCCCATCTCCCTAGAGATTTTTTACTTTCAACCAAAAGGATCCCTTTATCTTAGTGATGTAATGACCAAATTTGTCTTAGTCCGGCCAATTCTTTTGCCATCTCCCTTTTGAGGGTTCTCATTACCTTTTTTTCTTGGAGCTAATGTGCATAGGGTTGGTACTCTTGGCCTTTTGTTGTTTCCTTGCTCATGCTTAGTAAAATGTTGTAGTGTGAAATTATAAATAGCTTTGAAAATGTACTTATATATATGATGCATAATTGTTTGAACAAGCTAATACATATGATAAATCTATACAGAGTACAAGTGAGGTGATTATGTATTATATGAGGAATTCTTCATAGAAAATTAGAAATTTATTACCCGAAACAATGTTCCAAAGATGAGTTTGGAGCAACTTATAGGTGAAATAAGATGCTAAAGCCTTGAATATGGAGTGTCAAGGCATTTATAATTGATACATACAAGATTTTAAAGAAGTTAGCACCCAATATTGGAGAATCTTTAAAATGTTGGTTCACATTGTTAATGATGTTTCAACATGTTTTCCATGTTCATTGGCCCAACTATTGAGGGCTGCAATTTTGTATGAGTATGATGTTGAACCCTCTAGTTAATATGTGTAAAGATCCAAATGAACCCTCTAGTTAATATGTGTAAATATCCAAATGGTTTTAAAGGGTATTTTCTTGGGTGTCTATCACTCTAAAAATGTAGCTTGAAGCTACAACACTCATGATCTATCATTACTCAATTAATAAGTCATTATGGTTGGTCCCTGTTGATGGCATAGGGCTTTGGCATGGGGACAACCAAGACTCGTTGGAAGATTTAAGGTCATGATAAATTGTTTGTGCAATGTCGTGAAGGAGACAATATAATAACAAACACAACCTATAAGAGCACACCTTAACACTAAAGTTGTATGCTTGTATTAATGAATTAAAGATCTAAAACTTCCAATGGAAAACAAAGAAAATGTGGAATCACTGTGTTTATTCCCATACAATGCCTACCATTACAAATGACGAAGCATCATTCGATAAATATATTATGAAGGCATCTCCAAGAAAAAGAGTCAGGGGGTTTCGGTAAGAGTGATAAGTAACGAGAAGCATATAGAGAAGAAATCAACAAAAAGTACATAATTTTACAACATGCATTTATATATAGGAGTACATTTACATTTAATTGAGAACTATCATTGCTAGGTGTTCCTTGTGGACGAGTTTAGAGAAGAAGTTAAGAAAAAGTACATAATGTTACAACATGCATTTATAATAAGAATCCTTCACTAATGAATGCAAGTAGATATATGGGATGCAGAGAACCTCCACTGTTACACATTATTTTGGTCACCCCAGTGATCCATTAAAAAACATGTGTTCATGTTCCCCCCAAAAATACTCTTTTACCATGAGGGAAGTGACTGAAATTTTCTTCTTGAAAACCTTATGAAGAAAGGTCATCGCAGGATGCACTATATGCAAGGTGCGGCGATGCTTGATCATCGCCCCCTTCCCTAAAGCTGGCATGCGACGTCTCCGCAGTCTGCTCTACAGCTAGGGTGCGACGATGTCAAAAGACTAAGAAAAGGTCAAGTTTCACGAAAGTTCTAGAAGGGGATCTTCTAGAATATGAGGTGGCGTCCGAATGGTTTGGATCTTACTCGTTTCTCTGATTTGATGGGATCATCCTAATCTTTTCAACCATCTCTCTTTCCCCTATATAAAGAGGGATCTCTCATGGAAAAGGTTAAGCATAGAAGGTTGATTCAAGGCTAAGACTTGGATGAGGAACTTTACTTCAATTCATACTTGAGGGCTCCATTTCAGTTCATCAAGTCATTGTGGATCTTCTTCATTCAAGCTTGGGGAAAGTGTGTGTGTTGGAGCAAAGGGTCATCGAGAAGGGACCTTGCAACATCAAGGCTTTGGTTGTAATCTCCACTTTCACTTTAATATAATACACTGATATGTTTCTTTCTCATAAAACTTATATTGTTTTATTGTATGATTCCTTGATCACATGCATAAGTTCTTGTTGAGTATATTGGATTTCTTTAAATTTGGTTGGCTTGTGTTCCCTTGCAGATTCAATATCACAGGAGCACCGGAGTATAGCTAGGATGACCATGGCAAGAAGAAGAGACATTTAAACGATATGTTTCCTATCTCTTCTTAACTAGTAAACTCAATAGTTAGAGCTTAGGGAAAGCGTCATATTCTGTTCTGTTTTGTTCTAGATCTAGGTGGATCTAGGGAGATCTATTTATGTCCGCATTTACTGATAAGTCCTATAAAAAATTGGCGACCGTACTGGGGATACAACCTCTTTTTGATTTTTTGCTTCCCATTTTCCTTTAGCCTGCCTTTCTATGATAAATTTCATTCTCTGAGTCTGTGGGTGATCCATTTAGACTCACTGGGTCTAGAAGTTCCATTACATTTTTTGTTTTTCTCCCATTTTTTCTTCATTTACAGAGATCTTTGCATTGTGTCTCATCGACAGCCTGCGACGACCCCTAAACGTCGCACTATGCTTGACCAATCCAGTGCGACGACGTCGCACTGTGCTCTGCTAGCAACCTGGGATGACCCTTGCTCATCACACTCTGTCTCATACCCAGCCTACGACGACTCCTGTAGGTTTTGTTGGAGTGAGTCAATCTGTCTTTTTCCCTCCCAGTTTTTCTTTGGTTTCCTGGGGTGAACTTCTAATGTCCATGTTTGATTGATCTCTGAGTTTAAAGCTTGCTCTTGATTGGTTTTCAGTGATTGGAAGTCTTTCTTTTCATTTTGCAAGTTTTTTCCTGTGATCATTATCACAAGGATATAATATCAGATCTTGATCTGGGCACTTGTTTGACAAAGGGTTTTTGGTTTGTATGAAGTTTTGGATTCATTTTATTTTTCAGATTGTTTGTTGATTAAGAAACACTTTTTTCTTACATATGTCAAAAGGTTGTCTTGTCTTTTTTCTTACATATGTCAAAAGGTTGTCTTGTCTTTTTCATTA
>JASDQU010736280.1:272793-285763 GCA_032191745.1 Picea mariana | reverse complement strand
AAGCGATCTTGAAAGGACCCAACCATAATTTTTGAAACTTTGAGACAATTGATAGTCCCTTAGAGTACATGATTAGATCATCAAGATAGATATGAATAATAACGTCGATCAAATTGTCATAAGCTACCTGCATAGGCCTTTCAAAAGTGGCACTTGCATCAGATAAGCCAGAAGGCATACGTTCATAAGTCAAGGAGCCCCAATGAGTAATAAAGGCGGTTTCATATTTATCTGCCCTTTTTATCACAATTTGATTACAACCGGAAAAACCATCAAGTAAGGACATCATCTGTGACCCCGCAACTTGTTATAAAATCATTTTCATATTAGGGAGAGGGAAGTGATCTCTTATACTAGCCTGATTTAATGCGCAGAAATCAACGCATAATCTGATTTGACCAATTGTTTTCCGAGCATGAACCAAATTGGAAACCCATTCAGAATACTTGATCAGAAATATGATTCCAACCTTCAAGAGTTTTTCCAACTCCTTTCAAATAGTTGCTTCCAGTGCAGGGTTGATAGGTCTTTGTTTTTTCCTAACTAGTTTTATACCTTCCTTGATGGGAATGGCATGATGTATAAGAGTAGGATAAAAACCTCGAAGATCCTCATAAGACCAAGAAAAAAAATCTTGAAATTCACCAAGAAGCTTGGAAAACTTCATTCTCTCTTCATCAGAACATTGTGCACCTATTTTAACATTCTTTGGAGACTTGGGTGTCCCAATGTTCAAGGAGATGGCTTCACCCACCTTCCTTTTAGACTCCTATTCTTTTTGTTTCTCTTTATTGCCTACATCACTCGATGAAAATGAAATCTCTAGAGGAGTCAAGACTTTAGGAATCTTATTATCTTCTATGGATATAATTTCCTTGGGCTTATAGGGTTCATTTTGAATGAAGAACTGACAGTTGCTAGGAAACTGTGTCCTTCACTCCAAGACCACTGTGCAAAGAACGAAACTTCTACTCAGTGAAGGTCTACTGAAGATGTCTACATTTTGTTTTGTTGAAGGAAAAAATTACAGGTCAATGATACCCCCGTGTACTAAGTCCCAGATGTAGTGCATGTGGATCTCGATTTTCTTTATCCGTTGCCTCTGAACTAGATTTTTATAGAACTTCAGAGTGCTCTAGTTATCACACTAGATGACGATCGACCGACGAAAATGAATTCCTAACTTAGTGAGAAAATGTTGTAGCCACATAGCCCGAATGGTTATGTAACTACCCCTATGTACTCTGCCTCAGCTGAAGATAGAGAAATAACAACTTGCTTCTTTCTCGACCAACATATAGGCCTGGAACCAACATTGAGTGAGTAACCATATGTGGACTTACGATCAATGATATCGCCAACCCATTCAGAATCAGTGAATGGAATGAGGTCCAATGTAGATTCTACTGAATAGTGAATCCCAAAGGTGATGGTTCCCTATATGTATCGAAGGATACACTTTACAACCTTCCATTGTAACTCATGTGGCTCCTACATGAACCTAGAGACTGCTCCAACTGCATAGGAGAGGTTTGGTTTGGAGTGTGTGAGATACAAAAATATCCCCACTACTTGTCTATATAGTGTGCTATCAACCAGTGGAGTGTCCCCGCCATCCTCAAGTCTGACTCTTGATAGGAAAGGATTCGGGGCAGACTTGTAGTTTTTTGTGTGAAATCTCTCAAGGAGATCTCATGCATACTTGGCCTAAGACAGTTTGATTCCTGATGCATCTTGACTGATATCGAGTCCAAGGAAGAAATGTAGTGGACCCATGTCTGTCATCAAGAAGTTGTCATGCAAAATCCTCTTGACTGCAACAATCGATGAAGTCGAGCAATCGGTGATCAACAAATCATCGACATAAAAAACTAGGAGTAGAAGTGAATCAACCGTCTTGAGCATGTAAACATTTGGGTCTAACTTACAACTTACAAATTTATGTGATAATAGGTAGGATTCCATATTGTCATACCATGCCTTTGGAGCATGGTTGAGGCCATAAAGAGACTTCTTTAGTCGACAGAACAAATATGAATCATCCATAAATACCTGGAACTGCTCCATATAGATCTCCTCAGAAATATCATCATGAATAAATGCATTCTTCACATCCATATGATGGATTTCCCATGCCTTGGTTGTCACAATGGCAAGTGCCAAATGTACGGAATCCATATTCGCTAGTGGAGAGAAGGTCTCATCATAGTCAATGCCATGCACTTGCTGAAATCCTTTGGAAACTAGCTTGGCTTTGTATCTTCTAACCTCTCCATCTTGCATGCTCTTGGTCCTATAGAACAATATGCACCTGACAAGATCCCTTCCTGAAGGAATGGGAACTAGATCCCAAGTCTAGTTCTCGAGGAGGGAGTTGTACTCCTCCTGCATGGTGGATTTCCAAAAGGGATTTCTAGCAGCCTTGCCATAAGACTGTGGATCTGAAGATTGAACCAAGAAAATATTCATGAGTGGCATCGGTTCAGTGTTAGTTAGTGCAAGAAGAGGCTCCTCGAAATCAGATCGAGTCCTCCTAGTGTCAGTTGGATCCCCAAAAATATCCCTTGCATCCTGAAGAGTAATCTCGACCCACGTGGGCCTCTACTCTGGATCTGCATCTACATATGGATGCACTGACTCTACATCTAATTGTACTGACTCTGTATCTAGACCATCTAAATCCTCTAAATAAAAATATCATCTGAATAAGATTCGACATGTTCATGCTCATCATCTATGATAGGTGGAAGAACAAAAGTCTCTGCATGCGGTTGTGGAGGTACATGTGAGACAGTTTCCTCGAATTGGACACTACGCTCAATGATGATACATCCTGAGGAAATATCAATGAGTATATATCCCTTCACACCGTTTGGGTATCCAACAAAGATACACTATGTACTCTATGGATTAAGTTCCTTCCTCTTCTCAGAGGGAATCTTGACCCATGCATGTGAACCAAAAGTACGAAAGTGGGTCACTTCCGGTTTGAGGATGCTCCAAACCTCATAATGGATCTTATCCTTGACATATCTATGGGGAGACATGTTTTGGATTTAGGTTTCACAATTAAGTGATTCAACCCATAATATCTGTCGAAGTGACTTTGCATGTAGCATGCAAGATTCCATCTCTTTTAGAGATCTATTTTTTCGCTCAACAACTCCATTTTGTTGCAGAGTATAGGGAACCATGTGTAGCAACTGAATCCATGCCTCATGAAAAATATTTTGTATCTCATGGTTGACATAATCTCCTCTGTTATCTATTTGGAGGACTTTGATTTTATTTCTTGATTGTGTCTCAACAAGGGCTTTTAAATATTTGAGGTGTTGAAAGACCTATGATTTTTTCCTAAGAAAGAAAATTCATGTGAAGCATGATAAATCATCAACAAAAATGAGCACGTACCTTGATTTACTAATTGATGGATGTGGAAAATATCCCATGAGGTCACTATGGATCAGATCTAAAGGAGAGGAAGCCTTCTGAGTCTTTCCTTTGTCGAATTTCTCTTGAGGGTGTTTTCCAAGAACACACCCCTCAGAAATTCCTTTGGAGAAGTGGATTTTAGGTAGACCATCAACCATTCCCTGTTTGCTAATTTGTTGCATATATATGAAATTTAAATTCTTGAACCTTTCATGCCATATCCTACTGCTTTCATCAACATGGGTAAGCATTAATGCAAAATATAGTTCAATAAATTCAGAAAATGTGTAGAGTCTAGATTGATGATTTACCTCACTGGTAGAAACCATGGAATTAGTTTGCATGTCTAGATATCCATTGCATCATGTGTGAATATGAATCTATTTCCAGTGTCAGAGTTAGTAATCTGATATATAGAGAGAATATTGAAGGAAATTTTGGGAACATGAAGCATGTTATCGAAGCTTCCATTTGTGAGTTCAATTCTTCCTTTGTTAATGACCTCGACTGGAGATTTCTCCCCCATTATAATAGGAGGACATTTTCATGCATCCAATGAAGAATAGACTTCTTTTGTGGAAGCTATGTGGTGTGATGCACCCGAATCTATGATCCAAGCATCAGGACAGGAGTTGATGGCAATCAAAGCATGGCTGGAATTGCCTTTCTTGGGATTCTGATATTTTAGATTCTTGTTCTTGGCACCCTCGGGGATGCGATATCCAAGGTTAATTTTATGAGTTATTTGGGTCATTAGATCTATCTGTTTCTACATACATATGAATTTTGGATGGAATCCTTTATGGAAGTAAGTGCATTTCTCCCCTTTTCTTCCCTTTCCACCTTTGGATCTGGAGGCATCGTTGAAGGGTTTTGAGTACCCTTCCTTATTTGGATTTGCATGTGATTTCATTTTGTCTTTGTATTTAGATTTCTAATATTGATGACCACTTCCATATTTCACAGTAAGTGCATGCGCCTTTGGGCCTTTGATTTTTCCCATATTGATGAGCTTGTTCTGCTCTTGTATCAAAAACTCGATAAAGGCCTCAAGAGAGGGAATCGTCCAAGTAGATCCAGAGGTGAACCTAAATGAATGAAATGTGGATAAAAACACTTATTATTATAGACCAAGTTTGGAGAGAATAGTGAGAACCATTTGTTTCTCCTCCTTCTATTTATCAACCCCGCAAGCCTTGAGTTACAATAACAAATCCTTATATTTGGTAAAGAAATCTTAGATATTGTTGAAGGTTTTTGGATCCAATGTGAGCAATTCCACCTCGAGCATGTGTCCCCTCATATCATCCTGTTTTCCAAAAATCCCTTCCATGGTGGTCCAGGATTCATTGGGGGTTTTACAGGGGGATATGTGAAAGAGGAGTTCAAGAGAAATGAGACTGCAAATTGTTCCAAACACTTCATCGATTCAATTTTTTCGTTGTCTTCAATCTTTGGTACATGCAAAAATAATTTGGTGTGTATTTTCCCTAGAAGTTCATCGGTTCTAGTACCATGTAAATGTGTTGAACCTGCACATAATAGATCTAACTAGGAATTGAAATACACAATTGCAGAGAAAATATGAGAAAAGAGAAGCAGGAGAGAAAGAATGGAAGAATTCTCTTTAACCAAATGAATGAATGATAATTTACACATGATATACTTTGTATAACTCAACTAATGCGCACTGGAGGAGAAGACAATGCGACATAGTGGTTTTCTAGAGTGATCTAGACACACACCAATAGTTACGGGAGCAAATTTCCACCTAGTCTAGTCTCTCAGGCAGTTATGGGAGTGATCTGCCACCTAGTTTGAGTTAACTAGTCTCTTAGTCTTCAATTAACTGACTGAAACATAGTGAAGTGAGGAGGATATTAAGGAATCATGAGTAATGTGCTAGTCTGGTGATGATCCCAAGGACACTGCACATTAGTTGGTGATGATCCCAAGGGCACTACACATTAGTTGGTGATGATCCCAAGGGCACTACGCATTAGTTGGTGATGATCCCAATGTTGCATGGTGATAATCCCAATGTGGCATATAGACTCCACTCAACTGATCAAACTGAAGTGTGAACTGAAGAGAATATTCTCCCTAAAACATAGGAGATTGAATAATAACTAATAAACATAGGGAAAACCTTAGGAAAAATAAATCCTAGCTGTGTGTGAAGTATCTCCAACAAACATGGGAGCTAAAAATTCATAAACAAATAAGAGAATAAACCATTTTGTATTTTGTTTCCCATAATTCCCCATAATATTCATCAATAGGGATCATTGAACTTGTCCATTGTCATCCCATCCCATGGATTGCATTGCGAGAACATACATTGTCTAACAAGTATGAGGACATATGAAAAGAAGGGTCCTTGTTATCTGGATGGATTAGTGCCTTTTTGACAACATGTTTCACTATTAATGATAAAATTGTCATACTATGTTGTCATTGATCTCAAAGGATTGATGTCAAAGGATTGATGACAAATAGTGTCTTAGATGGATTGATGTGTTAACATTGATGTAAAGGTTAATCATTATTGTATCATTGTATCATTGATCACTTGTTATGGTTAATAGGAAGTACCAAATGGATGAACTCCAAAGTGGTCCCCTTATGGTGAAATCCCTCATGGGAAGACGCTTTGCGAAGTCCAAATGGTTAAGTGGTTGAGTCATCCTAGATGTGTGTTTAAGGAACCCAAGTTTGGTTGAGTAATAATGTAATGAATATCAGTGAATTTGCAAGTGATACTATTCTAAATGGATAGTGCTCGTCATGTCATTTCTGATGATATGTGGAACATCACATAAATCCTCACAGTTAGAGAGTTATGGCCATGTGAAGTTGGAGAACCATCATGAGTTATCTAGAAGCCCCTAGAAGGTCAAAGAAGTCAAATTATGCTAGAAACTCCTAGAAGAAGTTGACTAGTCAAAGTGGTTAGTTATGGGTTAAGTGGTTGCAATAAGAAAATAATTAAAAATAAATTAGTTGCAACTAGAAGTGGAGAATTTACTATTTGTGGATAAGGTGGTTGGAAGTGGACAAAGTGGTTAGCCCCAAAAGAAGGAAGTTGGTTAGATAATAAACACTAGAGGAAGCTACTTGGATAAGTATAAATAAGAAAGAAAGGGTCTCTTATGATGATGAATATTTTGATCATATTGAAGATCTATTTTTGGTTAAAGGTTCATTGCAAGTACTCATGGACACATCAGAAGTTTTGTAAGTCTGAGGTAGCAAGGAAGTTTGATGGAGAAAGTTTCATAGGTTTAGAAAATACTAGTTTTTTGAAGTTGTACACTGCCTACAATGGGTCAGGTCACATACATACGTAGGTTGCAGAAATCCATGGAGCATACATATGCATGCTAAATAATCACAGGTCGTGTATATTTTAAAAGGATAAGAAAAATATAAGTAGATGCTAGTGCCAAGTTCCTAAAGTCTGAAGAAAGTACTCAAGATATGATTCTACAGGTTTAGATCTACTACAGAAGTTTTTGTGTTGTTATATGTTGTCTTGATGCTTAGATTTACTCATGGTATGGTGAATGCTTGAAGCATTAATTTTGTTATGATGTTTGGATATGGTAGATGTTGGCAAGTTGGTTGAGTGGTTTTGTTTTGATATGGTTGAGGGATATCTATGTTGTATGATGGTGTATGCATGAGGAACATGCATAGGTTGTTGGATGGTGTAGATTTGTTTGTGGTTGGGACAACACAGATTGGTTGCAGTAACAGGTTGGATGCAATGATAGGTTATTGGTGGATGGAACAGAGGCATGAGAGTTTTAGAAGTGCAAAAGAATGGATGCTCTAGTTGTATGAAGGTGTATGCAGGTTGACAGAGGGAAGGATGTGTACATACGTGTGTTGTAGTATAGGTAGGTCATGCACATATGATGGATACAGTATAAAATGGTTGCGTACCTGTTGAAAGATTGGTTTTTGTATACAAGCAGGGTCTTGTACTTGGGGATTGGATTCCTCACATCTCAGTTGGTGTTGAGATTTGCAAGATGAGTCTTGTATTGAGAGTTGGTTCTCTTTTCATTTGTTGTTGATAAAACCCATTGATTGTAGTCTTCTATAACACATAATACAAAAATCTTACACACATATATGGTGTTAATGGTGTTTATTATGGTGATGGTTTATAGTTCTTTGTTATTGATGAATGGTGTTGATACATGCAAGTAGTTAAGTATGAATGAATAATATGGTTGAAGTGGTTGCTAACTAAAGTTTTGAAAGAGGTGTAAAAAGAGCCCTACACTGATTCACCCCCCCTCTTAGTGTGCTCAGTGTGTCCAACAATTGGTATCAAAGAAGGCCTTCACTATAAGCCTTACAAGCTTGAAGGAGATCCATGGACACACAAATGGATGAGCATACTAATGAAGTTCCATTCTTTGATGAGTCAAATTACTTGACATGGAGAATAAAGATGAAAGGGTATTTGAATTAAAAAGGAGCAGGTGTTTGGGATACAACTATTGTTGGACCAATTCCTTTAAAGAATCATTCAAAATTTGCAGCAAAGAAGAATAATGCAATATCATTCAATACCATCTTAAATGGACTCTTAGGTTATATCAAAGAAATCATAGGAAAATGAACCTCTGCCAAGGACCTATGGCCGAAGCTAGAGAAGACATATCAAGAATCAATCATAAATGAGGGTAAAGACTCTCTTGGTTGCAATAATTCTAAATGCAATGATGTTGAATGTTCTCCTACAAATGAAGAAGAAGATCTAGAATTAGTTTGTGTAGAATCATCTAACAATTATCTTGTATATGAAGAAAAATATTTGTTGAATCTTAAAGATAAAGTTGTAGATGATCTATAAGAAGTTAGCAATGAAATAGGAGATTATTCAAATACTTTTGAGGATCTTGAAAGAATTAATAAAGAAGGCCTCTATAAGTAGAAAATGCATTTCATGGCACCAAAACAAATTCTCAAGAAACAAGAAGGAAGTGAAATAACCAAGAAAATAACTCAATTAGAAGAAAAAGAAGAAGAGATAAAGAAACTAAAGAATGAAATAATTAGTCAAGCAAAAGAAAAGAAGAAAGCAAATAATGAGCTTATAAAAATCCTTGAAGACATTAAAGAAACAAAATAAATCAATGTCAATTTGAATACCCAACTTGAAGAAGCCAAACAAATAGAAGAAATATTGAAGATTTAGGTAAATGAAAAGGAAGAATCATATCATATGCTGGAAGTAGAAGTAGTTGATCTCAAAAGAAAAGAAAAGAAGTAAAAAATGTTCATGAACAACTCAACAATCTTTGATGGAATCTTGGATAGTCAAAGATCACCAAATGATAAATCAAGTCTTTTATACAACAAGGAAGTTTCACACTTTGAAGCTAGCACTTCTAAGAATCATGAGGCAAGTCCTTCATATTCAAAAGGTGGAAGAAAATATGCAAGTCAAGAACCTACACAAAGAAAGGAAAATTTTATAAAATCGAAGCAAAGAAGACATCAAGAAGCCATCCCTATACCTCAAAGTAAATTCAAAAGAGAGACACCTTCAAGGTGGACACCAAGGAAAAGGTATATTTTTTTTTTTCATGGTCACTACTTCTCGTGTAATGAATATGGTCACAAAGATTTGGATAATAGACATTATGCAAGGAAATATGTTGAAAGGTTCCATAACATCCTAAGATGTTGGAGATGTAATCAAGTGGGACACATTGCTGCTCATTGTCACACCATGAGATGTTACATCTACAATGGGTTTGGACACAAAGCTCGGGATTGTTGGAATTCAAGGAGACAATCAATGAGGAGTGCTTCATATAATATGGGAAGAAGAGCACATGAAACTAGGAAGTAAGACAATGTTTAAAAGATGGAATCTCAGAGCATAAGTTCTAAGAAGATGGGACACTCTTAGAAGTGGATGAAGAATACTAAACAACCAAAACCGAATGGCAACCATGAGGCAAGCTCAAGATTAAGCATTTTCTGAGGCATACACGAGTTCCTATGGTAACAATCGCATACATATGAAACATGGTGTATGTAAAGGTCACATACATATGCGAGATGTATGCAATGAAGTCACATAAATGAGGTAAATCCCTTAGAAAGAGGGGTGTACAAATGAGTTGCATCATGGTTTGATGTACATCATAGTTTATGCAGGGTCTGAGATGATATGCTTCATTTTTTCATGTTTGTATGTGTTTTTTATGAATGTATGGTGATAATTTGTGTTTTTGTTTTTGGATAATATGCTTGATGCCCATATTGGATGCATGGTCCTAACCCTAGAGTGTGGATTGATGCATTTTATGTTAAGGTATAGTGTTGGTTATGTTATGTATTTTATCAATGAGGTTATGGCACCTTGTTTATGAGATATATGATGATGATGTGATGCTAGCTAGATATATATCACTAATCTATTGAGGGACACTCTTGGTACATGTTTAGAGGTACTATTGGTTTCTTAGTACTTGTTGCAGTGAATGGTTTTGAGGCAGAGTTGTTATAGTACCCGGTTGGTACATATGTGAGCTCCATTTAAATATCTTGTGATGTATTGTTAGAAGCATATTTGTTGGATGTCTTGGTGTATGTATTTGGCATAAGGTTGAGCTACATATTGGGACATGTGGTTGATGGGTTGATGAGGTAGTGATGTTGTACATCAATGATGAGTCATAGCTTGATCTATAGTTGATGCATGATTAGTATAGACTTGGTTGTTTGTTAGAGTCACTTGCTAGTAGTATCATTGGCACATGGTTTATGGATGATGTGGCATATGTGTATGGATACCTTGATTTTGGTTCATCTTGTTGAGGTTTGGTGCATGGTTGATGCACTTGATATGGTACAAGTGGTGATACATGTTTATTGCATGGTTGATGCACTTGTTGATGATATATGGTACATGATTGATGCTTGATGGTTGATATACATTTCTTGGCATATGGTTTGTGGAACTTGGTTTATGATAGAGGCATATCATGAGTGATATGACACTTGTTTGAGGCACATGGTTGGCATGGTGTATGGTTGATGATGTTATTTATGATCTTGATACACATTTGGCACATGGTTAATACACTTTAGTGATGATATCTTATGATATATTGTATGGTGTTGTTGTACATAGTTGATGTACATGGTTGATGTGCATGGTTGGCACATGGTATGGCACATGATGTGCATGGTTGATGGTTTGTTCATGATTCACTATTAATTGTTGACATATCCTTTGCTTCATGGTTTATGCATGCGATAGTATGCATGATTGGCATACACTTGATGTATGGTATGGAACAAGCTTATATGGTTTTTGCATGGATAGGTCCCAGGATCGTCATAGGAAGAACAAATCATTCTTGAGCAGTTGATTTATGTTCCGGTTGAGCAACAACATTTGTAGCAGAATCAGATTGTATTGTTAGCATGTTGTTCATCTTGTAGAGAATATAGGGGGAGACATACCCACATGGGGATTTATTCTTCTTCCCATGATCGGTTGTAGAGGCATGATTCCAAGAGAAGAGATGATTGGTAGCCATGTCATTATCACTACATCGGAGTGATTTCCCTTGTCAAAGGGAGAGATATTATTTAGATCATGGAGCAACAGACAGGGGGAGAAACCCCAAAGAGAGTTCAGACAAGGGGAGAAACCTCAAGGAGAGAACTACCCTTTTCCCTTGATCTCAAAGGGGGAGAGATATAAACATTGATGAGGAGAAATGATCACAAGGGGAGCATGAACATTGTCATGTCTAAGTATTGAAATCTATGTTGGTGTTGCCATCAATGCCAAAGGGGGAGATTGTTAGACTATGTTTTCTTTGATGTCAAAGGGTTGATGACAAGTAGTGTCTTAGATGGATTGATGAGTAGATATGGATTCATGTATTATCATTGATGTAAAGGTTTATCATTGATGTATTATTATGGTTGATAGGAAGTACCAAATGGATTAACTCCAAAGTGGTCCCCTTATGGTGAAATCCCTCATGGGAAGACACTTTGCAAATTCCAAATGGTTAAGTGGTTGAGACATCCTAGATGTGTGGTTAAGGAACACATTTTTTGTTGAGGAATAATGTAATGAATATAAATGAATTTGAAAGTGATACTATTCTAGATGGACAGTCCTCGTCATGCCATTTTCGGTGATATGTGGAACGTCACATAACTCCTCATAGTTAGAGAGTTATGGCCATGTGAAGTTGGAGAACACTCATGAGTTATCTAGAAGCCCCTAAACGGTAAAATAAGACAAATTATTCTAGAAGCTCTTAGAAGAAGTTGACTAGTCAAAGTGGTTAGCCATGGGTTAAGTGGTTGCAACAAGAAAACAATTAAAAATAAATTAGTTGCAACTAGAAGTGGAGATTTTACTATTTGTGGATAAAGTGGTTGTATGTGGACAAAGTGGTTAGAAGTGAGTTAGCACCAAAAGAAGGAAGTTGGTTAGATAATAAACCCTAGAGGAAGCTACTTGGAGAAGTATAAATAAGAAAGCAAGGGTCTCTTATGATGATGAATATTTTGAGCATATTGAATATATTTTTTTGGTGAAAGGTTCATTGCAGGTACTCATGGATGCATCAAAATTTTTGTAAGTCTGAGGTAGCAAGGAAGTTTGAGAGAGAAAGTTTCAGACGTTCAAAAAACCCTCATTTTCTGAAGCTATATGCAAGATGCAGTGGGCCAAGTCACATACATACAAATTTTATATAAATCCATGAAGTGTACATATGCGTGCTAAATAAGCACGGGTCTCATATATTTCAAAAGACCAAGAAAATCTTGAGTAGATTCTAGTGTTAGGTTTCTGAAGTCTCAAGCAAGTACCTAGGATATCATTCTACAGGTTCATATCTGCTACAAACGTTCTGGTGTGATTATATGTTGTCTTGATGCTTATATTTACTCATGGTATGGTGAATGATAGATGCATTATTTTTGTTATGAAGTTTGGATATGGTAGATGCTGGTTGGTTCGTTGAGTGGTTTTGTTCTGATATGGTTGAGGGATATCTATGTTGTGTGATGGTATATGCATTAGGAACATGCATAGGTTGTTGGATGGTGTATATTTGTTTGTAGTTGGGACAACACAGATTGGTTGCAGTAACAGGTTGGATGCAGTGATAGGTTACTGGTGGATGTGATAGAGGCAAGAAAGTTTTAGAAGTGCAGAAGAATGGATGCCCTAGTTTTCTTAAGATGTGCGTAGGCTGACAGAGGTAAGTACGCGTACATACGTGTGTTGCAGTATAGGAAGGTTGTGTACATATGCAGGATGTAGTATAAACATGTCACATACTTGTTGGCATATTAGTTTTTGTCTACAAGTAGGGTCTTGTACTTGGGGATTGGATTCCTCACATCTCAGTTGGTGCTAAGATATCCAAGTTGAGTCTTGTATTGAGAGTTGGTGCTCTTTTGGAGTTGTTTCTCTTTTCAGTTGTTGCTAATCAAACCCATAGATTGTAGAATCATGTAACACATAATA
>JASDQU010736280.1:250495-265445 GCA_032191745.1 Picea mariana | reverse complement strand
TTGGCCATAAATTCTGCATGAGTGACATAACATATATGTATGGTTCTCTTAGGTTCAACATATTATAAGTACCATCACTTTTGTGAAAGAACTTTTTTTCTTCAATCCACAAATTTGACATAATATCCTTAAGATCTTTTTCATCATGAAACTATGTCATAAAATTTCTATTCAAATTCTATTTAGGTTCAAAACATTTGTAATATGTTTCCATACTAACAACCTTAAAGGAAGCTATATTTTCTTCCTTTTCATTCTTAATGACCCTTTCTTCTATGTCAATGTGGTCAATGATCCAACCAATAGTTTCAAATCATGATAGGACATATACGCTAGCTGCTATATTGTGTAACCTTGATTTTCTAATGTTCAGGTATAGTCTTAAAGGAAGCTATGTTTTCTTCCTTTTCATTCTTAATGACCCTTTCTTCTATGTCAATGTGGTGAATGATCCAACTAATAGTTTCAGATCATGATAGGACATATACTCTAGCTGCTATATTGTGTAACCTTGATTTTCTAATGTTCAGGTATACTACGTCATCAAAGTTTCTCTTGTTAGTATTACTTAATGGAACATTATATGGATAATTTTCTTCTTTAATTTCTTTTGTATATCTCACCCAATTTAGATAAATATTTATCCTTCGAAATTGATTTCTTTGTATCTCCCAAAACCGGTTTGATATTCTCATTTTTTGATTTAGGAATATTGACTACTTGTTCTGAAATATCTAGTTTTGTTTCCACAAATTCAGCTTCTATATATGAGATGACAATTTTAGTCCTTTCAGAAGATTCCTTGTCAACTTTCCTTTTCATTTTTAGAGAAGAGGTTCTAGGGGTTCTTGGAGTAGTTATCTTTGGTGTCATGGTTCCTAATTACAAAAAGAAATTGACAAAAATGAAACACTACTTATAGACACAACTATGTTCTACCATAAAATCTCAAAAAACAGTTTATCATATTACTTATCTCATAAGCATGGGAAACTTAATTTTCTTAATGCAAGAATAATTAAGAATACTTACTTGGTTCGAGTGAAAACATAAAACCTATAATACTTCCAAAATTGATATAAATCCAGTTGATTACAAGTCCAGGTGAAACACAATGTTCTTTGCTTTCGGAAAACAAATTAACAATTTTTGGTGATAATCAATTTTGGGTGAGTAAATTCATTTTCTTTTCCACTTTTTACCACGAATTTTGTGCATTTAATATTCATCACTTCAAAAAATTGCTAGATATTTAAAAACTTCAGTCACACATGTGATTGTCATCATCCTGTGCATTGTTAGATTGATTTAAATATTATTTCGGGTGAGTTTCCTTCTTTGCATTCAGGGTTAAATGTTCAAATTGGAGACAAACTAAACCTTTTAGTTGACAAGAGTTAACCAATAAGACGAACAAGAACCATGGAGATCGGACAAAGTCAAAACTTCGTATTCGGGTGGGGTTAAATATTTTACTTCGCAAATGTTTTAAAATTATTCGAAATAGATTCAGAAACAATCATAACATCGTTTAATGAAAGTAGAAAATTAATCCAAAAAAGATAAAACAATGCTCGAAACAAAACTTATCTCCAAGCATAAAAGAGAACAAAGTTCCCAAAACAAAGTTGTTTTATCATCCGAAATAGGAAGGAAAAACAAATTTGTAATCTATTTGAAATGTAGCTGAACTAAAAGTTTTAAAACACCCCAAAACATGAAAAATTTCAGAAAATTCATTAGCGTTGAAAAATTTAAAAAGTTAAATCTCCAAAAATGAATTAGGTGAAGATGAACGAAACAAAATTGCTTTACTAAGGAAAAAAATTGCCCGTGAGTCCAGCGCGATTGGTAAAGACAGGACCTTCCTTCAAGTGTTGGGAGGAGGTCTCGAGGTCAAACCCTGCTGGGTCTCCGGGCGAAATTTGTAATGGCTGCTGTGCTAGACTGGATACAGTGAATGTAAATGATATATATCTCTAATATATATCGAGATAATTTCTCGTGGAAAAAAAAAAAATAAAAAAAGGAAAAAAATAAAATCAAAACACTACCTTAAATATCTCAATATTTTAGGGTGTGTTGAAACTTCAACAGGTTGTTCCTATATAATGTCTAAATATCTTGAAAACAAGACTTACGGTGGGAGTGTGGTCCACCCTATTGTCATAATTTTGTATGTAAGTCAAATTTTCATCCCAGATCTTTGGATTCTTCTTATTGTAACCAGTGAAATGTTGAGCTAAAGTCGTTTTTACTACCTTTGTGTGCCCATTGTTTTATGGGTGAAAGGAAATAGATCTCCTATCTTTTTAGATTCTTTTGATTTTAACCTCTAAAACGATGAGCCAAATTCCTGTTTACTACATGTTACCACTCGAACCCTCTCCTAGAGGAAAGAGTCCTAACCCCAGTTGGAAAGCCTAGAGGCAACTTTCAAGAAAGCCACCAATTATCACCTATGTGGCCTTTCCCCACTCTTTAGACTACATGAAGGGTATCCTAGTCAAGGGGGGAATCCCTATAAGTCAAGTTGAGATAGGTCGTTGGGTAAGGAGGGGAATTCTATAACTTGACTTGATGGAAACTAATCACAATAAGGTTTAAGTGTGTGAATAGTTATATCGAACCACTGATCATGAACAAACTTTGAATAGTGAGTTATATTAGACACATGTTCTTATTCATACAATGAGATCA
The DNA here is from genome assembly GCA_032191745.1 of Picea mariana. Lineage (NCBI taxonomy): Eukaryota > Viridiplantae > Streptophyta > Pinopsida > Pinales > Pinaceae > Picea > Picea mariana. The sequence continues at coordinate 262,745 of JASDQU010736280.1, read as the reverse complement.
TGCTTGGAAAATGTGAAGAAGTAGAACTTTCTCAATTAATCATAGAAACATGAGATCTTAACAAAATCAAAAGAATGTATCCAAGAAGAACATGACATTATATCATTCATTCACAATATCCATAAGATTGAAGATTAAGGATCTTTGACATCATCTAGATATCATCCACAATAAAAATATCAAAATTAAAGTGCACAATATTAACTCAAATTTAGGACAACAAGGAGGGTCATAGCAAGAGTTTGTCAAGTGAAATGTTATGTATGATCATTATGACAACAAATTTATACAATATATTACATTCACTTCTAGCATTTAGGAAACCATCCAATGATCACAATACTATCACCATTTAGAACATGTCAACTATATGTGTTATTTAGGACAGTTTGTAACCATGAAAAGAGTGATCAAATTATGTATTTAGAGCATTCTAGACCATGAGGTTTATCCCTTGGATATTGGAGATTAGGGTTTTGTGATAAATTTTTAGGGTGGAATTGTGAAGAATAAGAGGTAGAGAGGATGGCTTTCCTTGGAGGATGTCTTGGAGTGATGTTGCATATTGGATATTCCCGGGTTCTATGGTTTAGAGAGTTGGGAGGATTTGTATTATCTTTGAGAGAAGGCTATGGTATATACATGTACTTCATCTTGAGAATATTGATGAACTTTCCAACTAATCAAAACTTGTGCAATTTTCATATTTTATTTTCAGCCATATATTTTGTTTATGCATTGTTATTTATAGCCATATATGTATTGTTGATTTGACATAATGAAAAGGATAATTATTAAGTTATTTGACATCTAGGCAGAATATTTGGAGGAATTGACTTGTAGGGTCCATTTTAGGGGCAGGTCCCAATTTGGTGATTTGGGGTCTAGAACCTTCCATAGCCATTTTGAGGCATGAAACGACAATTTTTGGGGTGAAAACTTTGTGAGCATGGATCTTATCCCCTTGACACTATTATAAACACCGATACTTTTCCAACAGTGCAAAAATCACCTCAAACTAAGCTCATATGTAGGAGTTATTCCTCTCACAAGTTTCTCTACCTTGTTAACCACCATAGTACCAAATGGATGCCATGTCAGCCCCCATTAATCACACATGTGGGGCTATCCATGTATGGACTTTCAATAATATTATAGAAGGTCTAAAACCTAAAACTAATTGAAGGATGAGGCATGCAAAAACCCTAACCCTAGATGGATATCAAGTTGTGTTAAATACCAGGCTTCTAAAAGAAAGGGTTCCATTATTTAGCAGTGTACTTGTTCCATAGTTGAGTAGAGAATCTACAAGTTTCAAAGGAAACTCCATAGTGAGTGCCTCATTCTTTGTATTTTCATTTTAATAACTAAAGAAAATGGAGAATATCATATGCCTCACCTTCAAGATGGGTTTTCTCTTATTTTAGGTTTCCCAATATACATATTGTGTTCATTTCTGTGGATGGTGTGTTTATTTGTTTGATGTTTCATTTTCATAAATTTTAGAAATAAGATAGTGATAATAAATATGAGATATAAGGAAGTAAACATGCATAATAAAATATTTTCAAAATAATATAAGATCTATTATGAAAAGTTGTTCCAATGGAATATCTTTGACAATTTACATATCATGTTGATATCATAGCAATTTTCTTTACGATATTTGTGGGAAGTTTCAAGATCCAAGAATTGGATTAAGAATGAAGATGTGGAACCCTAGCCATGGAAAATGAGTCATAACAACCCTTGAGATGTAGTGGAAGAGATAGTCGTAAGGCTATAAGAGAAATTCATTGATATCTCTCATAACATGGCCCTCCTCATGCCATCTCCAGCGAACAAGTTTAGAACTTTTCAGGTGGTTGGTGGTTCAAACTTAGTAGTTGAATCACATGAGAAACTAGGAGATAGTAAATACATAGAAAATAAGTAACACAAATGATCTTGATAAAGAGAAACCAAGTTCCCATGACATCACTCCTTCACAACCTTTATTTGAACTGGAAGCGAAAGTGGGCATCAATCCATATCAAGGTCAGATTTATGTTGTTAAGTTGAATCATTGGTTGAAAACATTGGAATTGTATTTTAGTGTCCATAATATAGATGAAGAGTAGAATTGATTCAGGAGGAAATCGGTGGCCATCCACCTATTCCACTGGATCAAAACAGGGGTTTCCAACTTAGCAGTTTTTCTACATCTTTTTGGGTCCTAAACGTTTGGGGTTGTTTTGAGGCCCTCAAAAATATTTTTTGGGCCCGCCATAATCACATTATAGTATTTAGATTTATTGAAATGATGAAAATTTTATTCCTAGGATAGGCCTTTCAAATGAGCTATCGTGCACCCCAAACGGAGATTGTATGCAAAATTTACGACCTTGGGAAGTTGGTGTACCAACTAGCCCCATCGAGGCCCAAAAACCTTTTGACGTTTCATTTTCCGGGGTTAGGGTTTTGGATACCACTTATACATATTATTTTGAGAATGAAATGAAGGAAGAGATATAAAAATAAAATATACATAGATATTGCAATAAACACAGAGATACATTAATGCACAATTTTTATTAATGAGAGAAATGTACAGAAACTGTAAAATTATAGAGTGAATGACTCGCCAGAATGGTGGCATCTTATCTCTGAGAAGAGATGCGATGGCTATGCTCATTCACAAGAAGATGATGATTTTTACAATGAGGTTCTAGAGGAATTTTTAACATAAAGAAAATCCAAAACCCTAACCTCGAAAGATGAAACACCACCACAATAGATCGTTGGAAAGTTCTATCTGAGGACTACGCATTTTTTTTCACACTCTGGCTAAATCCTATAGTGTGACTTTGGTGGGCCCAAAAAATGTTGTTTAGGGCCTCAAAATGGCCATGAAAATTTAGGACCCAAAAAGATGTAGAGAAACTTCCAAGGTGGAAACCGATGTTTTCAACTACTGGAATAGGTGGGTGATCACATATTTCCACCTGGATCAAGAAGATTTTATTTTCCTGACTAAAAATAGAGGGCCATGGATTAACCTGGTGGAAAAACCACACAGAGACACTTAGGTTGGAGGGTGATCCACTAGTAACTAAGTGGGAGGTGTTTAAAACCATTAACAAGTCCCAGTTTTATCCTATTGGGTATGTAGAGGACCAGTGGATTCGTTGGCATCACCTTAGGAAGATAGAGGGGTAGAGTGTGCAAGAGTACACCACTTATTTTAGGAAGATGGAAATCATGTTATCTATCTCTACGCATAATTGATATGTACTCCTCCAATATCTAGGGGTTTTACACAATTATTTTTGAAAGAAATTGATTCTCTTCAAACAAAGGACTATTGATGGATACTTTGTGCAAGCATAATACCTGGAGAACATAAGGCATCAAAAAAGGAAACCAAGTGGTTCTAAATAAACATACCACTAAGATGATTCCAAGGAGGAGAAGAAGAAGTGGAAAGGAAAAAGAAAAGAAAACAAAAGATATTTCACATCAGTGCAAGGATCCAAACAACCATTTTAGCCATTGAAATATCAATGTTCACACAGAATATAAGTGTTGGAAGCTACATCCAAAGCTGAATCCAAATAACTGTAAGAAGGATGCCAAGAAGAAGAACTTGATGGGTATGGATTCAAAAAACCAGGTAGAGAGAATCTTGGATCTGGATGAGAATATTGTATGCACTTCAAAGTATATGGAGGTGAATCTGACTATCTGTCATCACAAAGAAGATAAGGAGATGACTAAACTCTTCCACATTAAGATTCAAGTCAAAAATACCAAGGTAGATTCTCTATTCGAATTCTGTTCACAAGCTAAACTTGTAGCAGATGATCTACTTAGCCAGCTTGGTTTGGAGGTTCATAATCATCCAAACTCATATCCACTGGGATGAGTGAATACATATGCATAGGTCAAAGTCACTAAATAGTCTAAGATCAATTTTGGTATAAGTGCATATTTTATTGATGAAGTGAAATTCGATGTAGTACCCCTTGACATGTGTGGTGTGTTGGAAATGTTGTTTCCATTGATTTCAAATATAGGGGGTGCCTACAGATGTCCAATATAAATATTACAAGCCTACATATGTCCAAGATAAAGATTGCAAGATGGATATTATTGAAAGTATTACTTTTTTATTTTTTATTATCATTTTGGATACCCTGTATTTGAAGGAATTTTTAACCTACGTACCTAGATCAAATGGGATAACAAGTTAAATGGTTGTAAATATTATTCCGAGACCTTTCCAACGATATATAGAAATCCTTCTAACTCCCTAGGAATGAGGATATTTGAATTTTTTCATCTGACAACCCAACTAGAAAATTGAGGTCGACTCAACCAGTCTTTACAGGTAGACCCTAAAAGTGCGGAAACATTACTATAAATATAGGATATATTTACGCATTTTTTGGGAAACCAAGAAAGAGATCAATTTTAAGGTGCACAAAATTCATCTGATACAATATATTACAACAAAGTTATACAATATATTATATTCATGTGTAGCATTTAGGAAATCATCCAATGATCACAATACTATCACCATTGAGAACACATCAACTAGATGTGTTAATTAGGATAGTTTGTAACCATGAAAAGAGTGATCCAATTATGTATTTGGAGCATTCTAGACCATGAGGTTTATCCCTTGGATATTGGACATTAGGGCTTTGTGATAAAATTTTTGGGTGGAATTGTGCATAATAAGAGGTAGAGAGGATGGCTTTCCTTGGAGGATGTCTTGGAGGGATGTTGCATATTGGATATTCTTGGTGCTAGAGTTTAGAGAGTTGGGAGGATTTTTACTATATTTGAGAGAAGGCTATGGTATATACATGAACTTCATCTTGAGAATATTGATGAGCTTTCCAACTAATCAAAACCTGTGAAATTTTCATATTTTATTTTCAGCCATATATTTTGTTTATGCATTGTTATTTGAAGCCATATATTTATTGTTGATTTGACATAATTAAAAGGACAATTATTAAATTATTTGACATCTAGGTGGAAAATTTGGAGGAACTGACCTGTAGGATCCATTTTAGGGGCAGGTCTTAATTTGGTGATTTGGGGTCTAGAACCTTCCATAGCCATTTTGAGGCATGGAACGACAATTTTTGGGGTCAAAACTTTGTGATCATGGCTCTTAGCCCCTTTCCACTATTCTACACACCGATATTTTTCCAACAATGTAAAAATTACCTCAAACTAAGCTCATATGCAAGATTTATGCCTCTCACAAATTTATCTACCTTTTTGACCACCATGGTACCAAATGGATGCCACACTAGCCCTAGATGGCTATCAAGTTGTGTTAAATATCGAGCTTCTAAAATAAAGGGTTCCATTCTTTAACATTGTACTTGTTCCATAGTTCAGTAGAGAATTTATAAGTGTCAAAGGAAACTCCATAGTGAGTGCCTCCTTCTTTGTATTTGCATTTTCATAACTAAACAAAAGGGAGAAGATCACATGCCTCACCTTAAACATGGGTTTTCTCCTATTTTAGGTTTCCCAAGATACATCTTGTGTTCATTTGTGTGCATGGTGTGTTCATTTGTTTGATGTTTCATTTTCATAAACTTGAGAAATAAGACAGTGATAATAAATGAGATATAAGGAAGTAAACATGCATAATAAAATATTTTCAAAACAATATAAGATCTATTATGACAAGTTGTTCCAATGGAATATCTTTGTTAATTTACATATCATGTTGGTATTGTTGTTCTAGAGTCTGTACTTAAGGCTTAAAAGTACAGTGTCGAGGCATCCGAAAGTGAGTAAGGGATAGAGAAGGAAGAAATGTCAACCTTCGGCAAGGGAAGCTAGGGCTGATTTCTAGGTTGTTGTCTAGCTTCCAACTATTCCTGGATGTTTATGTCCCTTTCAATCGTTGCCCACGAACGTTCCAGTTCTACCTGGGTAGTGGCTATTTTAAGAATAGTATCAAAAAGATTCAAGGCAATATGTGTTTGATCTAATAGTCCGGGTTCAATATTAGGTTGTCTTGTCACAGGGACAGTCATAGAGGAACAAAATAATAAGAAAATCTCAATACTTTTTAGATGTTGTCTCGATTTCGGTCGTATAAAGGAGAGTTTATAGCTCCAGTAGTGAAAACAGGGTGCAAACCAAAGGCCCTTTCCCGTAACTGAGTTACATTTTAACAAATATGTATGAGGTGTGAGAAAACATTAAGCTGTCTATCATGTAAGGCTCCTATCAAGGGAGAATCTCACTTGTAAACAGCGGAAGAAAAAGATAAAGAAATAACCTGATGAAGCATAAAATATATATAGAAATCTAAAGTGTTCATTGGTCTTATACTTGCTGATAGTTGGTACAGAGGAAAAATAGTAAACGATATAGAAAACCAAAATTAATTCACTATAGTAGAGGTTGTACTAAATTATAGAAAAACATTCATCAGATACATATATGAAATGAAATTAGATATGAAATACAAGGAAACAAACTCATAACACAGTCATGACGGAATCATGAATCTTCAGATTTTCTTTGTATTAACTCTCGAGGAAGAAAAATCTCTATTACAATCGACCCAAAAAGGTCCAGCCTCTTTTTTCTTCCTTCTATTGTATATTTATACAAATTTACATATGATGGAATCCCAATCGTTCCAGGATATTCAGTTACAACAAGAAGGAGATCAATCATTTCATTTCTTTATCCTATGTCTTTATTTGGTACCAAAAACCCACCCTCTCGCATGCTCGGTACAAGTGACACATTTTTCCACCAGCCGAGATATCAACCTTGAAGGTCCTGCTTGACAATTGGCCTAAAAAATGTAACAATCTCTGACTAATTGCGGCAACCATTCTTCCATCTGTCGGTCTAGGGTGTCAATAGCACACAATTGCACACTTGGTTTAATAATCCATTTATCTATTTGAACTATGTCTGCCAGAGTTACTTGTGAGAATTCGCCCGAATCTCTTTCTTCTTTCTCATTTATATCAAGCGAGAGTTTCGCCATATTCATTTGGCTCAGCGTCTCAACATTACTCTCGCTATCAATGCCTAACAGATTTCCATCTATAGAACCAAAATCCTCTTCACAGGATTTCCTTACCTTCTTGGATTGCAATTTGCCTTCTGATATGCTGCGTTCCCATTCTTTCAACAAAATATTACCTCGGGTCTGTTCCGAAATGGAAAACTTAGAACTTTTTCCCGATTCCCTATTTGCTGTAGCTATTACAGCCTCTTGAAATGCGACCCGAGCTACTCCAACTTCTCTCTCTCTGACAGATAAGTTTTCTAATACTTGATCAATAAGCAAACAATTGTCCTGAATCGTCTCTACCTTGGCAAGTAAACTTCGCTCGGCTGCAGAAACCCTACTCCGAATCTCCATAGCCTGGGACTGAAATATCCTGATATTTATAACTTGGCTTTCGGCGAACTCTAATCTAACTTGTAGCTTCCCTATCAAGTCTCTTTGTTGGCCTACCTGTATTTGACTGGTCTGAGCTACCAGCTCTGCTTGTTCGAGCTTAGCTTTGAGTAGCTCAATTTCCTTTTTATCGGCCATCCTTGCTTGTTCTATTCCTGTGTTTGCCTGGTCTTTAGCAGCTTCTTCTGCTGTGGCTAGTTTAGCTTCTAAGGTTTTGATGAGGTGATTTTTTCATTTCAGCTGATTTTTCAAAACCCCGACTGAAAATTGGTTTGCCGTAGCATACGCCCCTAATGTTTCGGCTATTTCTGTCACGAATTCTTCCTTCTTCATATCCTTCCCATTGGTCAACACCTTGAACTTCTTGGCCGTTGATCCCTCTTCTTGATAGAATTCTCTTTTTACCACAACTTTTCTCTTTTTATCAAAAAAGAACTCATTTGGCAGAAGCTCTTCCATCCTTATAGGTTTCAATTCTTCATTGAAAATCCACCATGCGTCTATGTTCCCCTTAGTTGACTGTAAGGGAGTAATGGAGGTAATGGGATTTTCGATTTTCTTAGCTGATTGGCCAGGAGTGGCATTTGGAGTCGTCTTTTTTGGTGGATCGGGAGTTTTCATTTCTGGTTTCGGACTCCCAGTTTGCTCTCCCCTATCCTGGTGTTTTTCTTGTCTGGGTGCTGTATCTTTGGAGCCTTTGGCTTTGTTTTGCTGCACCTCTTATTTTATTGGATTCTCACCCTGCAATACTGGGGGAAGACAACTCCATCGATTTTCTTGGAATTTTAAAACATCGGCCCTCTCTTTGGGTGCCAGGGCTTGTATCCGAGCAAAAACCTCGGCATAAGATCTCGTGCCTCAAAAAATGTCATCCGAGGGAGAATTTTCATGTTCTAACCTTTTAAGCCCTCAATTGGCTAAGTGATTACTTATGACCCTCTGTGGATCGTGCTTTTTGAATTCGACATGAACCAATTTTAGGTCCTCTAGGGCTGCTGCCTCAGCTTTAGCATGCCCGAAATCTAACAAAGAATAGGAACTTAAATGAATAGGAAAAGGTGGCCATACCTTCCTAAAATATCTCTTAAGCTCCTTGCTTACGCCACCGATTACGGTTTGTCTAGAAATCTCATGGCAAGCCAGCCTATCGGGTATGAATAAAGACAAGGCATTCAAAGGAACAAGCACCGAAAACCCTAAGATATGAAAATTTTGCTTCCATGTACCAGTCGGCTATACTTCTCAGATTTACCGCGATACTGTCTGAGATCCTGGGTGGCGGGTGGCCAAAGATAGTGACATGCAGTAGTACCATCACCCAGTTAAATATTTCATACACAAAATCTGAGGCTTTCTCTTCCCACAACTTTGAATGGTAGACGTGGATGGGCTCAGCCTCCAATGGAGTCCGGCTCCAACTCATCTAGGGAAAAGGTGTCAGAAAACACAAGGCGTCCATGATATACGCGGACATAAAGAATGAAGCAATATTTCTTCTCTCCCTCTGTGCTTGATACTCTGTAACTCGACTGGTCAAACTATCAGACAATAGTTTAGCCTAGTTGAAGGAACAGCCTTCGACGACCGTGTGAATTAGAGGCACCCACTGAAGAAAAAAATGTGTGGTGTCCTCTCTCCCATATAATCTGCAGGTCATCATAGCGATATATTTGAACTATGGTTCCAGAGAAGCTATTGAATATATACCATTACTGCCCGCCCTGAACTTTGCATTGTGTGAAACCCAATCTTTGATTAAACCGGACATAGTCTTGTCATATTGCACACATTCCTTCTGTTTAAAATTATTTAGCAATTCGACATTGTAAACAAAGTCCGACACGGCTGGCAACTTGTACATAGCCTGCAATTGTTCGGGTCTGAAAGTCCCAATGGTGACCCTCTGCACATTGACGATGGTTCTGGTTGGTATATCTACATGGTCTAATACCCACCGGATCATATCGTAGTAAGGGAGAAGACGTGGCCTAGCCGCTACTTTATGCATTTGAGCCTGGACAACGATCTTATACTTGGTGATCAGGTCATTTTTTTCATTTTCACTGGAATCATCTGAAACATCTACCAATTCAAACTGTAGAACCTCAGAAATATATGACCAAGTCCTGACAGAGTCGACACATCGAGGTGAAGTATCAGAAACGTTGTCTGAACCTTGTCCTAAAACCTCAACAGTGGCTTTAGACGCTTTTCACGGGGCCATGGCGGGGGATTCTAATTTAGCTCTCCTACGATAAAAATATGTATACATACAGAAATTAGTTCACTCGCGAAAAGTTGGCTCTGCGTAGAATAGAAAAGAAATTTGAGACAACAAATAAAAGATCCATGTCTTCGACTATTTAAAACTAGCTCGTCCTTAGGGATAGAATGGTCAAATCGTTCTTAAATATAAATTTAGCAATAAAAACCAAACCCTTACTTGTCAATTCACCTCATTTCTAATTAATGTCATAAATTTTGATAGTTCGTAATGCAAGTTGGTGCAAAGAAAGTTTAAAATCACCTCAGAGACTATGCATATTAATTTTCGTATTAAAACAATGGAAATGTTGGCTTAGCTTAATTAATCAGGCCTTTTTTTTTTAAATGTTAATTAATCTTTCGACATTCACCTCATCAGGAGTTTTCACTTTAACCCTTTACACCTCTAAAACCTGAGATTGCGACAATTAGCCTTGGTTAATACAAAACGTAACCAGGATTAAGTGTTTAATTAATTACGTTTTTATTTATATCGCGACTTCACGACTCGGGGCTTCGAAGGTATAGCTCCGAGGAGGCTCATATGCCGAGTTGCGAAATCGCGAGGTCGCGATGATATGATCTTAATTAAAAAGAAAGACAAAACTGGATTAAGTGTTTAATTAATTACGTTTATATTTACATCGCGACTTTGCGACTCGGGGCTTCAAAGGTATAACTTTTGAGGGAAAACACGCTGAGTTGCGAATTCCCGACAGAGCTTAACCACGACTAAACTTTTTACCTTTAACATTAACCCGAGTTACTAAATCAAGAATCTCATGGTTTCGGCTATCGGGGCTACGACGGTAAGACTTTTGGAGCTAGCAAATGCCAAGACACGAAATCCCGATGATGCTTAGCTGCGGTTTAGAGTATTTTTACTCTCGGTAATGATCTGGGTAAACTTTTTAAAACTAGTTCGCCATTTCATCCCTCGGGACTTGTAAACTATGTGATCTATAACTCCCGACATGCGACATCCTGAGGTAAAGAGGAGAGACTCGTTTAAACGATAAAAAAAAAAAAATCTTACCTTAAGAGTATGATAACCGTCACTATTTGCGTGATGAGACTTTTGAGATTTTGGGAAAAATAAAGGAAAATATGAAAACCGGATTTTGATTTCAAGCATTAAGATATGAAAATTTAAACAGGCTAAAAAAACAAAAAACAAAGGTGGCTCCAACATAAGCTCCAACTAGGGATCCCGTTTTCCTGCAAGACGGGAAGAATAGTATACCACGTGCCTATATTGGGTAAATGGAGTCAATGGCTTTAATCCAGCGAAAATGTTCCCTAGAACAGGATACCGAAGGGGAAAAGGACTTCGTTTTTTACTTTTGAAAAGCTTTTCAAAACTCAGATACTTTTTAAACTTAGTTGTAGTCCCCTTCATGACTTTCTCCTTCCCATTATTGAATTTAGGTCTGCATTAAGACAATCAAAATAGTTCTAGGAGACACAACAGATCTTGTGGCTATCGGCTTGCATCAAAAGAAGAAAATTATATGTTTTTAATCAAGAAGCCCTGTCTGAACTTGGGATGTAGATCAGGTTTTAAAAATAATTGGCTACCAGAGTAGAGTGATATTAATGTATAACAACCTTACAGATATCTCAGATATTGCTTCACTGCCAGCGAGCCTGTTCAGTACCCTGGTGAAGTTATCTAGCCCTTTTTACTGAATTTCCTTTCACCACTTCGGAATATATTTATGCATTTAAATGCTGAGACAAGGGCAATCATTTATGAATTTCCTTTCATCGTCTTTTGGACTAGATGGGGGCAATCATTTCTGAATTTCGTTTCACCACCTGTCTTATAATTTTCTTTTTTTAGAGCGCGAAGATGGGGGCAATCAGTTTATATGAGGGTTGATATCTGTGTAATATTTTGCATTATAGGTCTGTCAACTTACTTTGATTACTCAGTACCAACCTTTCCTTAACTTTCACAACACCTTTATCCACAGGGAGAAAGGGAAAAAATAATTTTTGGAGTTTCCTATTTGAGCAAGCCTCAATGTTCCGAAACTGTTGAAAAACCTAGAAAAGTCAGGATCACTTAAGCGCCACTTTGTTTAGTAAGGGACTGAGGAGTTGTGAAGACTAGCTTACTTTTCACAATCTGCTTTAAAGCTCTCGAGGTTAAAACATAATCTCTTCTCCCTACGTATGCTAAACCAGAAAGATGCTGGATTTTCAAAGGCAAACTAGAAAACAGAAAAGGGTGACAGATGGAGATCTATAAACTGAAAAACAGAGGTCAAAGAATCAAAACTAACTCTTGAAAATCTTTTTTGGGGGCGCTTTACTTTGAGTGACTTGTTTATTTCATCTTATTCTTTCGTAAACGATTAACCATGGAAATGTTCTTTTATTTATTAGTTCAGACGATGTTGCTATATCTTATGAGGTTATCTTGGTTTTCTTTGATAGCCCTTCAGAACAAGTCTTTTAGGAAATCTCACCTTTACCTTACCGTTTCATTTTCTTTCCAAAATATCAAAAAATCTTTTTTATCACCTCTTTAAGCCA
>JASDQU010736280.1:193361-233954 GCA_032191745.1 Picea mariana | reverse complement strand
ATGAAAAATTCTATATATAAATATACACATCTTTTTTGTTTTTGGCGACTGCTTATGTCATATAATGCTTTAGGTAATGCCTGTTGACAGGGGTGTTGAGGATTTTACCATTTAGATTTTCTAGTAGGAATTTTTTTTTTTTCCTTCGAGAGCTAAGACTCTGAATGGCCCATACCAGAGGTGATCGAATTTACCATGTTTCGCTATTTCTTCCCTCCTTTCATCCCACCTTAAAACTAAATCACCTGGGAGGAAATCTTTGTCCTTTTCCCTACGGTCGAATAATGCCTTCATGTCATCTTGATACTTCTGCAACCTTTCATCTACTTCGACCCTGTGTTGTTGAACCTCGATTAGCTGGTTTATCCTCCTGTTGACATGATTAGGTTCTTCTTTCTGATCTTGCCATAATTTCATCACGGGGAGCGCTAAATTTATAGGTAACACCGCATTTGTCCCATATACCATATGAAAAGGGGAAATACCGATAGACTTTTTAGTGCCTATGCGATTCACCCACAAGGCGTACTTTAAATGCACATGCCAAGACTTTTTGTTTTCATCCAACACTTTCTTAATTATATTTATCAGGCTCTTGTTAGATGACTCGTCTAGTCCATTTCCTTGGGCGTAGTACGTTGTAGAATGGCCAAGAACGATATTATACTTTTGGCAGAAGCTGATCATAGCCATAGATTTGAAAGCCTGGGCATTATCTGTGACTATCTTTCGGGGGTAGCCAAATCTTGACAAGATATTGTCTTCTAAGAAATCTATTACCATCGAGTCATTTTCCCTTTTGGTTGGAATAGCTTCCACCCATTTAGTAAAGTAGTTTGTGGCAGTTAAGATCCACTTGTGTTGGGTGCTAGAATGTGGATTAATCTCTTCTATAAAATCTAGCCCCCATTGTTGAAAAGGGGCTTCAGTTTTGACTGGAACTAAAGGTAGTGTCGGGAGTTTCTGTTTGCCTACAAATAGCTGACAAGGGTTACAGGCTCGGACCTTGGCGTTAACGTCTGAAAAAAGTTTTGGCCAGTAATACCCAGCCCCTAGAATTTTGTAAGCTATGGCCCTCCAAGCATGATGTCCTCCACACACTCATTCGTGAAATTCACTTATAACCCTTTCTGTTTTCGATTCAACTAAGCAGATTAACAAGAAACTGAGTGGGTCTTTCCAATATAGTTGATTTTCGGCAATAAAATACTTAACTGTATGAAGCTTTAAAGTCCTGGATTTTGATGGCGATAGTTCACTTAGGAATTTTAGAGTCAGCAGGTAGGATACTATGTTTCTGCACCATTCTGATGATATGAACTTCTCCTCGATCTTAATTGCATTTGTTCGTTCATCAAGCTCGTTTATGTTCATGTCTTCCTCACCTTCCTGCAGGCAGTTTATATCCAGAGCTCTGAGATTTGATTCAACCAAAAGTTTGGCCAGGCCTTGTCCCTTTATCAATTTAGTAGGTTTGATTTCCAGGTCAAATTCTTGAATCTTGGCAAGCCATCGTCCTCTTTTCCCATCGCTGTCTGGTTGTACCAAAATATCTTTCACAGAACTTGTAGGTACGCATGTGATTATCTTGGAGTTTAATACATATGTTCTAAATACCTTCAGTGCTTTTACCATGGCGTACGCTTGTTTTTCTATTATATTATATTTAAGTTCTACGTCTCTGAGGCTCTTGCTGAAAAAGGCGATCGGCTGTTCGAAACCCTCTTCGTTTTTTTGGAGGAGCACCGCAACAATCGTGTGTTCGGAGGCAAATGAGAAAATAAGAAATTCTTTTAGATAATCAGGACTTGCCAATACAGGTTCCTCGGCTATGAATTTCTTAATGTGTGCGAACGATGCTTTGGCCTCTGTTGTCCACTTTACTTCGCTGTTCTTTTTCAGCATATTTGTGATCAATTTTACAATTTCAACGAAATTTGGGATAAATCTTCATAAAAAATTTATTTTTCCTAAGAAAGATTGAATTTCTTTTACATTTCTAGGAATGTTTATAGTGTCTATCGCTTCAACCCTCTTAGGATCAATCTTAATTCCATCCTTAGATACAACATGACCCAAAATTTTACCTTCTTGCATGGTGAAGTTTGATTTCTTGGGGTTTAAAGACAGACCAAACCTGCGGCATTTTTCGAATGTTTGTTTAAAATGTACCAAATGCTCTTTGTTGGATTTGGAGAAAACCGTTAAATCATCGAGATACATGACTACGAACTTATCCCTCTCTCCGATGAAAGTAATGTCCATAGCGCGTTGGAACGTGGCTCCTGCATTCATTAAACCAAAAGGCATTTTATCATACATGAACGTACCCCAAGGGGTAGTAAAAGCTGTTTTTTCTTTATCTTGTTCATTCATGGAAATTTGATTATATCCAGAGAAACTGTCAATCATAGACATTCTGTTCGCCCCAACTACCCTTTCTAGCATGTGATCCATTTTAGGCAGCGGATAGTTGTCTTTAAGAGAGGATTTATTTAGATTTCTGAAATCCACGCATTGTCTAATTTCCCCACTCTTTTTTCTGACCGGGACCAGGTTTGCCACCCAGTCGGAATATCTCAGAGGTTCTATAATTTTCGCCTCTAAAAGCTTCTTCACTTCTTTCTTGACCATAGGCAATAAAATGGGGTTGATCTGCTTAATCTTTTGTCTAAAGGGTTTGACCCCAGGCTTTAGAGGTATCTTGTGATCGATCATGGTAGTGTCGTAGATTCTTAACTCATCGTAAGACTAGGCGAAAACGTCTTTAAATTGTCTGAGTAGGTCCTTATACTTGCCTTTTATTTCAGGGGGGAGGAGTTTAGATATTTTAACCATCCCAGACTCTTCTTTGGTTCCTATGTCACAGTCCTCAACCTCTTCTGGTTGGGGTTGTAAGGTGGATTTTACAGGTATGTCGTTTTGATCAAACAGTCTTTCTAGAGGGATCAGTCCTTTTGGAATCTGGTTATTTTTTAGGACCAACATGCGATGATTTGTGATTTTGTCTTGGAAAGCTTGAGGGTCCTCCCCTTCTTACATGATCCATATATGGTCATTCTGATTTTCTTGATCTGCGTGAGTTTTGGAAAATTCACCTACTGCTTCAAGAAACTTCTTAATTTGTTCATCATCCTCAAAAACCTGCCAGTGTTGGATATTATCCGGTATAGATGGTCTGTGTCTTATCTCTATGTGATACTTCAATTTAAAGGTTGTAGGAGGAGTGAAAGTTGAAGCTGCTTTAGCTAATGCATCAGCCTGTAAGTTTTCTGTGCGTGGGATGAAGTGGAAATTTATAGATGAGAACAAATTTTCCATCAGATCCCAGGCACAATTTCTGTATGATCTTAATCTGGGATGCTTTTCTTGGTATTGCCGATTTATTTGTTTGACTATCAACTCTGCATCTCCGTATACCTCTAAGTTTTTTATTTTTAGCCTCCTGGCAGCCTCTAATCCTAAGACCAAGGCTTCGTATTCACATACATTGTTAGTATAATCTATATCCCATTGTAGTTTGTAAGAAAAAGGGACAACGAACCTTTCTTCAGGTGCCACAAAAATCACTCCTACACCAGCCCCTTCACAAGACAAGGCACTGTCAAAAAACATTTTCCAGATACCGGTGCTACACATATCCTCGGTCATGTAATATGACTCTTCATGCTCTATATAATTTTCCTCTGTGCAACCATATAAACCATTTTGAAAAGATAAGATACAATTTCCTAAATCTTGATCTGCAATGTAAATAGGGAAATTGTTCGGATTTTGAGGGTCGCTTACTATATATGCTAACCTCGTCTCCCTGTACAACTGAGTAAATTGCCCACCAAACACAGGAATCGTGGCATATGTCATATCCAGTTGAAGAGAACCCCCCAGCTTGGCTCCCCATGACCTGGACAACAGTAAGCCGTATTTGGGGGGAATATCAGCAATGACCACATCCATCAAGATGCTCTTAACTGGGACCTGTGCCAAGGTGACTACTAAATCCTTTATCATTTCCATACACTTAACTTTTCTCAAATCAAATGAGTAAATATCTCCGTAAGGTCTGGTGATCTGGAGACCCAATCTGTCGATAATAATTTTAGGCATCACGTTATGTGAGGCTCCAGAGTCTAGCATGCAATTATGTAGAAGTTGATCGTACACGTTTAAGGTGATATAAAAGGGAGCAACAGTGTCTTTGGCTCCTTCAAAATGTGGACCAAAATTGATGTTGGGCTTATCATCTTCCAGGTTCAAAACGTCAGATTGGCCTTCTAGCTTTGAAACGCCTATCACTTTGGTAATCTGCTTTCGATAAACTGGGTTTTTCGCTAACTCTGCCAGAGGAATTGGTATCTTAATTTTATTTATCTCATTTTCGAAACTAAAAACTCCGCTCACCTTGTCTGTTTCTCTAGTTGGGACTTCTGAATCCTTCTTTTCCAACTTATTTGTCTGGACTGCCTTATTACTCATGATCTTGATTAAAGGTGTATTTGTATTAGCTGCTTCGGTTTCCTGTGTTTTAGTCTCAACCTTTTCTACTTCGGGTTCTTGTGCGTTTACTACTTTCGCTTTGTTGTTAGGTAACACAGTTTCTTCTGGGGTAGGCTCATAAGTTTGACCTCTTGGGAGAATTTTCTTAGGTTGAGTAGTTGAAATAGGCTTACCCTTAGATCTCAAGTTATACCTAGGTTGGACCTTGACTATTATCATACCAGTTTCTTCTTGATAACTACAAAGGTCAGTATAATCTCTTTCTTCACCCTCAATAGACGATTGTTGAGTATTTAGAGATTTTTCATAATCCTCTCTAGTCAGATAAGGCTGTGTGCAGTCATCACCCAGGTTCATGACATCATCATCTAAATCTCTGAAATCTTGGAGATCATTCGCTCCTATAAAATCTTCATTCTTTAGGGGAGTTTGTATTTTCTGATCTTCGTTTTTTATCTGTCTTTGTTGATTTGGAGGATTGGGATTCTTCCTAAAATCCTTTTTGGCGAAAGAATCAGCTTTGGCCTGTTCTAGCTCCATTTTGGATATCTTATTAGACAATTCCTTAATTACCCTGGCCATATCATCTACTTTGTCATCTGTCTATCTATTAGACCCTGACGACCCTGCTTGTTCTCTAAAGCGTCTAGTTTCTCGATTTCCCGCTTCTACTTTAGCTTTTAACTTACTAGAAGCCATCATATTTGACTCAATTTCTACAGTGTCATCTTGCATTCGGTTTAGAGTAGGCCCCCTTCTTTCTCGTAAAAGAAGTGAAAAATCTGGTTCGAAAGCCCCCGCGAAAGTTACTTTGGCTGCAGGTTGGGACGGTTTAACCTCGGCTGGGATTTTGTTATACAACTTGTTGAATCTTTGAATAAACTCCATAACTGTTTCTAAATTCCTTTTTCTTAAAGACCCAAACTCGGTTAAATAGTATAGGTGGTCCTTTCTTTCACCCCATTGTCTAAGGAAAGCATCTTCCAAGGCATTATAGGACAAGATAGATCCTGCAGGTAGACTCCGAAACCAAGTTCAGACCTGACCTTCGAAGGTTTGGATGAAAAGCTTTGAATACACATATTCATGTTCAAGATCTAGGATGTCTGCAAATTGATCAAAGAAATTTATGTGTTCTGCTGCGGTCAGATCTCCTTCCCCAGTGAATTTTGGAAAATTTTTAATATAATTTTCGGGAAGGTCTTGCAGAGGAACGGGCAATACCAAAGGAGCTTATCTTGCTGCCACTTTAGAAAACACTCTGGGAGGGGGGGCAGGCCCTTGGCCTCCAGCTCCTCTCCCAGGAGCACCTCCACCTCCTCCTCCGACAACCCCTCCACCTCCCCCTTCGGCGGCTGCCATCATTATTAGTGGAAAGTTGTAAAGGGGGTTTTGGAATATTAAAAGTGAATCTTTACTTTCTTCGCGGGGAGAAAAATCCGAGGATGATTGGTAAGGGATGAGAGGGCTTGGCTCTTCGAACTTGTAAGAGATGTAATCACGAGAACCAATGGCTGTGGAAACTGGATGTGTGAAATATTCTTCGAGACTATGTGAGGTCGTGAAATTCAACTGAAGAGTCGACGATATATCGACAGTAGATAAATTTTCTACAAGACTTTTTCCTTTATGTTCTATAGAGGTTATCGGACGGATTTCGCTTCTAACTTCAGAGCAGTTTGATGTTATATACTTAGTGTTGAAAAGAGGGCTGCGTGAAGTTGAAGGTTCAGAAGAACTCTTGGTCTTCAGTTGTGGGTATTTAAGCTGATAGACTGTAGGGGTCGGCTTAAGAGAGCCTCTCACCTTTAAAATCTTCTCAGGATCGGTAACGGGTGTGGTTTGTTTACCATCCAGGTTTTGCCTGGTATTCCTTCATCTAGATTTCAGCTTATTAATCATGGAGTCACCAAGTGAAAGATTGGAAAGCCTTTAAAAGGTGTGCACTCTTTGTCCACTATAAAAGGGTGGCACTTTCAACGAAAAATGTCATTTTCCTAGGGAAAAAGATTTCGTAACTTCGATCCCCGGCAACGGCGCCAAAAAGATGTTGTTCCAGAGTCTATACTTAAGGCTTAGAAGTACAGTGTCTAGGCATCCGAAAGTGAGTAAGGGATAGAGAAGGAAGAAATGACAACCTTCGGCAAGGGAAGCTAGGGTTGATTTCTAGGTTGTTGTCTAGCTTCCAACTATTCCTGGATGTTTATGTCCCTTTCAATCGCTGCCCATGAACGTTCCAGTTCTACCCAGGTAGTGTTTGTTTTAAGAATAGTATCAAAAATATTCAAGGCAATATATGTTTGATTTGATAGTCCAGGTTCAATATTAGGCTGTCTTGTCACAGGGAAAATCATAGATGAACAAAATAATAAGAATATCTCAATACTTTTTAGATGTTGTCTCGATTTAGGTCGTATAAAGGAGAGTTTATAGCTCCAGTAGTGAAAACAGGGTGCAAACCAAAGGCCCTTTCCCGTAACTAAGTTATATTTTAACAAATATGTATGAGGTGTGAGAAAACATTAAGTTGTCTATCATGTAAGGCTCCTATCAAGGGAGAATCTCACTTGTAAACAGAGGAAGAAAAAGATAAAGAAATAACCCGATGAAGCATAAAATATATATAGAAATCTAAAGTGTTCACTGGTCTTATACTTGCTGATAGCCGGTACAGAAGAAAAACAATAAACGATATAGAAAACTAAAATTAATTCACTATAGTAGAGGTTGTACTAAATTATAGCGAAACATTCATCAGATACATATATGAAATGAAATTAGATATGAAATACAAGGAAACAAACTCATAACACAGTCGTGACGGAATCAAGAATCTTCATATTTGCTTAGTATTAACTCTCGAGGAAGAAAAATCTCTATTACAATCGACCCAAAAAGGTCCAGCCTCTTTTTTCTTCCTTCTATTGTATATTTATACAAATTTACATATGATGGAATCCCAATCGTTCCAGTATTTTCAGTTACATCGAGAAGGAGATCAATTGTTTCATTTCTTTATCCTATGTCTTTATTTGGTACCATAAGCCTACCCTCTCGCATGCTTGGTACAAGTGACACATTNAATAATCCATTTATCTATTTGAACTATGTCTGCCAGAGTTACTTGTGAGACTTTGGCCGAATCTCTTTCTTCTTTATCATTTATATCAAGTGAGAGTTTCACCATATTCATTTGGCTCAGCATCTTAGCATTACTCTTGCTATCAGTGCCTAACAGATTTCCATCTATAGAACCGAAAGCCTCTTCATAGGAATTCCATACCTTCCTGGCTTGCAATTTTCCTTCTGATATGCTGTGTTCCCATTCTTTCAACAAAATATTACCTCGGGTCTGTTCCGAAATGGAAAACTTAGAAATTTTTCCCGATTCCTTGTTTGTTGTAGCTATTACAGCCTCTTGAAATGCGACCAGAGTTTCTCCAACTTCTCTCTCTCTGACAGATAATTTTTCTAATACTTGATCAATAAGCAGACAATTGTCCCGAATCGTCTCTACCTTGGCAAGTAAACCTCGCTGGGATACAGAAACCCTGCACCGAATCTCCATAGCCTGGGACTGGAATATCTCGATATTTATAACTTGTCTTTCGGCAAACTCTAATCTAACCTGTAGCTGCCCTATCAAGTCCCTTTGTTGGCCTACCTGTATTTGACTGGTCTGAGCTACCAGCTCTGCTTGTTCGAACTTAGCTTTGAGAAGCTCAATTTCCTTTTTATTGACCATCCTTGCTTGTTCTATTCCTATGTTTGCCTGGTCTTTAGCAGCTTCTTCTATTATGGCTAGTTTAGCTTCTAAGGTTTTGATGAGGTGATTTTTTCGCTTCAGTTGATTTTTCAAAACCTCGACTGAAAATTGGTTTGCCGTAGCATATGCTCCTAATGTTCCGGCTATTTCTGTCACGAATTCTTCCTTCTTGATATCTTTCCCATCGGTCAACACCTTCAACTTCTTGGCCATTGATCCCTCTTCTTGATAGAATTCTCTTTCTACCACAGCTTTTCTCTTTTTATCAAAAAAGAACTCATTTGGCAGAAGCTCTTCCATCCTTATAGGTCTCAATTCTTCATTGAAAATCCACCCTGCATCTATGTTCCCCTTAATTGACTGTAAGGGAGTAATGGAGGCAATGGGATTTCCGATTTACTTAGCTGATTGGCCAGGAGTGGCATTTGGAGTCATCTTTTTTGGTGAATCGAGAGTTTTCATTTCTGGTTTCGGACTCCTAGTTTGCTCTCCTCTGTCCTAGTGTTTTTCTTGTCTGGGTGTTTTATCTTTGGATCCTTCGACTTCTTTTTGGTGCACCTCTATTGTTATTGGATTCTCACCCTGCAATACTGGGGGAAGACAACTCCATCGATGTTCTTGGAATTTTAAAACATCAGCCCTCTCTTCGGGTGTCAGGACTTGTATCCTAGACAAAACCTCGACATAAGATCTCGTGCCTCAAAAAATGTCATCCGAGGGTGAATTTTCATGTTCAAACCTTTTAAGCTCGCAACTGGCTAAGTGATTACTTACTACCCTCTGTGGATCGTGCTTTTTGAATTTGACATGAACCAATTTCAGGTCCTCCAGGGATGCCGCCTCAACTTTAGCATGCCAAAAATCTAACAAAAAATAGGAACTTAAATGAATAGGAAAAGGTGGCCATACCTTCTTAGAACATCCCTTAAGCTCCCTGCTTATGCCATCGATTACGGTTTGTCTGGCAATCTCATGGAAAGCCAGACTATCGGGTATGAATAAAGGCAAGGCATTGGGAGGAACAAGCGCCGAAAACCCTGAGATATGACAATTATGCTTCCATGTACCAGTCGGCTATACTGCTCAGATTTACCGCGATACTGTCTGAGATCCTGGGTGGTGGGTGGCTGAATATAGTGACATGCAAAGGTACCATCACCCAGTTAAAGATTTCATACAAAAAATCTGAGGCTTTGTCTTCCCACAGCTTTGAATGGTAGATATGGATGGGCTCAGCCTCCAATGGAGTCCAGCTCCAACTCATCAAAGGAAAAGGTTTCAGAAAACACACGACGTCCATGATATACACGGACATAAAGAATGAAGCAATCTTTCCACTCTCCCTCTACGCTCGATACTCTATAACTCGACTGGTCAAACTATCCAACAATAGTTTAGCCTAGTCAAAGGAACAGCCTTCGGCGACCGTGTGAATTAGATGCACCCACTGAAGAAAAAAATGTGTGGTGTCCTCTCTCCCATATAATCTGCAGGTCATCATAGCGATATATTTGAACTATGGTTCCAGAGAAGCTATTGAATATATACCATTACTGTTCACCCTGAACTTCGCAGGGTGTGAAACCCAAGCTTTGATTAAACCAGACATACTCTTGTCGTATTGCACACATTCCTTCTTTTTAAAATTCTCCAACAATTCGACATTGTAAACAAAGTCCGACATGGCTAGAAACTTGTACATAGCCTACAATTGTTTGGGTCTGAAAGTCCCAATGGTGACCCTCTGCTCATTGACGATGGTTCTGGTTGGTATATCTACATGGTCTAATGCCCACCAGATCATATCATAGTAAGGGAGAAGACGTGGCCTAGCCGCTACTTTATGCAATTGAGCCTGGACAACGATCTTATACTTGGTGATCAGGTCATTTTTTTCATTTTCACTGGAATCATCCGAAACATCTACCAATTCAGACTGTAGAACCTCAGAAATATATGACCAGGTCCTGACAGAGTCGACACTTCGAGGTGAAGTATCAGAAACATTGTCTGAACCTTTTCCTGAAACCTCAACAGTTGCTTTAGACGCTTTTCGCAGGGCCATGGCGGGTTATTCTACTTTAGCTCTCCTGCGATAAAAATATGTATACATACAGAAATTAGTTCGCTCGCGAAAAGTTGGCTCTGCGTAGAATAGAAAAGAAATTTGAGACAACAAATAAAATATCCATGTCTTCAACTATTTAAAACTAGGTCGTCCTTAGGGACAGAACGGTCAAATCGTTCTTAAATATAAATTTAGCAATAAAAACCAAACCCTTACTTGTCAATTCGCCTCATTTCTAATTAATGTCATACATTTTGACAATTCTTAATGCAAGTTGGCGCAAAGAAAGTTTAACATCGCCTCGGAGACTGTGCATATTAATTTTTGTATTAAAACAATGGAAATGTTGGCTTAGCTTAGTTAATCAGGCCTTTTTTTTTTAAATGTTAATTAATCTTTCGGCATTCGCCTCATCGGGAGTTTTCACTTTAACCCATTACACCTCTAAAACCCGAGATTGCGACAATTAGCCTTGGTTAATACAAAACGTAACCAAGATTAAGTGTTTAATTAATTATGTTTTTATTTATATCACGACTTTGCGACTCGGGGCTTCAAAGGTATAGCTCCCGGAAGGCTCATATGCCGAGTTGCGAAATCGTGAGATCGCGACGATATGATCTTAATTAAAAAGAAAGACAAAACTAGATTAAGTGTTTAATTAATTACGTTTATATTTACATCGTGACTTCACGACTCGGGGCTTCGAAGGTATAACTTTTGAGGGAAAACACACCGAGTTGCGAATTCTCGACAGAGCTTAACCGCGGCTAAAATTTTTACCTTTAACATTAACCCGGGTTACTAAATCAAGAATCTCGCGGTTTCGGATATCGGGGTTACGACGATAAGACTTTTGGAGCTAGAAAACGCCAAGACACGAAATCCCGATGATGCTTAACTATGGTTTAGAGTATTTTTACTCTTGGTAATGATCTGGGTAAACTTTTTAAAACTAGTTCGCCGTCTTGCCCCTCGGGACTTGTAAACTATGTGATCTATAACTCTCGACATGCGACATCCTGAGGTAAAAAGGAGAGACTCGTTTAAACGATAAAAAGAAAAAAAATCTTACCTTAAGAGTATGATAATCGTAATTGTTTGCATGATGAGACTTCTGAGATTCTTGGAAAAATAAAGGAAAATATGAAAACTGGCTTTCGATTTCAAGCATTAAGATATGAAAATTTAAACAGGCTAAAAAAAAAAAAAAAACAAAGGCGGCTCCAACAGGTATCATAGAAATTTTCATTGGGGTATTGGTGGGATGTTTCAAGATCCAAGAATTGTCTTAAGAAGGAAGATGGGGAACCCTAGACATGGAAAATAAGTCATAACAACCCTTGAGATGTAGTGGAAGAGATATTTGTAAGGATACAATAGAAATTTGTTGATATCTCTCACAACATGGCCCTCCTCATGCCATCTCTAACGAACAAGTTCAGAACATTTTCGGGAGGTTGGTGGTTCAAACTTAGTAGTTGAATCACATAAGAAACTAGGAGATAGTAAATACATAGAAAATAATTAACAAAAATGATCTTGATAAATAGAAACCAATTTCCAATGCCATCACTCCTTCACAACCTTTATTCAAACTGGAAGAGAAAGTGGGCATCAATCCATATCAAGGTGAGATTTATGTTGTTAAGTTGAATCATTGGTTACAACAATTGGAATTTGTATTTTAGTGTCCAAAATACAGATGAAGAGTAGAAGTGATCCAGGCAGAAATTGGTGTCCACCCACCTATTACACTATCTCAAAACAAGGGTTTCCACCTTGGCAATATTTCTACATCTTTTTAGATCCTAAACTTTCGGGGTTGGTTTGAGGCCCTAAACAACATGTTTATCCATATTATTTTGAGAATGAAATGAAGGAAGAGATATAACCATGAAATATACATAGATATTGCAATAAACACATAGATACAGTAATGCACAACTTTTATTAATGAGAGAAATGTATAGAAACTGTAAAATTACTGAGTGAATGACTCGCTAGACTGGTGGAAACTTATCTCTAAGAAGAGGTGTAATGGCTACGCTCATTCACAATAAGATGATGATTTTTGAAATGGGGCTCTAGAAGCCTTTTTAACATAAATAAAATCCAAAACCCTAACCCTGAAAGATGAAACACCAAAAGGTTTGTGGGCCTCGATGGGGGTAGTTGGTACGTTAACTTTCCAAGGGCGTAATGTTTTCATATGATCTTTGTTTGGGGAGAATGATAGATCGTTGGAAAGGTATATCCAAGGAATACACATGTTTTTGTCACAATATAGACAAATAATATAATGTAACTATGGTGGGACCAAAAAATGTTGTTTAGGGCCTCAAAGTGGCCCTAAACGTTGAGGACCCAAAAAGCTATAGAAAATATTCCAGGGTGGAAACCCATGTTTTGAGATAGTGGAATAGGTGGGTGGCCACTGATTTCTGCATGAATCAAGAAGATTTCATTTTCTTGAATAAAAATAGAGGGCCATGGACTAACCTGGTGGGAAAACCACACAAAGACACTTAGGTTGGAGGGTGATCCACTAGTAACTAAGTGGGAGGTGTTTAAAACCATTAACAAGTCCCAGTTTTGTCCTATTGGGTATGTAGAGGACTAGTGGATCCGTTGGCATCACTTCAAGAAGATAGAGGGGTAGAGTGTGCAAGAGTACACCACTTATTTTAGGAAGATGGAAATCATGTTATCTATCTCTACCAATAATTGATATGTACTCCTCCAGTATCTAGGGTTTATACACAATTATTTTTGAAAGAAATTGATTCTCTTCAAACAAAGGACTATTGATGGAGACTTTGTGTAGGCATAATACCTGGAGAACATAGGGCATCAGAAAAGGAAACCAAGAGGTTCTAAATAAACATACCACTAAGATGATTCCAACGAGGAGAAGAAGTGGAAAGGAAAAAGATAATAAAACAAAATATATTTCACATCAGTGCAAGGATCAAAACAACCATTTTAGCCATTGAGATATCAATGGTCACACCAAAGATACGTTTTGGAAGCTACATCTAGAGATGAATAGAAACAACTATAAGAAGGATGCCAAGAGGAAGAACTTGATGGGTATGGATTCAGGAAACTAGGTACAAAGAATCTTGGACATGGATGAGAATATTGTATGCCCTTCAATGTATATGGAGGTGAATTTGACTATCTATCATCGCAAAGAAGAGAAGGAGATGATTAAACTCGCCACATTAAAATTAAAGTCAAAAGTATCGAGGTAGATGCTCTATTCGATTCTGTTTCACAAGACAAACTTGTAGCATATGATCTACTTAGCCATGTTGGTTTGGAGGTTCATGATCATCCAAACTCATATCCACTAGAATGTGTGAATACAGATGCAAAGATCAAAGTCACTAAATAGTCTAAGATCAAGTTTGGTATAAGTGCATATTTTATTGATGAAGTGGAATTAGATGTAGTACCCCTTGATGTGTGTGGTGTGTTGGAAATATTTTTTCCATTGATGTTAAATATAGGGTGAGCCTAAAAATGTCTAAGATAAATATTACAAGCCTACATATGTCCAAGATAAATATTGCAAGATGGACATTGTTGAAAGTATTACTTTTTTCTTTTTGATGATCAGTTTGGATACCCTATATTTGAAGGAATGTTTAACCTATGTACCTACATCAAATGGTATCACAAGTTATATGGTTGGAAATCTTATTCTGAGACCTTTCCAATGGTATATAACAATCCTTCTAACTCCCTAGGAATGAAGATATATGAATTTTTTCATCTGACAACCCAGCTAGAAAATTGAGGTCGGTTCAACCAGACTTTACAGGTCGACCCTGAAAGTGGGGAAATATTACTATAAGTATAATATATATTTTCTCATTTGTCATGAAACCAAGCAAGAGATAGATTTTTAGGTGCACAAAATTGATCTGATACAATATATTACAACAAAGTTATATAATATATTGCATTCACTTGTAGCATTTAGGAAACCATCCAATGATTACAATACTATCACCATTTAGAACATGTCAACTAGATGTGTTATTTAGGAAAGTTTTTAACTATGAAAATAGTGATCCAATTATGTATTTAGAGCATTTTATACCGTGAGGTTTATCCCTTGGATATTGGAGAATAGGGTTTTGTGACCAAATTTTCGGGTGGAATTGTGAAGAATAAGAGGTAGAGAGGATGTATTTCCTTGGAGGATGTGTTGGAGTGATGTTGCATATTGGATATTCTTGGGTGCTATGGTTTAGAGAGTTGGGAGTATTTGTAATATATTTGAGAGTAGAATATGGTATATACATGTACTTCATTTTGAGAATATTGATGAACTTTCCAACTAATCAAAACTTGTGGAATTTTCATATTTTATTTTCAGCCGTATATTTTCAGTATGCATTGTTATTCATATCAATATATGTCTTGTTGATTTGACATAATTAAAAGGAAAATTATTAATTTATTTGACATCTAGGTGGAAAATTTGGAGGAATTGACTTGTAGGATCCATTTTAGGGACATGTCCCAATTTGGTGATCTGGGGTCTCGAACCTTCCATAGCCATTTTGAGGCATGAAACGATAATTTTTTGGGTCAAAAATTTGTGAGAATGGTTCCTATACCCTTGCCACTATTCTATACACTGAGGCTTTTCCAACAGTGTAAAAATCACCTCAAACTAAGCTCATATACATGAGTTATGCCTCTCACAAGTGTCTCTACCTTGTTGACCACCATGGTACCAAATGGATTCCACGTCAGCCCCCATTGATCACACATGTAGGGCTACCCATGTATGTACTTTCAATAATATTATATAAGGTCTAAAACCTAACACTAATTGAGGGTTGAGGCTTGCAAAAACCCTAACCCTAGATGGCTATCAAGTTGTGTTAAATATTGCACTTCTAAAAGAAAGGGTTCCATTCTTTAGCATTGTACTTGTTCCATAGTTGAGTAGAGAATCTAGAAGTGTCAAAGGAAACTCTAGAGTGAGTACCTCCTTATTTGTATTTGCATTTTCATAACTAAATAAAATGGATAATATCATATGCCTCACCTTCAAGATGGGTTTTCTCCTATTTCAGGTTTCCCAAGATACATCTCATGTTCATTTTTGTGGATGATGTGTTCATTTGTTTGATGTTTCATTTTCATAAATTTGAGAAATAAGATGATGATAATAAATATGAGATAAAAGGAAGTGAACATACATAATAAAATATTTTCAAAATAATATAAGATCTATTATAACAAGTTGTTCCAATGGAATATCTTTTACAATTTACATATCATGTTGGTATCATAGAAATTGTTTTTGGGTTATTTGTGGGAATTTTCAAGATCCAAGAAATGGCTTAAGAAGGAAGATGTGGAACCCTAGCCATGGAAAATGAGTTATAACAACCCTTGAGATGTAGTGGAAGAGATATTTGTAAGGCTAGAAGAGAAAGTTGTTGATATCTCTCACAACATGACCCTCCTCATGCCATCTCTAGCGAACAAGTTTGGAACTTTGTGAGAGGTCAGTGGTTAAAAATTAGTAATTGAATCACATGAGAAACTAGGAGATAATAAATACATAGAAAAGAAGTAAAAAAATGATCCTGATAAAGAACAACCAAGTTCCAATGCCATCACTCCTTCAAAACCATTTTTTGAACTGGAAGCGAAAGTGGGCATTAATCCATATCAAGTTGAGATTTATGTTGTTAAGTTGAATCATTGGTTGCAACAATTGGAATTGTATTTTATTGTCCATAATAAATATGAAGAGTATAAGTGATCCAAGAAAAAATTGGTGTCCACCCACCTATTCCACTAGCTCAAAATAGGGGTTTCCACCTTGGTAGTTGTTCTACAACTTTTCTGGTCTTAAACTTTTGGGGTTGTTTTGAGGCCCTAAACAAGATTTTTTGGACCAGCTAAAGTCACACTCTAGTATTTAGCTAGAGTGTGACAACAACTTGTGTATTCCTTGGATAGACCTTTCCAATGAACTATCGTGCACTCCAAAAAAAGATCATATGCTAGAGTTACGCCCTTGGGAAGTTGACGTACCAACTACCCCAATTGGGGCGCACAAACCTTTTGGTGTTTCATCTTCAGGGGTTAGAGTTTTGGATACCACTTATACATATTATTTTGAGAATTAAATGAAGGAAGAGATATAACAATGAAATATACATAAATATTGCAATAAACACATAGATGCAGTAATGAACAATTTTTATCAATGAGAGAAATGTATAGAAACTGTAAAATTACAAAGTGAATGACTCATTAGAATGGTGGCATCTTATCTCTGAGAAGCGATGTGATGGATACGCTCATTCAAAAGAAGATGAATATTTTTACAATGAGGCTCTAGTGGCCTTTTTAAAATAAATAAAATCCAAAAATCTAACCCAGAAGATGAAATGCCAAAAGGTTTGCGGGCCCCGATGGTGGTAGTTGGTACGTCAACTTCCCAAGGGCATAAGTTTTGCATACGATCTTTGTTTTTATAGCACGATATCTCATTGGAAAGGTCTATCCAAGGACTACACATTTGTTGTCACACTCTGGATAAATCTTATAGTGTGACTGTGGTGGGACCAAAAAATGTTGTTTAGGGATTCGAAATGGCCACGAAAGT
This sequence comes from Picea mariana, assembly GCA_032191745.1. Taxonomy (NCBI): domain Eukaryota; kingdom Viridiplantae; phylum Streptophyta; class Pinopsida; order Pinales; family Pinaceae; genus Picea; species Picea mariana. Next base: position 216,974 of record JASDQU010736280.1, on the reverse strand, counting down.
TTAGGACCCAAAAAGCTATAAAAAAACTTCCAAGGTGGAAACCCATGTTTTGAGCTAGTGGAATATGTGGGTGGTCACTGATATCCTCCTGGATCAAGAAGATTTCATTTTCCTAACTAAAAATAGAGGACCATTGACTAACCTAGTGGGAAAACCACATAGAGACACTTAGGTTGGAGGGTGGTCCAGTAGTAACTAAGTGGGAGGTGTTTACAACCCTTAACGAGTCCCAATTTTATCCTATTGAGTATGCAGAGGACCAATCGATCCATTAGCATCACTTCAGGAAGAGACAGGGGTAGAGTTTTCAAGAGTAAACCACTGATTTTAGGGAGATGGAAATCATGTTATCTATGTCTACCAATAATCTATATGTACTCCTCCAGTATATGGGGTTCTACACAATTATTTTTGAAAGAAAGTGATTCTCTTCAAACTAAGGACTATTGATGGGGACTTTGTGCAAGCACGATACCTCGAGAACATAGGCCATCGGAAAGGGAAATGAAGTGGTGCAAAATAAACATACCACTAAGATGATTCTAAGGAGGAGAAGAAGAAGTGAAAAGGAAAAGACAAGAAAACAAAAGATATTTCACATCAGTGCAAGGATCCAAACAACCATTTTAGCCATTGAAATATCAATGGCTAAAATGGTTGTGAAACCTAAGATAAGTGTTGGAAGCTACATCCAGATATGAATCCAAATAAATGTAAGAAGGATGCCAAGACGAAGAACTTGATGGGTATGGATTCAGGAAATGAGGTAGGGATAATCTTGGATCTAGATGAGAATATCGTATACACTTCAATGTATATGGAGGTGAATATAACTATCTTTCATCACAAAGAAGAGAAGTAGATGAGTAAACTCTTCCACATTAAGATCCAATCCAAAAATACCAAGGTAGATGTTATATTCGATTCTGGTTCACAAGACAAAATTTTAGCAGATGATCTACTTAGCCAACCTTGTTTGGAGGTTCATGATCATCCTAACTCATATCCAATGGGATGAGTGAATACAGATGCAGAGATAAAATTCACTAAATATTCTAAGATTTAGTTTGGTGTAAGTGCACATTTTATTGATGAAGTGGAATTAGATGTAGTACCCATTGACGTGTGTGGTGTGTTGGAAATATTGTTGCCATTGATGTCAAATATAGAGGGAGCCTACAGATGTCCAAGATAAATATTACAAGCCTACATATGTCCAAGATAAAATTACAATATGGACATTATTGAAAGTATTACTTTTGGTTTTTTGATGATCAATTTGAATACCTTGTATTTGAAGGCATTTTTAACCTACGTACCTAGATCATATGGGATGAAAATTTATATGGTTGAAAATCGTATTATGAGACCTTTCCAATGGTATATGACATTCCTTTTAACTCCCTATGAATTAAGATATATGTTTTTCGTTTGACAACCCAACTAGAAAATTGAGGTTGACTCAACCAGTCTTTACAGGTCAACCTTGAAAGTGGGGAAAAATTACTATAAATATAGAATATATTTTCACATTTGTGCAACCAAGAAAGAGATCAATTTTTAGGTGCAAAAAAATGATCTGATACAATATGTTACAACAAAGTTATACAATATATTACATTCACTTGTAGCATTTAGGAAACCATCCAATCATCACAATATTTTCACCATTTAGAACATGTCAACAATATGTGTTACTTACGAAAGTTTGTAACCATGAAAAGAGTGATCCAATTATGTATTTAGAGAATTCTAGACTGTGATGTTTATCCCTTGGATATTGGAGATTAGGGTTTTGTGATAACATTTTAGTGTGGAATTGTGAAGAATAAGAGGTAGAGAGGATGGATTTCCTTGGAGGATGTATTGGAGTGACGTTTCATATTGGATATTATTGGGTTCTAGGGTTTAGAGAGTTGGGAGGATTTGTACTATATTTGAGAGAAGGATATAGTATATACATGTACTTCATCTTGAGAATATTGATGAACTTTCCAACAAATCAAAAATTGTACAACTTTCATATTTTAATTTCATCCATATATTTTCTTTATGCATTGTTATTTATAACAATATATGTCTTGTTCATTTGACATAATTAAAAGGATAATTATTGAGTTATTTTACATCTAGGTGGAAAATTTGGAGGAACTGACTTGTAGGTCGATTTTAGGGGTAGGTCCCAATTTGGTGATTTGGGGTCTCGAACCTTGCATAGCCATTTTGAGGCATGAAACGACAATTTTTAGGTCAAAACTTTGTGAGCATGGATCTTATCCCCTTGCCACTATTCTACACACCGATAATTTTCCAATAGTGTAAAAATCACCTCAAACTAAGCTCATATGCAGGAGTTATGCCTCTCGCAAGTTTCTCTACCTTGTTGACTACCATGGTACCAAATGGATGCCACGCCATCCCCCATTACTCACACATGTGGGGCTAGCCATGTATGGACTTTCAAGAATATTCTAGAAGGTATAAAACCTAACAGTAATTGAGGGTTGAGGTATGCAAAAACCCTAACTCCAGATGGATATCAAGTTGTTTTAAATATCGGGCTTCTAAAAGAAAGGGTTCCATTCTTTAGCATTGTACTTGTTCCATAGTTGAGTAGAGAATCTAGAAGTGTCAAAGGAAACTCCATAGTGATTTCCTCCTTTTTTGTATTTGCATTTTCATAACTAAATGAAAGGGAGAACATCATATTCCTCACCTTCAGGATGGGTTTTCTCCTATTTCAGGTTTCCCAAGATACATCTTGTGTTCATTTGTGTGGATGGTGTGTTCATTTGTTTGATGTTTCATTTTCATAAATTTGAAAAATAAGACAGTGATAATAAATATGAGATGTAAGGAAGTAAACATCCAAAATAAAATATTTTTAAAATAATATAAGATCTATTATGACAAGTTTTTCCAATGGAATATCTTTGACAATTTTCATATCATGTTGGTATCATTGCAATTTTCTTTGGGGTATTTGTGGGAAGTTTCAATATCTAGGAATTAGCTTAAGACGGAAGATGCAGAACCCTAGACATGGAAAATGAGTCATAGAAACCCTTGTTATGTAGTGGAAGAGATGTCTGTAAGGATAGAAGAGAAACTTGTTGATATCTCTCATAACGTGGCCCTCCTCATGCCATCTCTAGCGAACAAGTTCATAACTTTTTGGGAGGTTGGTGGTTCAAACTTAGTACTTGAATCACATGAAAAAATAGGAGATAGTAAGTACATAGGAAACAAGTAACAAAAATTATCCTGATAAAGAGAAACCAAGTTCCAATGCCATCACTCCTTCACAACCTCTATTCAAACTGGAAGCGAAAGTGGGAATAAATCCATATCAAGGTGAGATTTATGTTGTTAAGTTGAATCATTAGTCGCAACAGTTGGAATTGTATTTTAGTGTCCATAATAAATATGAAGAGTAGAATTTATCCAAGTGGAAATTAATGTCCACTTACCTATTCCACTAGCTCAAAAGAGGGGTTTCCATCTTGGCAGTTTTTCTACAAATTTTCGTGTCCTAAACTTTTGGGGTTGTTTTGAGGCCCTAAACAACATTTTTTGGGCCCACCACAACCACATTTTAGGCTTTGGCCAGATTTTTATGTAAAATTGTGTATTCCTTGGATTGACCTTTCCAACAAGATATCGTTTTCCCCAAACAAAGATCGTATGCAAAAGTTACTCCCTTGGGAAGTTGACCTACCAACTACCCCCATCGGGGCCTTCAAACCTTTTGACTTTTGATCTTCCGGGGTTAGGGTTTTGGATACCACTTATCCAGATTATTTTGAGAATGAAATGAAGGTAGATATATAACAATGAAATATGCATAGATATTTCAATAAACACATATATACAGTAATGCACAATTTTTATTAATGAGAGAAATGTATAGAAACTGTAAAATTACTAAGCGAATGACTCACTAGATTGGTAGTAGCTTATCTCTGAGAAGAGATGTGATGGCTATGCTCATTCGCAAGAAGATGATGATTTTTACAATGAGGCTCTAGATTCATTTTTAACATAAATAAAATCCAAAACCCTAACCCTGGAAGATGAAACACCAAAAGTTTTACGGGCCCCAATGGGGGTAGTCGGTACGTCAACTTTCCAAGGGAGTAACTTTTGCATATGATATCCATCTGGGGAGCACGATAAATCATTGGAATGGTCTCCATGTCCCTCTATTTTTAGTCAGGAAAATGAAATCTTCATGATCCAGGAGGAAATCAGTGGCCACCCACCTCTTTTACTAGCTCAAAACATGGGTTTCCACCTTGGCAGTTTTTCTACATCTTTTCTGGTCCTAAACTTTCAAGGTTGTTTTGAGGCCCTAAACAATGTTTTTTGGGCCCGCCACATTTACACTATAAGATTTATCCAAAGTGTGATGAAACATGTGTGGCGGCCCAAAAAAAGTTGGTTAGGGCCTCAAAATGACCTTGGAATTTTAGGATCTGAAAAGTTGTAGAAAAAATGCCAAGGTGGAAATCCATGTTTTGAGCTAGTGGAATAGGTGTGTGGCCACCGATTTTTGCCTGGATCATGAAGATTTCATTTCCCTGACTAAAAATAAGGGGATGTGGACTAACCTGGTGAGAAAACCACATAGAGACACTTAGTTTGGAAGGCGATCCACAACTAAGTGGGAGGTGTTTAAAAACCTTAATATGTCTAAGTTTTATCCTATTGGGTATGTAGAGGACTAGTGGATCTGTTGGCATCACTTCAGGAAGAGACATGGATAGAGTTTGCAAGAGTACACCACTGATTTTAGGAACATGGAAATCATGTTATCTATCTCTACCAATAATCTATATGTACTCCTCCAATATCTAGGGGTTCTACACAATCATTTTTGAAAAAAAGTGATTGTTTTTAAACCAAGGACTATTGATTGGGCATTTTTGCAAGCACAATTCTTGGAGAATATAGGCAATAAGAAAGGGAAATCAAGTGGTGATAAATAAACATACCACTAATATGATTCCAAGGAGGAGAATAAGAAGTGGAAAGGAAAAATACAAGAACAAAAAAATATATTTCACATCAGTGAAAGGATACAAACAACCATTTTATCCATTGAAATATCAATGGTCACACTGAAGATGAGTGTTGGAAGATACATCCAGAGTTGAATCCAAAAAAATGTAAGAAGAATTCCATAAAGAAGAACTTGATGGGTATGTATTCAGGAAACCAGGTAGAGAGAATCTTGGATCTTGATGAGAATATTGAATGCACTTAAATGTATATGGAGGTGAATCTGACTATCTGTCATCACAAAGAAGAGAAGAATATGAGTAAACTCTTCCACATTAATATCCAAGTCAAAAATACCAAGGTAGATTCTCTATTTGATTCTGGTTCACAATCCAAACTTGTAGCAGATGACCTACTTAGCTAGCTTGGTTTGGAGGTTCATGATCATACAAACTCATATCCACTAGGATGAGGGAATACAAATGCAAAGATCAAAGTCACTAAATAGTCTAAGATAAAGTTTGGTATAAGTGCATATTTTATTGATGAATTAGAATTAGATGCAGTACCCCTTGACATGTATGGTGTGTTGGAAATATTGTTTCCATTGATGTCAAATATAGGGGGAGCCTACAGATGTCCAAGATAAATATTACAATCCTACATATGTACAAGATAAATATTACAAGATGGAAACTGTTCAAAGTATTACTTTTGGATTTTTGATGATCAGTTTGGATACCATGTATTTGAAGGAAATTTTAACCTACGTACCTAGATGAAATGGGATCACAAGTTATATGGTTTGAAATATTATTCCAAGACCTTTCCAACAGTATATAGAATTACTTCTAACTCCCTAGGAATGAGGATATATGGATTTTTCTATTTGACAACCCAACTAGAAAATTGAGGTCACCTCAACCAGTCTTTACAGGTGAACCCTGAAAGTGGGGAAGCATTACTATAAATATAGGATATATTTTTGCATTTGTAGTGAAACCAAGAAAGAGATCAATTTTGAGGTGCACAAAATTGATCTGATGCACACTAAAGGTGTTAGGGTGTCTTTCTGTTGTGCAAGAGAAGTCAACGACATTTTCTTGGGGTCGACACTGCCTCGAAGCCAACCACCTAGGTTCCTCCAAAAGGTCCTTCAGGCATCACTCAGCAAGATTTCCCTTCCTTGGATGACCCAATAAGGATAGGAACACACCTTATGGTCATATAGGGTAAAGGGAATAAGAGTGGAAAAAGGGTTCCAGGTCATAGGGATTCTACTCAGAGAATGAAGGGGAAGAGGGAGACTTGCAAATTCTTCAGCATAACTTTTCACCTAGGTTGTCCTCCTCATACATGCCCCCAAAGGTGTATTTATACCATCCTCAATTGCTTAAGTAGGTTGAATTCCATTGGTACTAGATTAGGGAAGTTGGGAAATGAGGCCAACCAAAATCCTCACCCGAAAATGTGGAATTATTTTATTTTTCACATTTTTTGAGGGAATTCATAGGTTGTACAATAGCAAGGCACGGATGTCCGCATGTTGCACTAAGGAAACCCATGGATATGAGTAAAAGCATTATTTTTAAAGTGATTATGATAAGGGAACTTGGGATTTCAAGTTTCATTTCAAGGACAAGGGATAGGCCATATCACAATGCAAATAGTGTGGCAAATTGTGGTATAACAGATGCTCCCTAATGTGTGAGGTCAGAAGGGAAACTGATGGTCGAAATACATTATAACTCTGAGAGGCGAGGATTCATTGAAGTATATCCAAATGAAGGTTCTTGAATAGTTTATCCAAGAATAGAAACCATCAACAGAGATCAAGTAAGAGTATTCTCCATCTGAAGTTGGGCATACCCATGCGCAAGAGTGATGTAAGCACAACCGCCAAATCAAATACACGCTCTCCTCCTATTTTTGTTTTTATTTTTTATTTTTTTGTCTTTTTCATATTATTAAATACTGAAAAAGAATAAAATAATGTTATATTACAGTGGAGGAAATGAATGTCGCAGGAAAGAAAACTAGTTCCAAGGCACAATGAACATACCTATGCTCAATGCAAGAAAGCATGTACATGATAAGGACACTTGGGGGATGTTTCCTCCATGTTTAAGGTGTCAAGTCACAAAGACATAAATTGCAAGGTTAAAAACTAATGGGAAGGCATAAGCAATTGGTTCAACAAGAGAAATTTGAAGATGACATTAGGCCTAAAAGTGAAATTAGTTAATATGTAATGAATTACAACTCAACAAAGTTTGGAAGGCCTTGAGGGTGAGTTAGCCAGAAAATGATTGAGAAGAATTCATGAGGCTTCAACACAAAGACATGGCAGGACTAAAAAGGGCTTTCGATCTGATGGAGAAAATGCAGCATGGGTGTACAAATTCCAGTGAGGTACCAACTAAAACACCCATGGAGAGGTAAGCTCTACCATCTGTAAGTGGCATATTTAAGAAACAAGAAGGGTATGATGTCATTAACGAATGGGGTTGAACCTATGGAAAATATGTGTTTGGTAAAAATAGATTCATTATGCAAGAGATATGGGGCCTACACTATATTTAATTAAGGAATACAATACCTGCTAAAGAGTCAGAATTTTTTTTGTAGAGAGTGTTATCACTGAAATTGCGTCTACAACATTGCACGCAAATGGTTATAGAAATACAACAATGCCAACAACAATTAGTTCACCTGCAACACTAAAATACATTTCAAAAGGCAAAATCTATACAATTGGGAAAAAATCGGCATGTGCAAACTCACTAAAGGAAGTGCGCGCACAATGCGCGGGCCAACAAATCCCGTAGAGAACACAATGTACCAAATGCACGATTGTGTACAAGAAAAGTCGTGAACTCTTGTGAATGATGCATTTATGGTTCTTTCCCCCCCCCAACCACTTATGGACCAGCTCCCAACTTGATTCAACCTCCATATTTGAGAAAACTTCGAATGGGGGACTGGTCAAGGACCAAAGGGTTCCCTAAAGGGCCCCTTGTTCACACTAAGAACCAGTTGAATTTTTCCTTGAAGAAATGCTATAAAAGTAAGCCATGGGTGCACTAAGAAACCAATATCTTCATAGTGTTTTTATGTTGTCTCAATTCTCCCTCGAGAATCCTCTTTTCTCCTCAGAGTATTCAAGCATCATTGCAATAGACCATTCCACTCACCTCTTGAGGGAATAGGCATTGATTTTCTTCATCATTTTCCATTTTTCTTCCATTGTAAGAAGAGCTCCCCATTAGGGAACTCAATATCCCTCCCAAGGAGGAAGAGGGGACTCATAAGTCCTCATTTTTCTCTACGACCTTTTTCCAACTAATATAGTTATCCATTGGTGGCATAATCTTGGTCATTGGTTGATTGTTTATGGTTCTAAGTTTCTTATGCATTCTAGTTTTTATTTCCTTAGTTGTTTTAGTATGTTTATTTGTTTATTACATGTGTTTGGCTTGCTTAACCCACTCACGAACTTCTGTCTTGTCTAGCAGGCCCAACTAAGCATGCAAGTGCCATTGTTTTGCTCACCCAAGTGACAAAACGAGCACAACAGATTGGAAATCGTACTGGGGAAAAGGTATCAAATTACACCCTATATGGGATTAGAGAGAACTTATTTTTAATCAATTTGTCTTGCAGGTACCAAAATCGGCCTAGCCTTACCTATCAAAAGCCAAATTCTAAGTTGGAGGAGGAGAATTTCACTCAAAAATTTCCCTCGACGTGTATCAGAAAGTGTGCGGGTATTCCAGCCCATAGACGCACACTCTGCGCAATGTGCACCCAAAAGGATTCTTTTCTTTGCACATTTTTCACACTGTGCACCCACTGCGCCTCTGTTAGAATTCTAACCCATGCACATTTCCGGATTTTCAAAATTGTAAGGGTTTTTGTGATGATTTGAAGGCCCCTAGCCTTCAAATTCTTGTTTTCATGCAATTTGTAATGCCTAGGAACTGTAGTTAGACTCATTTCCCATATGAAAGGTTAGCTAAACATAGGAACTTAGGGGTTAAAAAGAACCAAATATTTTCCTCTGTTGCTTTGGTTTCCACATGGATGGCTTGTTTGGTTTGTAAAATTTAAGTTGAGATTATTGCGATCACATCTAACAACACTTACATTAGGACAAAAAATTAACTTTGATCATTGATTATTCTCGTCTCTCGCACCATAAAGTGATCTTTAGAATAAAAAAAGATGGTTAAATGGGCATTTCATCTCCCTTAACAAAAATCTTTAGGAGAGGACAAATCCTGCCTAGGGCTCCTCTTAGTTTCTTTTTGAAATCATCTTAAAGTTGTAAGGGCCCATACATGACCACATGTTGCAAACTTAGGATAGTTTCTTGAAATTGATTTCTTAGTTTACATCACTAGGGAAGTTTAAAGATCAAAGCAATGGACCCATACATTCCCACATGCTTGCAATCTAGGATATTTTTTCAAGCGTTCTTAGTGTAACCAACATTAAGGAGTTTAAAGGATTGGTAAGGACCCATATGTACACATGCTAGTTCCTTAGGGATTTTAAAATTCCGTAAGGTTGTACCAATGACACTTAGTAAGTTAGGTAACAAATATTTGTAAGGACCATAGGAAGTCCACATGTTGCAAATTCACACCTAACTTATTAAAATTTGGCACATTCTTTCACTTTCTCACACACAAAGTCACTCCTCACTCACATAATTTCCATCTTGAATTGTGGAGGTTTAAGTAGGTTTTCTCCAAAGGAACTCCAAAATGTGCCACTATTTCTTGAATAAACTATCCACACCCACATAATTCAAATGAGATTGGTTCACAACCCGAATCTCTCAACCCACCACATCTAATTTTTTTCTAAAAACACACTAATTTTTCCTCCAAATGAGGTGCCAAAAGAAATTTTTTAGTCTAGGTAGGATCTCGAGGGTAGGCATCCAAATAACCCCCCATTATCTGGTTCTCACATTTTTAAACATTAGAAGTTGACAAATAGGGAAATTTCAAATTCTCCAAGGTAAGTGTTCCTACACCATAAGGCAGGGAGATACCCGTGAAGGGTTGAAGGCTGAGGCACAGTTGTTCTGTGTGTCCCCCCTTGAGTCACCCAACTCTTGGAAGGGATCCATCCTATGACCCATTTATGAGGATGAAAATCTACTTTGACCAAGGTACCTAGTGACCAAATTTAAGACATCTACCCAGGTGGAAATTGTGGTTTGCAATTGCGCATTGATCAAATTTTGTGTGGCTATTGGGAAATATTGACAGCTCTTTCGGGATATGCACCCTCTACCCCTCAATATAACTGATTATTTCATCCTTCACTAGTTCCTCTTCTGGTGGCTTTAGACCCCATTATTGAGTGCTCTTGGAAGGTCCAGTGCTATTTGAGATGAAGGACAATACATATTTTAGGACACGAGCATTTTTTTTATTTATTCCCCCATGCAGACAAAATCCACCTACCCACATATATGCTTATTTATAGTTGATATATGTATGATGCTCATTTGATTACATTGAATTGTGAGTTATTTTATCTTGTGAAGGTCCAAATTATACAAATATCTTGTTCATTTATTTCTTTCATCACCATTTGCACACATTCACTTTGCTAGTCGGACATCATAGGGGACCCACAGAATCCTCGTTGTTCTAGACGCTTGCAAAATCTCCCTCCTATTATAGGAGGAGTTCCTAGTATTGTCGACTCACTGGCTCAACCATCTCACACCCCCGTGAGTGCCACTATTTTTGGATTAGATTTACTTGGTTCCACTTTTCTTAGGTCCAATTCCCAAGGCCACCCATCCACTAGCTCTCCTTCACAAGGAGGCGGTGGGAAAACTTCTTCTCAAGGAAGTAGTACAAACCCACCAAATCTCTCCCAAGGGTCAGGTCCACTACCTACTCACACAATGGCTAGAACTAATCCTCCACCAAATCCCCTTATTCCATAGTTGTCATATCTCAAAATTCTTGATTTGATTAAATTCACGAATGATCCCATTTTACGTGACCTCACATGGCCCAATATGCCTACCAAACTACATTTATATATTCCAAAATTTGAAGGAAAACTGTGGGAGGATCCTGCCAACTATGTTATGAACTTCCACTTATGGTGCTCTTCAAAAAACATCATAGATGAATCCATCTTCTTAAGTTTATTTCAAATAATATTCGCTGGTCCATCAGCCAAATGGTATGTGGACGAAAAATTAGGGTCCCATGTGACTTTTGAATCCTTGGCCAAAGCCTTTTTGTCCTTTTTTCAACTACTAGTTCATCATGACATTGGTTTAGAACTGATCTCTCGATGAAAGCAAATCTTAGGTATGTATATTGTCAACCACATCCATGAATGGCGTCGGCGATGTAGTTTATGTAAAGCAGAAACCACTAAAAAACAACGTCTCGATTGGTTTCTAAAATCACTCGTCTCTATACTTGCCAAAGATGTGGCATCCACCTTCCCCCAATCCGAAGAGGAAGCTATCAAAAAATCCCAATAATTCAACCTCATTTATGCTCAATCGGGTTACTTATACACAGTATTACCTGATGCACCTAGACTTGTACCATTTGGCCAGGATAAACCTGGAATGCTCACACTACAGATGGGTTGATTGGTACCACGACACACCACAACGCTTACAACCAACCACTACCTATGTATGTAACACCTCAATATCTGCAACCTTACGGAGGGCCATCTCATTACCCTCTACCCCCTTACCAACATCCATATCTCGTTGCTCCCCCCCCACTCATGAGTGGACCCTCGTCAGCACCCATGATGTGCCCAAACTCTCAACCAAGTTGAGGTTCCCCTTCTACCTCAGCATATAACCTGGGAACTATTGAAAGTGCTTCACCTTCCTATGCTCCCTACGGATCATTGCCACAAAACAATTCGTATTTTCCATTTCCTAGTCCTCCACAGCCCATGGCTCCTTGACATGGACAACCACATGCCAACGTTAAATTTTTTCAGCCCTCTCCCATCCAACAACTTCATACTTTTGAGCAGTTGAATAAGACAAATATGGCCCATCAGATGAATAATTCCAAAAATAAAGGAAAAAATTGAAACAATAATAACCTGGGACTAGGTGGAAATAACCCCCAACAAAACCAACCTGATGGGGGAAACTAGAATCAAGGTAACCAAAACCCCCAAGGGGATAATAACAACAAACTCCAAGGGAAGAAAAACAATAAAAATCTCAGGGCGAACTTCCCTTGCGCTCTTTGCAGTCTGATGGGGGAAACTAGAATCAAGGTAACCAGAACCCCCAAGGGGACAATAAAAACAAACTCCAAGGGAAGAACAACAATAAAAATCTCAGGGTGAACTTCCCTTGCACTCTTTGCGGTGAGTATGGACATTATACTCACCATTTCCCCCAAATTGCCAACTTCAAATGGATGAAAGAATCCATGAACATGCCACATCCTCCAACATCGCTTGTCGCTTAGTAGGCCCCACAACGATACTTGAAACAACCACCCCCGATCGTGTTGCAAAACCCTATTCCACACCAAGGTGTGATGAATACCCAACAGGAGGTACACTCTGCCCCACCACAAATGGGGCAGTATCAAAACCTAGGGCCCATACACCCTAGAAATATGGCAGATCGCAATATCGTCCTCACTAGCAAAGAAAAAATTATTTTGCAAATGCACGTTCGTCAATACAATGCACCCCCTGAATCTACTCCAACCACCTCGTATGTGGCTCCAGCTACATCCGAACAACCCTTGATGATCCCACTCCCTAATACTGAACCTACCATCTGTATCCCTCACATCCTGTTACGACATAATGGAAACAAGCCTTAGGCTAGGGGAACACACAATTACAGTCTGGCGATGACTTGGCACAACCTCCTGCAGCCATGTATGTATTGGAGGTCCTCCAAACCTATCCAACTCAGCGAAAATCCTTACTCTCCGCCTTGGGGGCAGTCAACCCAGCTGATACTAGACTCATCACATTTGATATAGATAGCAGAGAACCATGTCTCCCCGCTCTGGTATCTTTCCAGATACCAGTCAAGATTTAGAACATCATGGTTCATCGGTGTATCATTGATGAAGGTGCATCCACATGCATCATGTCCAAAACTATATGGCATAAACTTGGCTCCCCAGAGCTAGTACCATCCACCATCACCTTGAGAGGTCGACCATCCTCCCCTGAAGGGCTCTTCCAAAATGTCCCTGTCGAACTTGGCGGTAAAACCATCCTCATCAACATCAAATTTATCGATGCCCCACTCGATTAAAACATCTTGTTTGGACATAGCTATGTGTACGCTATGAAGTTCATAGCCTCTTTTGTGTTTTGAATGATGATGATCCTCCACAACGGGAAAATCGTCACCATCAACCAAATTACACATTATGAGCCTAACCACTCAGCCAACATCTTTCCTCTTGTCTGCACTAGCTCAAAATCTTATTCACTTATTGACACAGGCCCCAAAATTTTCAAGGACCCATCCTTGCTGGGGGAATACCATGGAGCACCACCCCTCATACACCATTCAACACATGTGTGTGCCGTATCTTCCAATGGAACTGACACCGGAGACACCATTCCTCCCATTGAGGCCTCTCCACACCTTGACGTCCCACCAGTTGAAGAAATACCACCTCAAGAATTTCTTGATAACCCTACAACACCACTTATCCTTGATTTCCCCCTCCCCTAGGGGAAATCCTGGTTTGGGAGACAATCCCTCAAGCCATTACTCAAATTCCCTTATTCTACCCCCCACTGGGAGTTCAAGCATTCCAGGTAGCCACGACGCTTAATCTTCCCAACATGGTGCTTGCCATCTCTGTATGGTATCTACACCCACTCACAATGGTTCCTCAACCATATCTCCCTCCTCAGTCAAAGGGAATCCTAATGCAGATTCCAGTCCAGGCTCCGACCGCACCACCCTCACCCCCAATTGTCATCATCACTACCTCTGTTGGGAATAGGCAGAAGAAGAGCCCACAACTCCACTTCCTCCCCAAGTTCAACCTCCTTGTACACTATGTGAAAGAGAGGGACACCCCACTAATAAATGTCCTTCTCTTCCTAAGTTATGTAATCTGATCCAACTCCCTTGAGAAATCACATCACTTGCTACTTCACCAAGCACATCTAGTACTACTACAACATTTTCCACTGCAGGCATTAAAGAGATGAGAACCAAATTCGCTTGTGCCATTTGTTCAAAATATGGCCACTACACTCATCATTTCCCAGCTCTAGCTCAATTTCGCCAGATGCTAGCGACAATATGCCAAACCTTTTAGAAAGAGCCCTATCCACCACCACTTTTTGGTGCTCACGTCACTGACATTTTTATGTCTCTACCTCATTCCCCAAATGGATGAGATTCCCTTGCACTCTCTGTGACTCACTTTCTCACTTCACATACCGATGTCCTTTGATTGTGGCATACCGAGGTTATCATTCAACCCCTATTCAACCACATCCGACCACCTCATGACTGGTCCTACCCTCTCTAGATACTGTCAACATCACCTCCCCAGAACCTGAGTCACTTCCCAACCCTCCATGTTTCACAAATCGACTGTCTGAGGATATTGCCTGGAATCCTCCCAATTCTCCTGTTCATTTCCTACAGGAAATCTTACCCCCTACCACAGTTCATCACCCACAGTGTATGGACATTTGGTTTATGTCAAGCAAGCCATCACACCCTATATTCGATATCTCCTCTAAGTTGTCACCACTTGATGAAAATCATATTGTGACAGTCACTTGTGTCACCTCCCCGGATCCCCTGCATTCTCGCATCCTCCACTACAATGAAGATATCCTAGAGTAACTTACTACCCCCGATTTCCCATGGAATGCGTTCCATCACCGAGCACTTTTTCTCTCACACGAAGCCTTTGACCCTCCTATACAAGCCTCCATATGTGCAATCAAAACCAAGGATTTTATTCCTTCAGGGCATATATATTGGTTCAACAACCCTATCCATGCCCCAGATGCTTTTGAAGAAGGAAACATGGCCAATATCTCCACCACTGTCAAAATTGACATTTCCATCAAACCAAGAATCATAGAAGAAATAACCATTGGCGCCGGATGCTCCCTTGAGGAACTCACATCTTACAAAGTTCTCTTTCAGAAATATCGGGAAATTTTTTCCTAGTCATATATAGAGATGTCAAGCCTCGACCCTTCTATAGTCAAACATCGCATTGACACATGGCCAGATGTCGCCCTAGTTTGTCAAAAACAACGCCCACTTCACCCATCCAAAGTTGTGGCTGTCAAATACAAAATCTAAAATTTATGTGTTGTTGGGTTCATTTACCCCATTGCGTATACCTCATGGGTTTCCAACCCCGTCCCCATTAACAAAAAACAAGGCACTATTCGCGTCTACGCCAACTTTCGCAATCTCGACCATGCCTGTCCCAAAGACAACTTTCCAACCCCTTTCAATGACCAAATTATAGATGATTGTGTTGGACACGAGGCATTGTCCTTCATGGACGGGTTCTCCTACTACAATCAAATCCAAATCCATCTAGAAGATTAGTATAAAACCACTTTTATTACCCCATGGGGTAATTTTTCTTATCATGTCATGCCTTTTGGACTAAAAAACACAGTGCTACATTTCAATGGGCCATGATTTATGTTTTCCATGATCTTGCTCACATCATCCTTTCTTATTTGGATGACCTCATTGCTCGATCCAAGAAACAAAATCAACATTTAGACGACTTATGCATCGTTTTTCAATGAGGCCGCCAGTACAATATCTGGTTGAACCCCCTCAAGTGTGTATTTTGCGTCACCATCAGACGCATTCTAGGGTTCATAGTCTCACAACACAGCATCACGGTGGACCCCCTTAAGGTCCAAGCTATCACATAAATTCCACCACCTAGGAATTCACGCTAACTGCATAGCCTACAAGGAAAAGATACCTTTTTACGTCACTTTGTCCTAGATTACGCTACCCGCATGCATGGGTTCCTCTTATTACTATGTCATGATATCCCATTTCAATGGGATGAACATGCTCAAACCACTTTTGATGACTTAAAATTGGCCCTATCCAATTCCCCTTTGATTAGGCCCCCAGACTATGATTGTGATTACATCCTCTACTTATCAGACTCAGAGATTGTGTGTCCAGCGGCTAGCATCATCAACATAACCGATGTGGTAGGCTGATGGAGGATGCATCTATCAATAACATAGATGGTAGATCATACATGAGGAGTGGAGGAGAAAAACAAAAATAAAAACTCTACAAATGTGTACAAAAAAAAATCCTAAGGTAGAATAGCTACGCTCAGGTGTAAAACTTCTTTAAGGACAACCCGTTGAGGGCCCAAGCTCAAAAGCCTATACAAATAAAAACCCTGACACTCATGGTTCCCCCAGAGGTCCCACCCCAGGTCCTGTGTCAGCTGGAGATGCCTCACCAGCTGGGGGTCCTCTAGGTTCAGGGTGAAGTCAACTAGTCAATGTTTCCCCCACTACAGTTGCTCGACGGATCAAGGTCCGCCACTCCGTCAGTACACACAAACATAGCTCTATGACCCTCTCATCCTGGATGTGGGTCCAGATGCCCCCCGACACACCCTGAAGAACCTCATAGAAACAATGATGAAGGTCCTCCGGCCTCTGCCCACGACTCACGCACTGGTCCAACACCAACATCCTCTAGCATGCATCTCTGACTTGCCATCAACTCATGTGCTGGCCCAACACCAACATCATCTTTCCTGCGTCGTTGTCCTACCTACGGCAGTCGCGATGGCCCCTGGCGAGCTGGCTATCCGACCATCTCAGCCTCACAGCTTCAGGGCCCCACATCTGCAAACACAAACACAAACACCAAAGGTAGAGTCCACATCCACATATACATAATCATATGCTACACTATCAAAATCACAAAACATATATACACAAACATACCTCTCTGGTCCCAGTCCTCCCCAAGAGGCAACACCATGTCTGGGTCATGTTGGTAGTCCATACCACCATATGGATACCATAGTATCGCCTATGGCATATGACACCACAATGGCTAAGAATTAATGGCCACACTCTCCCCCCCCCATGACACACCAACACCTGGGCCCACTGCATCAATCACAGCCCTGAGGGAACCAACAAATTCCTCAGGTGCAAAAGGGGCACCCTCTCCAGAAACTAGGCTACTAGGATAGACCCAAACGTAAAATCACCAAATTCGTTGGTCCAACACCGGTGAATCTTCCCCATCATCCTGAAGTGCAGCATCAACACCCATGAAAAATAGTCCCCATCCAGGACCCTCTTCATAATCCTCAACTGACCTCTTGTGATCCACTGAGTCACCAAGGATCAAACATGGAAATATCCTCACTAACATGGAAATAATTCACTGAGCAAACAAATCATCCATCGATTTGATATAGATAAAAGAAGCTGACATCAGGTTCAGTCCCCATAAGTAACGTCATTCCAAGTCTACCAACCTCACATCCCCCGACAACTGGCGGTCAGCAGGCAGGGCCATCCCCCGGAAGGGGAGCCCCATAAAAAATTATACATCCTCCATAGCTCAAAGTGTCAATTGTTGTCCCCTAACAATGAATCATTGTAGATCAGTGCTCCACATAGATATCATATACTGAAGCAAGAATTCCTGCGACCATATCAAAGGAAAATCGAAGAACTTGAGGAACCCATAGGCTTCCAAGTGTCTCTGAATGCCTGTATACTCTCTCACCACCTCTCGGAGGCACTCCTAGTCTTTATCCCTCCAGTGGACTAACATAGTGCTCTCCCGTCACAAATTGATCACTTTCATCCACCCAACAACACTTGGTCAACCCTCATTATCCATCAAAAACATCAAAAAATTCAAAATTTGAAAACACCCTTAGCTTCGCCTCTAGTGCACATATTTCACCCACACAGGTGCACACATGTGCATGCCTTTTCTTCATGTAGATGCACATTAATGTGCAGTTGTCTATGAAACAATTGTGCATCAATACATAACTGTCACTGCAATAGGTGCGCACACATGCACACATGTCCTCTACATAGTTGCACACCGATGCGCAACTTTCTGAGAAACAACTACGCACAGTGCACAACTATCATATTAACATGCACACATCTAATCTGCACCTGTATTTCCCTCCCCCACACCCCTATGCATGGATTTTCCAAGCACAACCACACATTATGTGTGGGAGATGGAATTATACCCACGCATCTGAGCACGGGTATTCTTCCTTCTCCCACGCATTAGAGGGCCCAGCCCTAAACCTAACCTTGCACGACCATCCATATGACCCCTAACTCAAAACTAGGAAATTCATGCTATGCAGGAGGATGGGACCAATAACCTGACTTTCGCAACTCCCCAATTGGTTGAATTGAGCTCCTATGATCTTCGAAACTCCTCTAAATGTGCTCATCAAATCACTATAGAGACAGGTACGAATGAGGTGGCATTGTGGGCCCACCAATCATATATAGTCCCTTTTTCCAAACTTCTAGACTTAGTTCTAGCATCCCAGAGCCTTTGTTTCCTGATCCATATTCAGCCATAGGATCATGGTCCCGCCATCTAGATAGTTGCATTCCCCAGGTCATCATATAAACTTGGCCCCAGGGGATCATTTTTCTCATGTCACGTCCAAGTACACATGCTCATGTTCAAAATGATCAAATAGTTGTTATATGTTATTTATCATCAGATATTGTTCATGTTGGGTATTCAATTTTTTGTGTGCAGGGACTTGGTCTTCACAAAATAGTGCAGCCCCTTCAGGTATATGTTTGACACTGGAATGTAATCATTCCCTCTGAAAATCAATTGCATCTCCCAGTCACACCCTTCAACGTTCACCTTTAGGGTCCTTACATCTATATTTGCAGTACCATCACCTCTATTTCATTTTGGTACTGTCACCCGGTAGAACTCTCCCCCACATGAGTTATCCCATTCATAATTTTCCCTTGGCAATTTGACACTCATGCTGCTTTCACCCCCTAGGGATGGGAGTCTCAATAGTGTTATGCACTTCCAAGAATAAGATACATACTTCTTCTCATTATATTGCTAGCTTTTCTAATGGACTCCTAGGCTATCTCATCTCGATTCTATTTGACTGCACCTTCGCGGTATCATTAACCCTCCATTTCATCCACCATTAGTTTTCCCATCTGCAGATTTCCCTTCATTCATTTACCTCATACATAAAACCACCCACGAGGCCCCCACCCTCCTCCAGTTCTCTTTGCAACTTGCGCCCTCACAGGCCAAGCCATCTCGCATTGGGGCACCCGTTTCTGTATCTGTACACTCATCCCACATTATTCTTTATTTATGTGGTAATTGTAAAAAGCCTTTGTTTCCAACATTTACTTAGATTTTTTTTGTCACCCTTGATGACCTTATTTTCCCGGCAAAGCAACCCATGTCGCCCTTGGTTGGAGAATCCAATCTCCTTTTTCTCATTCCGACATCATCCACAAACCTCAAGTATCCCAAAGTCCTTGTACCTTTGATCTCTGATTTTTTTCACTTTGTCAAGACTTTGGCACAAATTAACCCCATATCTAGTCATCCCCCTGACACTAGATACAGTTTTACAGTTTCTTCCAGTCATCCTTCAAACATACCCCCAACCAAGGGAAGTATTGAGTCTCACTGCATCTTGACTTCGTTCATATTCCCTTTCATTCCCTGATCTTATTTTTGTGGATTAAAAAAGAAGATTGCTTCTTGGAGTCATGTCTCCCTTTCTGTCGACATCAACACAGTTTCGAGAAGGGAAATAATATCTTGACTCTCATTACTTTTACAATGAGGATTCTCGGACAACACAGAGAGAATAATCATTGCACTTTGATTTCATTGACCCCCATAACATTCAACTTCATCAAAATCTCATGTTACAGTGGGTCTTACTATGCGACTATTGCAGTTGTTTTATACCAGTCGAAGACCTCTGAATTTGGTAGGCCATCAATTCCTACGAGTCCTCGACACTTCTTAAAGGCGTCCTTGCCTCTCTTTCAGAATATGTTCACCATTTTGAATTGTCATCTGTTGTTATCAAACTGCCCCAGAGGGCGCTGCAGTTATCTACATCAGCGTACAACTTTAGTTATTGTCTTACATTTTGAGTTACATGACACGATCATGAGGCATGCCTGCCTCATTTGTATACACATTTTATTTATTTTTCTCTAGAGAAAGATTTGGGTCCCACAATTTCCCCTCTCCCACTGAAAGATCACTCTTTCAACTCCTCTCAACACTCTTCAGTACAATGACACACTCAGTAGAAGAAACATTGATGTATTTCATCTATATGTATGCTCCTAACCTCACACATCAGGGGGCATATGTTATCACTAAAATTTCATCTGCAACATTGCACGAAAATGGTTACAGAAATACAACAATGCCAACAACAATTAGTTCACTTGCACACTAAAATACATTTCAAAAGGCAAAAACTATACAATTGGGAAAAAATTGGCATGTGCAAACTCACTAAAGGAAGCACACAGATAGTGCGCAGGCCAACAAAGCCCGTAGAGCGCACAATGCACCAAATTCGCGACTGTGTACGAGAAAATCCGCGCACTCTTGTGAACGGTGCATTTATGGTTCTTGTTCCCCCCCAACCACTTATGGACCAGCTCCCAAATTGATTTGACCTCCATATCTGAGCGAAATCCAAATGGGGGGTTGGTCAAGGACCAAAGAGTGCCCTAAAGGGCCCCTTGTTCACACTAAGAACATTTGAATTTTTCCTTGAAGAAATGCTATAAAAGGAAGCCATGGGTGCACTAAGAAACCAATATATTCATAGTATTGTTATGTTGCCTCAATTCTCCCTTGAGAATCCTCTTTTCTCCTTGGAGTATTCAACCATCATTGCAATATACCATTCCACTCACCTCTTGAGGGAATAGGCATTGATTTTCTTCATTATTTTCCATTTTTCTTCAATTGTAAGAAGAGATCTCCATTAGGGAACTCAACCCAAGGAGAAAAAGGGGACTCATAATTCCTAATTTTTTTCTACGTTGTTTTTCCAACTAATATAGTTATCCATTGGTGGCATAATCTTGGTCATTGGTTGATTGTTTATGGTTCTAAGTTTCTTATGCATTCTAGTTTTTATATCCCTAGTCGTTTTAGTTTGTTTATTTGTTTATTACATGTGTTTTTCTTGTTTAACTCACTCATGAACTTCTGTCTTGTCTAGCAGGCCCAACTAGGCATGCAAGTGCCATTTTTTTGCTCACCCAAGTGAGGAAACAGACACAACATTGAACATCATATAATGTGGAGAGACTCATAGGTAATAGCCAGAAAAATATTGAGTAAGAAGAATAATGTATGAATGCAATGTCATGGAGGGACTAACTAGGACTCCCAAGCCTAATAAAACTTGTATCATGGGTGCCAAAATATAAAAATGGGTTCTAGACTAGGGCACCTATGGAAGGTAGGCTCTACCATCAATGAGATGTCATTTTGAGCAGAAAGAAAGGATTATGTCACAAGTTAATGGGATCGACCCTGGGTTAAGGTGATAATGGAAATTGTTAATGAAAATATTGAAGGTGTGTGAGACCTACTCTAAATTCCAGTTATACGAAAGCATCACCTGCCAAAGTCTTGAAAAATAATCGATGAATTGACTAAATGACCAAAAACTACCCAAAAAACAGCTCTATAACCTGCCATGGAAACCATAATACTACAATATATCTTAACATTAGTCCAAATTATGGAAAGATAAAAAACTATGGAAAGTGGGTTTTTAAAAATTATATAAATAAATAAATTTTTACCATTTTACCATAACATTTTTACCATTTGAACTAAAATTAACCAAATTTGGAGAAACCCTTGTATCTTCACTTGTTGATTGTGAGAGCTTGGAGAAACTAAACCACAAACCTTATAGACCAAGTAGGTGCTCAAACCATTCCTTTAATTTTTATCCATGTGACTTTTAATTTTTGTGAAAAAGTGAGGGACATCTCTCTCTTTTTCCTCACGACTTTGCGCACCCTCGGTTTTCCTCAAAGGGGGTTGCGGATGTCTGCACCTAGTAGAAACACTAGTTGTGGATATCTGTGACTTTTATAAAAGGAACCCATGGATGCCCATAATCCATTTGAAAAAATAAAATTTTAACTCTCTTTCTTGTGTATTTT
Source organism: Picea mariana (assembly GCA_032191745.1). Classification (NCBI taxonomy): domain Eukaryota; kingdom Viridiplantae; phylum Streptophyta; class Pinopsida; order Pinales; family Pinaceae; genus Picea; species Picea mariana. The sequence goes on along the minus strand of JASDQU010736280.1, from coordinate 194,708 downwards.
GAGCAGGATACTTGTTCATTGGAGGGAACATGAGCACGAGGAAGTTGATCATGCAATATTGGATGTCGATGATGCCAAAAAATCTCTTCGACAATGTGGCATGTATAAATTTGTCCAACTAGGTTGCATGCGAGCACAAAATAGGTTATTAAATCTCCTTATTGATTACAGACATCCTGATGCATAAGCATTCATGTTTGGTGGGAAGTCCTTTACCATCACACTTGAGGACAATTACTTTATTACTAGTTTGTCTCATAGAGTTGAATTTCCCAAACTCACAAATCATGGGGGAGGTGGCTAGACCATTAATTATTACATCAATGAATACTGCAAGGATGGAACATAAAATATAGGCTCACAAGTTCCTATCAAGCATATCACCAATCTAAGTCTAAAGGTGATATTATATACCATAGTACGCATCATGGGATATAAATCTTTGAACTTGTCTTCTCGATCCCCAATGCAACATGGGGTTGAGTGCTTGAGACCCACAATGTTTGACTAAATCACTGCAATGCTCTCTTTCATGAAAACTCAGTTTATTGATTTCAAGTTGTGGAAGACCAAGAATTTTGGGTTTAACAGTGTCCTCTGTACATTATTTTTCAAGAGGGTGCCAATGATGAGCCAAAGAGCTCATATCATAGGACACTTACGACCATGGCCCACAATGGTATGATGGATTGATTTTTTGGCCCGCATAGGAGGAGGGAAATTATCCAACCCTTATGACAATGACTTCTTTGCATGGTGGGAGCATCAATTTCCCTTTATCGAGGATTATTTGTATACTGGGATCGAATTTTTTGGAGATCCTAATGTCATCATTCCTCCTAGTGACGAGCTTCAAGACATAGGTAACCTTTATTTTATTTTATTTTATTTTTATTTTTGGATTATATATTATATATACATATCAATAGAAAAAACATTTTATTTTTGGTGAGACCCATAAAATTAACATGTGCTCTTTAAATGTGTAGATAGAGAACCAGTGAGACCAACATGAATTCCATGACATATTCATTGAGGGAGAGAGGAGTTTAGGCCTAGTGACGATGCAGAAAGGATTGTACGGATCATGGGAAGGAACCTAGAGGCACTAACATGCTCCATTCCGATGGCCACTATAGATGACTTGCCCATAGGGATGCAACGTCATGTAGTAGGAGTACCCCAGAAATGGGTCTGTTTGTTCTGGTGTTTAGCAAATGTCATACTTTTCTATGATAGAGTTCGCCGAGCTCAGGCCTAGACTATTATGTGCCAAGAGAACTACTTTGTACTGATATGTATTCGGGGCTAGTAACCCAAATTGTGTATTATGAACCTCTTTTTGGT
>JASDQU010736280.1:146804-171296 GCA_032191745.1 Picea mariana | reverse complement strand
ATATATCCTCACTAACATGGAAATAATTCACTGAGGAATGAGCTCATCCATTGCTTTGATACGAATCAAAGAAGCCGACATTGGGTTCGGTCCCGAGTAGTAGTGTCGTTCCAAGTCTACCAACCTCACATCCCCTGGCAGTTGGCAATCAACAGGCAGGGCCATCCCCCGGAAGGGGAGCCCTGTCAAAAATTATACATCCTCCATAGCTCAGAGTGTCAATTGTTTCCCCCTAACAATGAAGCACTATAGATCAGTGCTCCACATAGATATCAGATACTGAAACATAAACTCTTACGACTGTATCAAAGGACAATCGAAGAACTTGAGGAGCCAACAGGCTACCAAGTGTCTCTGAATGCCTGGATGCTCTCTCACCGCCTCTTGGAGGCTCTCCTAGTCTCTATCCATCTAGTGGACTGACATAGTGCTCTCTCGTCACAAATTTATCACTTTCATCCACCCAACAACACTTGGTCAACCCTCATTATCCATCAAAAACATCAAAAAATTCAAAATTTGAAAACACCCTTAGCTTCGCCTCCAGTGCGCAGATTTCACCCACACATGTGTGTTCCTTTTCTTCACATAGATGCACATTAATTCACATCTATTTGCAAAACAATTGCGCGTCAATACACAGTTGTCACCGCGACAGGTGCACACACATGCACACATGTCCTCTACATAGTTGTGCACCAATACGCAACTTTCTGAGAAACACCTACGCACAGTGCGCATCTATCATATTAGCATGCACACATCTAATCTGTGCTTGTATTTCCCTCCCCTGCACCTCTATGCACGACTTTTCCAAGAAAAACAACACATTATGCGCGGGAGATGGAATTATACCCGTGCATCTGAGCACGGGTATTCTTCCTTCTCCCGCGCATTAGCGGGCCCACCCCTAAACCTACCCTTGTACAACCATCCATATGACCCCTAACTCACAAATAGGAAAGTCATGCTATGCAGGAGGATGGGACCAATAACCTAACTCTCACAACTCCCCAATTGGTCGAATCGAGCTCCTATGATCTTCGAAACTCCTCCAAATGCACTCGTCAAATCATTATAGAGACGAGTACGAATGAGGTGGCATTGTGGGCCCACCAGCCATATATAGTCCCTTTTTCCAAACTTCTAGACTCAGTTCCAGTAGCCCAGAGCCTTTGTTTCCTGATCCATCTTCAACCACAGGATCATGGTCCCGCCATCTACACAGTCACGTTCCCCAAGTCATCATATGAACTTGGCCTCGGGGGAGCATTTTTCTCATGTCACGTCCAAGTACACATTCTCATGTTCAAAATGATCAAATAGTTGTTATATGTTATTTATCATTAGATATTGTTCAAGTCGGGTATTCGATTTTTTGTGTGTAGGGACTTGGTCATCAAAAAATGGTGCATCCCCTTCAGGTATATGTTTGACATTGGCATGTAATCATTCCCTTTGAAAATCAATTGCATCTCCCAGTCACACCCTTCGACGTTCACCTTTAGGGTCCTTACATCTGGATTTGCAGTACCGTCACCTCTGTTGCATTTTGGTACTGTCACCCTGTATCACTCTCCCCCACATGAGTTATCCCATTCATAATTTCCCCTTGGAAATTTAACACTCATGCTGATTTCACTCCCTAGGGATGGGAGTCTCGATAGTGTTACGCACTTCCAAGAATAAGACACATACTTCTTCTCATCATATTGCTAGCTATCCAATGGACTCACAGGCTATCCAATCTCGATTCTATTTGACTGCACCTTCGCAGTATCATTAACCCTCCATTTCATCCACCATCAGTTTTCCCATCTGCAGATTTCCCTTCATTCATTTACCTCATACATAAAACCACCCACGAGGCCCCCACCCTCCTCCAGTTCTCTTTGCAACTTGCGCCCTCACAGGCCAAGCCATCTCACATTGGGGCACCCATTTTTGTATCTGTACACTCATCCCACATTATTCTTTATTTATGTGGTAATTGTAAAAAGCCTTTATTTCCAACATTTACTTAGCCTTTTGTCTTCACCCTTGATGACCTTCTTTTCCCGGCAAAGCAACCCATGTCGCCCTTGGTTGGAGCATCCACTCTCCTTTTTCTCATTCTGACATCGTCCACAAACCCCGAGTATCCCAAAGTCCATGTACCCCTGATCTCTAATTTTGTTCACTTTGTCAAGCCTTTGGCACAAATTAACCCCATATCTAGTCATCCCCCTGACACTAGATACAGTTTTACAGTTGTTGCCACTCATCCTTCAAACATACCCGCAACTAAGGTAAGTCTTGAGTCTCACCGCATCTTGACTTCGTTCATGTTCCCTTTCATTCCCTAATCTTATTTTCATGGATTAAAAAAGAGGATTGCTTCTTGGAGTCGCGTCTCCCTTTCTGTCGACATCAACACAGTTTTGAAAAGGGCGACAATATCTTGACTCTCATTACCTTTACAATGAAGATTCTTGGACAACACAGAGAGAATAATCATTGCTCTTTGATTCCGTTGAGCCCCATAACATTCGACTTCATCAAAATCTCATGTTATGGTGGGTCTTACTATGCGACTATTGCAGTTGTTTTATACCAGCCGAAGACCTCTGAATTTGGTAGGCCATCAATTCCTACTACTCCTTGACACTTCTTACAGGCGTCCTTGCCTCTTTTTCAGAGTATGTTCACCATTTTGAATTTTCCTCTGTTGTTATCAAAATTCCCCAGAGGGCGCTGCAATTATCTACATCACCATACAACTTCAGTTATTGTCTTACATTTTGAGTTACATGACACGATCATGAGGCATGCCTGCCTCGTTTGTATACACATTTTATTTACTTTTCCCTAGAGAAAGATTTGGGTCCCACAATTTCCCTTCTCCCACTGACGAATCACTCTTGCAGCTCCTCTCAGTACTCTTCAGTACAATGACATTCTCAGTAGAAGAAACATTGATGTATTTCATCTATATGTATGCTCCTAACCTCACACATCAGGGGGCATATGTTATCACTAAAATTTCATCCGCAACATTGCATGAAAATGGTTACAGAAATACAACAATGTAAACAACAATTAGTTCACTTGCAACACTAAAATACATTTCAAAAGGAAAAAATTATACAATTGGGAAAAAATTGGCATGTGTAAACTCACTAAAGGAAGCGTACAGATAGTGTGCGGGCCAACAAAGCTCGTAGAATGCACAATGCGCCAAATGCGCGACTGTGTACGAGAAAATCCACACACTCTTGTGAACGACGCATTTATGGTTCTTGTTTCCCCCCCAACCACTTATGGACCAGCTCCCAACTTGATTTGACCTCCATATCTGAGCGAAATCCAAATGGGGGGCTAGTCAAGGACCAAAGGGTGCCCTAAAGGGCCCGTTGTTCACACTAAGAACATTTGAATTTTTCCTTGAAGAAATGCTATAAAAGGAAGCCATGGGTGCACTAAGAAAGCAATATATTCATAGTATTGTTATGCTACCTCAATTCTCCCTTAAAAATCCTCTTTTCTTCTTGGAGTATTCAAGCATCATTGCAATAGACCATTCCACTCACCTCTTGAGGGAATAGGCATTGATTTTCTTCATCATTTTCCATTTTTCTTCCATTGTAAGAAGAGCTCTCCATTAGGGAACTCAACCCAATGAGAAACAGGGGACTCATAATTCCTCATTTTTTTCTATGCTTTTTTTCCAACTAATATAGTTATCCATTGGTGGCATAATCTTGGTCATTGGTTGATTTTTTATGGTTCTAAGTTTCTTATGCATTCTAGTTTTTATATCCTTAGTTGTTTTAGTTTGTTTATTTGTTTATTACATGTGTTTTTCTTTTTTAACTCACTCACGAACTTCTGTCTTATCTAGCAGGCCCAACTAGGCATGCAAGTGCCATTTTTTTGCTCACCCAAGTGAGGAAATAGACACAACATTGAGCATCATATAATGTGGAGAGACTCGTAGGTAATAGCTAGAAAAATATTGAGTAATAAAAATAATGTATGAACACAATGTCATTGAGGGACTAACTAGGACTCCCAAGCCTAATAAAACTTGTATCATGGGTGCCAAAATACAAGAATGGGTTCTAGACAAGGGCACCTATGGAAGGTAGGCTCCACCATCAATGAGACAACATTTTGAGCAGAAAGAAAGGATTATGTCACAAGTTAATGGGATCAACCCTGGGTTAAGGCGATAATGGAAATTGTTAATGAAAATATTGAAGGTGTGTGAGACCTACTCTAAATTCCAGTTATACGAAAGCATCACCTGCCAAAGTCTTGAAAAATAATCGATGAATCAACTAAATGACCAAAAACTACCCAAAAAACAGCTCTATAACCTGCCATGGAAACCATAATACTACAATATATCTTAACATTAGTCCAAATTATGGAAAGATAAAAAACTATGGAAAGTGGGTTTTTAAAAATTATATAAATAAATAAATTTTTACCATTTTACCATAACATTTTTACCATTTGAACTAAAATTAACCAAATTTGGAGAAACCCTTGTAACTTCACTTGCTGATTGCGAGAGCTTGGAGCAACTAAACCACAAACCTTCTAGACCAAGTAAGTTCTCAAACCATTCCTTTCATTTTTATCCATGTGACTTTTAATTTTTGTGAAAAAGTGAGGGATATCTCTCTCTTTTTCCTCACGACTTTGTGCACCCTTAGTTTTCCTCAAAGGGGGTTGTGGATGTCTACACCTAGTAGAAACATTAGTTGCGGATATATGTGACTTTTATAAAAGGAACCCACGGATGCCCATAATCCATTTGAAAAAATAAAAGTTTAACTCTCTTTCTTGTGTATTTTGAGCAGGATGTTTGTCCATTGGAGGGAACGCGAGCATGAGAAAGTTGATCATGTAGTATTGGATGTAGATGATGCCAAAAAATCTCTTCGACAATGTGGCATGTATAAATTTGTCCAAATTGGTGGCATGCGAGCACAAAAGAGGTTATTAAATCTCTTTAATGATTACAGACATCCTGATGCAGAAGCATTCATGCTTGGTTGGAAGTCCTTGACCATCACACTTGAGGAAAATTACTTTATCACTGGTTTGTCTCATAGAGTTGAATTTCCCAAATTCACAAATCACGGGGGAGGTGGCTAGACCATTAATTATTACATCAATGAATACTGCAAGGATGGAACATAAAATATAGGCTCACAAGTTCCTATCAAGCATATCAAAAATCTTAGTCTAAAGGTGATATTATATACCATAGTACGCATCATGGGATATAACTCTTTGAACTTGGCTTCTCGATCCCAAATGTAACATGGGTTTGATTGCTTGAGACCCACAATGTTTGACTAAATCACCGCAATGCTCTCTTTCATGAAAACTCAGTTTATTGATTTCAAGTTGTGGAAGACCAAGAATTTTGGGTTTGGTAGTGTCCTCTGTACATTCTTTTGCAAGAGGGTGCCAATGATGAGCCAAAGAGCTCATATCATAGGACACTTACGACCATGGCCCACAATGGTACAATGGATTGATTTTTTGGCCCACATAGGAGGAGGGAAATTATCCAACCCTTATGACAATGACTTCTTTGCATGGTGGGAGAGTCAATTTCCCTTTATTGAGGATTATCTGTATACTGGGATCGAATTTTTTGGAGAGCCTGATGTCATCATTCCTCCTAGTGACGAGCTTCAAGACATAGGTAACCTTTATTTTATTTTTATTTTTGGATTATATATTATATATACATATCAATAGAAAAAAAAAATTATTTTTGGTGAGATCCATAAAATTAACACGTGCTCTTTAAATGTGCAGATAGAGCACCAGTGAGACCAACATGAATTCCATGACATATTTATCAAGGGAGAGAGGAGGTTAGGCCCAGTGATGATGCGGAAAGGATCGTATGGAGCATGGGAAGGAACCTGGGGGCACTAACATGCTCGATTCTGATGGCCACTATAGATGACTTGCCCGTAGGGATGCAACGTCATGTAGTAGGAGTACCTCAGAAATGGGTCTGTTTGTTCTGGTGTTTAGCGAATTTCATACTTTTCTATGATAGAGTTCACCGACCTCAGGCCTAAACTATTATGTGCCAAGAGAACTACTTTGTACTGATATGTATTCAGGTCTAGTAATCCAAATTGTGTATTATGGACCTCTTTTTGGACACGTATATATATATATATATATATATATATATATTTGTGCATTATTTGATATTCTAAATGCAAATGATAAATATTTACATTTGTGAAATGTTTGTACTTATGTTATGAATGTAACAAATCCCAATATAAAACGTAATTGGCATAAGCATCAGTAACTATATTAGCGTGCCTAAGAATATGCTCATAAGTAATAAACTCAAATAATCGTTCCAGAACATGTACCCTAAGAAATCAACATAACAAAGTTGGATTGTGAATACAATATAGGCCATTTAATTGTGACAAAACAAACTGAGAATCTAAAAACACCTGAAGGTGTTGAATTCCATGTGATATAGCATCTCACAAAAGTTCGATGATTGTGCTATATTCAACAAAATTATTGGCAGTTTCTCCCAGACAAACACCTTCAGCATATACCGGTTGGTTAGTGGGTGAATAAATTAACCATGTAGCGAAATCCAAGTTTCAAGTGTGGCAACTGGCATCGTCTGTGAATAAAAAGTAAATTGACAACTCCCCCAACATCTACCACATAGTAGAATCACAATAGTCAACAATGCAAGAAACAAAATGACAAAACCTATAGTAACCTATGTACAATAATTACACAAGGACTAGTACTCGAGCCATCAGGTTCAAGCATAGTACATTTTAAGGTAGATCCCATTCCTGGGCTCTGACAACACATTTCCATCATAGTTTACTAACTCTTAAGACCCATTTTCCAACACTCGTCGCACGATATACAAACCATTTTGTTGTTTTTATTCATATGAGATATAATCGATATATTAGTACAATGATGATTGTTCCATATATAGGGAACATATGGTGACCATCCATGAAAGCATGCATCCCTTGAATAATCAATAATTATTTATTATTATCATTTACTTATTATATATGATGTTTAATAATCAATAATTATATGATTAATTATTATTCTAAGAGAACGTCTTCCTGATGTTTTCCAAACATCAACACTCCCTCTCAATGAGGGAGACATTCCGCATCATGCCAAGCTTGTCTTTGAAGTATACAAACTTCACCCTAGAATCATGACACTTGTATGTCAGTCTTGGGAGACGTTTCTCTCCCACCTAAACCGAGGAGAAAATCCTTCTGCGACTCTCTCTTTTGATCCAGTTGACTCTCTATGAGATGAAGCTCACTATGGGTTTGCATGTAATAATATATGTCATCTTGAGTTTTTATCATTCCTTTTCAAATCACCATGACTAGGACAAATACCACACTAGAATCTTTCACCACAAGTACACACATGTGAGTGAATGTTAGCCTGATGCTAACTGACATGTGGAAAGCACTTCAAGCACCTCGAGTCCATATTATTCCTTTTCATGATCAACAAAGGACTATATCTGGGCCCATTTACCACAAGTTCACCTTTATGATAAATGTATCCTATCTCCCTTGGTCTGCAACCCAATCTAGGAGAAGTTTCGCCTGATGTTGAAACATCAACACTCCCTCTTATCTAGGGAGGCATATTTCCATAGTAGTACATAAATATTTTCTAGATACACACAGTCTTTGATAGTGGTACACAACCACCATAGTATCAAAAGGTTTGTCACAGATGTCACTCCGATGTGGACTTCTAGAGGCTACACCCTCCAGAAACACTAGGGTCAACTCCCATAGTGTGTGACGTTAAGGGTCAACTCCCTTGACATGTCCTCATGTGATCTCCACTTGGGACATTGGGATATAATCCCAAATGCACTTATCCCTTCTCGAATAAGTGTCCCACTTATCCCTTCTCAAATAAGTGTCCTCATAGATCAAATCAACTCAATTCACAGAGGAGTACGATCTGGAGAATGTTGTCACACATGGAATTCCCATGTGGACTTCTAGAGGCTACACCCTCTAGAAACACTAGGGTCAACTCCCATAGTGTGTGATGTCAAGGGTCAACTCCCACTTATCCCTTCTTGGACAAGTGTCATCACATATCAACTCAAATCAGTCACAAAGGAGTACGATTTGGAGAATGTCTCAGAAAGCTGCAAACATCAACACTCACTCTCAGTGAGGGAGGCATTCTCTGCCACACCAAGTCTGTCATGGAAGAACTTGAACTTCATCCTAGTTTGGTAAGAACATCAGAAACCTGCTAATTTGTAGGAAGGTACAACACCATTACTTCCTTCCTCTACACCATGTCTCATATGTAATGGTACTTGATATCAATGTGGTTCAATTTTTCATGAAACACTAGATTATCCAAGATCTTCACACAACTTTGGTTACCATAATGAATAATGGTGGAATCCATCACATGTTTTGATAAATATGCTAGGATATTGTGAAGCCACACTACTTCACGTATTCACATACTTAATGCAATGTACTCTTCTTCTATTGTGCTCAAAGAAACATAAGTCTATTTCCTGCTACACCAGAAAATCATGGAAGATCCCAAAGTGAAGCAACACCCGAAGATTCTCTTTCTATCCACTTCACTCCATTCCCAATCAGAGTGAATATATTCTTTCCATATCATATCAATACTAGAAGTATATCTCAGACCATGTTCAATTGTGCCTCTTAGGTGTCTCAACACATTCTTCACAACAATCTAGTGTGTATATATTGACTAACTCATAAAATGGCTAAGTGCAGTCACTGCATAGAAAATATTTGGTCTGGTGTTAACCGGATACATCAATGATCTAATCAAATTTCTGTATAGAGTCAGATCAATTTCGTCAGAATCGGAAAAAGACACACTTATTTTCTTCATATTCGTCACCATTGGTGTAGCCACAAACTTCAAGTTCAACATCCCAAACTTCTTCAATATCTCAATTGTGTACTTCCCCTGACTCGGGAAGATGTCATCAGTTCTCTACCACACCTCTAGTCCCAGTAAGTTGATTTGTATTATTTTGAGAACGACGTGAAGGAAGAAATATAACTCAGATATAATAATTAAATACATAAAAATATAGAAGATCACACATAAATACAGTGAAACCCAACTTCTATTACTGAATAAGATAGAAAAATATTGTAGAGCACAAACTGGAAAAATGGGGTATCTTATCTCTAAAAATAAAGAGATGTTGGCTATGCTTCATTCACAAGAATCTTTACATCACACTCCATTGCATTCTTAAAGGGAATCCTTCACCCCAATTATATATGAAAGAGTGAGAGGAGAACAATTCCCATGATACATGTGGGATAAATTGGACTAAGTTTATAAAATTCCATAGGCATGTAAAACACTAGGACTTCCCAGGTGGTCACCCATCCTATTACTACTCCAGCCTGGTCACGCTTAACTACGTAGTTCTAATGTGATCCAATGCATTAATGCTATGTTGTAGGAATGTACATAAGACTACTAGGAAATCATTAAATGATGTCTGTAATTAACAAATGAAGATGTCATTACATTCCATTCCCCATCAAAAGGTTGACTATCATGGTTTATCAAAACCACATGCTCAAAATGGTGATTTAGTGGAAGAGGTAGATGGACACTAAGATCCATCTGGATCATTCCTCCCCCCTTAGGAAGCAATGGTCCCCATTGCATCAATTTCCCTTGGGAGACAAGGAGACTTTTGCTAAATCTAAATCTTGGTGCGTTTCTTTCCTTGTTGAAGAAGTTGTCCTACTTATCTTGTTGAAGGATGTCATAAACCTGTTGCTGGAGGGGTTGGATCCGTTCAACCACTGTAGTTGCATGATCTACCTAGGTGTGGGAGGACTTTTTCGGTGCAGTATGAAGAGTATGAGGGGTTTTTTTATAACCTTACTTGACTGGGAAGTGTGGAGGAACCCTCGTAGGTGCAACAAGAACATATTGGTACTCATCTACAATCTTGTCTATCTGCTTCTGCTAGATAGAAAGGTATTGGGATGAGGTTGCAATGGTTGCAGTGTCCTTTTTTTCACCTTCTGATCGGATTGTGAAGAGGCTAAACTTTTTCGTATGATATATTACTTCGTGGCATTTTTTTGGTGGGAAAATAGTCGGAACTACCTTTGGTATCCCATATAGCTAACCCTCCAGATTAACAATGATACTATGAGGTAGAGACTCATAAACAACATGACGCCTCCACATATATGGTTGGCCTGATAGAACATCACAGACTTCCAGTGGGGCAACATCACACAATACCACATCCTTGAAGGGATTGATGTCGTAGGACAGGTGACACTGTTGGCTGATAGGAAGATATTGACCCTAGAAAAGCCACCCAATGTTGTATGGTTGCGGGTGTGGTGTTGTTGGAAAATCCAAATTCTTGACAACCTCTATTGAGATGATGTTATTTTGTCTTCCGTTATCAAAAATAAAATGCAGTGGGGTCCTCTTCACCCACATCTATGAATGGAGGAGTCACTCCCCCTCCTCAGTATCTTCTTCTGGTTGGATTGTTGTAGTTGTGACAATAGTAGTGGGTGTATCCTTTTATTATTTTATGAATTAGGGTCCAAGTCGGGGTTAGACTCTTTGTCTTTTAGCTTAGACACTAATGAATATACTGAGCGACATTCATTAGTGTTGTGATAAGGGATATTGTGGAACTCACACTACTTTCCGATGTCTTTCTTAGAATTCCTATTACCCTTCTTTTCCTGCATCTGGGACTGGCTCTCTTGAGGTTGGCATTCCTTTCTCTGTCCATTCTTCTCCCACTTACTTTGCTTCTTAAATTTCTGCTCAATTTTGATTGCATATCGATAAGCAACTCCCAGTGAGGATATTTCCAAGAAATCCATCTCTGTTTAGATGTACCTGTGTAGACCATTGCAGTACTTCAAAACCAGGTGCTACTCAGATTCTTTGATACCCAGCTTTCAACAAAAGGTATGAAAGATGTTGGTGTACTCCGACACTGTCTGGTCCTTTTTCAGATGCATAGTTTTCCATCTCATGTACTGGTCATCATAGTTTCTGAAAGGGTAGAACTCCTCCTTTAGGGCATCTACAAAGGCCACCCAAGTGGGTTCTTTCCCTAATAGTGTAGATTCATCCATGGTGTACCTCTAATAGTAACCTTCCCACCAATATCTGACACGGGGAAGGGCTTTAAGGAGCGCGAAGGTGATCTTTTTACTATCGATTTTTTTTTGGATAGAGTAATAACCTTCTAGCAGATTCAATCATTTTTCTAGAGCATTTACATCTATCTAGCCTTCAAATAAGGGGATATAAAAATTGACTTGTACCTTGAAGGGTGTCACACTTGTGAAATGGTTGCTTCTTGAATATGCCCTGAATGCCACCATCGATAGTCTTCAAAGGATCTGGACAAAGTTTTCCATCATCTCATTCCTTTGTCACACGAGGGATTCCTCGAGCAATGTATTGAAAGGATATCCTAATCTATCATCTCTTTTCTTCCACCATTGTAGGTCGCTTGGGCTAGCGAGAGTGGTTTTCCTCAAGCAAATCTAGCTCAAGACCCAAATCTCTATACCCTGACCTCGTGGAGGACCTTCTCTGAGAAATGACAAGGAGAATATGTTACACATTATTTTCATCATCCCTATGACTGCTAATGATGTAAACCTATCTGTTGCATTCAGAGAGGTCAGTGGCCTGAATTCCTAAAGAAAGAAGGGAGAAGAACTTTGCCTAAGAGAAGAAGTTGTAATTTCCTTTGTAAAAACCTTATTAAGGAGGATTTCCACAGTTTGCACTATACACAGGGTTTGGAAATGCCTGATTTCCACACCTTTCTCTATAGCTAGGTTGCATATTTTCCGCAGGTTTCTCTATAGCTAGGGTGTGAAAATTCCTGTACGTGGGAAAAACAAGCATCTTCTCGATGCTTCTAGAAGGAGAAGATTCTATGGTGAGGTGGCCTCCAAATGGTTTGGATCTTACTCACTTTCATTATTTAGTGGGATCATCCTAACCTCTTCACCTTATCATCTTCAGCTTATAAAAGGAGAGGAGCTCTCATGGAGAAAGTTAGTTGTTTTGGCTTAAGATTGTTAGATTGGTTAGAGTGGCCTTGAGATTTTCTTTGTTAGCATAGATTGTGAGTAGCTATCAGATACACAGTCTTAGAATCCATTGGAGAAAGAAGTGTGTGGGAAGAAAGGAACTCTTGGAAGGAACCTGACGACATCAAGGCATTTGGTTGTATATTTCTTCCACATTCTTTAATACAGATATACTTTTCTTTCCTATATGAATGTTATTTGTCCATATTGTATGATTCCTTGATCATGTACATAGTTTCATATCAAATAGACTCTGTTATTCTTGTCTTCATTGGCTTGTGTTTATTTGCAAATATTTCTCATAAACCTTGTGACGAAGCTTGGATTGCATTGGTGAAGTTGGATCTTCAATATTTAAAAGGTATGTTCTAGATCCATTTCTCATTTGATAATTGAAATCTAAGGAAGGAGTAGTGTACTGTCTTTTTTTGTTCTAGTTTCGTAGTGAAGCTAGGGGGGTTGATTTGTGTACGCACTTAACAATTAGCCTGATAACAACATACTACTCTGATACCACTGATCCGGATTATTTTGAGAACGACATGAAGACATAAATATAACTGAGATATAGCAATGAAATACAAAAAAATATATAATAGAACACATAAATACAGTGAATCCCAACTTCTATTACTGAATAAGATAGAAAACATTATAGAGCACAAACTGGAAAAATGGGGTAGCTTATCTGTAAAAAGAAAGGGATGTTGGATATGATTCATTTACAAGAAGCTTTACATCACACTCCATTGCATGCTTAAAGGGCCTCCTTCACCTCAATTATATATGAGAGAGAGAAAGGAGAACAATTATTTACACCACACTCCATTGCATGCTTAAAGGGCCTCCTTCACCTCAATTATATATGAGAGAGAGAGAGGAGAACAATTATTTACATCACACTCTATTGCATGCTTAAAGGTCCTCCTTCACCTCATCTATATATGAGAGAGTGAGAGGAGAACAATTCCCATGATTCATGTGGGATAAATTGGACTAAGTTTATAAAATTCCATAGGCATGTAAAACACTAGGATTTCCCAGGTGGTCAACCATCCCAGTACTACTCTAGCCTAAGCGCGCTTGACTGCGGAGTTCTAATGGGATCTGGTGCATTAACACTAAGTTGTAGGCATGTACATAACACCACTAGGAAATAATTAAATGATGTCTGTAATTAACAAATGAATGTGACAATACATTCCATTCCCCATCAAAAGGGTGAATATCTTGATTTATCAAAACCACAGGCTCAAAATGGTGATTCAATGGAAGAGGTGGATGGCCACTGAGATGCATATGGATTAGAAATAGACAATCATACCAAGGTCCTTCATCTCAAAATTAAAGGCCAACACATACTTGCAATCAACAATAAGTCTCTCTGTACTGGTAAGGAATAAATCATCGACGTAGAGGACCAAAATCAAGGACTCACCATTAATAGTCTTATAGTACATGATGGGATTGACAAAAATTTTGGTGAAGCCCAGAAATCATCAGGTGTCCATCAATCCTTGCATACCAATCTCTAGGTGGTTTCTTGAGTCCATACAAGGTCATCTTCAACCTACACACATGAGACTCCTTCTCATGTATTAAAAAACTATCTAGATGCTTGATGTATACTTCTTCCTCAATCTCTCCATTGAGAAAGGTTGTCATTACATCCATATGATGAAATCTCTAACCCATTGATGTTGCAAGGGAAATAATCATCTGGATATAAGTGTATCGAGTATCAGGAGAAAATGTCTCCTCATAATCTATTCCCTTCACTTGAGAGAATTCTATAGAAAAAAATATAGTTTTGTTCCTCTCGATGCTCCTGTCAACTGTGTGTTTGATCTTGTAGATCCATTTTGAAGTCACTACAGAATTCCACTCAGGTATCATAACAATATCCCACACATCATTCTTCATGATGTATTGATACTCCTCCATCATGAGATATCTCCATTCTGGATGACTAGTTTCCTCCTCATAATAGGAAGGCTCAAAATGAATGATGTGGTTCATAGCTGCAGAATAGCATCAATATATTTGAGGTATATTCCTCACTCAGAAGGTACCACAAGGAGGTACATATACTTCTACCTACTGCAGAGTTTGATGAGCCCATGTAGGTCTCTTCCAAACTACTACAATATCTCTGGGAACATCAGCTGGAGCTACATGATCAACACGATCAATTGGATCAATTTGATAAATCTCCATGTGAGATCCTCTATATCTCTTTAAAGGATACCTCCTCCTCAAAGGTAACATCTCTTCTCACCTCAATCTATCTCTGACTAGGGATTTATATCTGGTATGCCTTTGAAGACTCATTGTGCCCCACAAATGTACCCTTTCTTCATGAAGGGTCTAGCTTGATCCTTTTTTCCCTGGGTACATGAGTGTATATTGGACACCCAAATATCCTGAAGTCTCCAGCCTCATGCTTCACTTTGATGAAGGCCTCCTCAAGCATCATGTTCCTCAAATTCATATGAGGAATTTTGTTCTGAACATACATTGTAGTCATGGATTCCTTTTCCTAGAGAAACATAGGTAGATGTTGATCATGATAAGTCATCTTGGACCATACTTGATATATCAAGGTTCCCTCATGAAACTGATGTCTCAGAAAGCTAGAAAACATCAACACTCCCTTTGGAGATTTATGTGACTCCTCCTCTATCTTTGCTCCCTCTCACAATAAGGGTAGCTCTTTCTCTTCCTCTAGAGGTAACTCAATCTCTTATCCCTTTGGATGTAGTACCAAATCCCTTTCTAGGAATGCCTCTACATACACTGGAACTGTTTACATGCATGCTTCCTCAACATCTCATGGCTCAACTCATGTATTGGGACTACTACACCTGCTCCCTCTGAGTCTCATAATATTTTTTCCTCCTCTAATGGATCTACCATAGTTGTGCTATAGCTGGTCTTGACTCACTCTATCCATGATCATTGGAACTGTCTCTGCTATCTGGCATGGTCTCGTCCTGGGAGGTACATTGCTCCTAGAGAATTCTTGTCTCTAAGCATCATGTCTGGAAATGTCTTTCCTTGATATCATGTTGGAAGGTATTTCCCTCCATGTCTTCTTCCTTTGGCCATCATTATGGATCCTTCTCAGAGATATTACATGTGACCTTCCCAGAACAGGAAACGAGAACAACAAAAAGCATATCCAAGAGGAGATCAATTTATCTTGTGCACAACTATATACAGTGACCCTCCAAATAATATGTCTTCTACTATGACCAACAAACATCCATCATATACTTGATGCCATACGACTAACCATGTTGATTTTCTAGTGTTAAATTAAACAAAAACAATTTTCCACAAGTGGTAATTACTTCCAATCATATACGATATTACTTTACTAAACACTAGAACATCAGTAAGTAACTCAGAAAATTTCAAATTCTTAGTCTCTTCCTTAGATCATTTATCCCTCGTTGAGAGAGAAAAAATACATGTGTCTATTGTTGTGTCTTTCAAGTGTGTTTTTATAGTAATATTAGATTGATCCAAAAAAAAAACATGTCTCTTTGAAAAATTAAAGTCAATTTTATTTCTTATAAATAGTTGGATAATACCTCTATAACTAACCAAAGATTAATTTGGTTATAATCCATCCACATAGCATTTGACTATGTTAAATTGTTCCTCCATAATTTATGCGATTCTTGGCATAAATATAGGTAGAAGTAAGTATGCATTACATTCCTCGTATTTATGTAATTAGACATTTTTACTAGAAATAACTTCCCACCATAATTTATGGAATTCTTTTTATAATTTAGGTAGGAGTAAAAAATTAAATATGTTGTACATAGAGATTGTAACAACCCCATAAATTTAACATTCCCAACATTTTACTCTACTCTCATTTTCTTGGGTTGTCTTGTGAAGGAGTCAAGCCCAGTCCTGCTCTGATACCATGTTGTTTTTCTTCATATGAGATATAATCGATATATTATTATAATGATGAGTGTTACATTTATAGGTAACATATGGTTACCATCCATGAAAGGATGTGTCCCTTGAATAATCAATAACTATTTATTATTATCATTTACTTATTATATATGATTTTTACTAATTAATAATTATATTATTAATTATTATTCTAAGAGAATGTCTTCCCGATGTTGTCCAAACATCAACACATTCCACATGGGGTTAAACTTACCTCCCCCCATGGAATCCTTATCCTGGTTGTATACCAACAAAAAGTATCCTTCAGAAAACATCCTTGGACGAATATAATTCTTGTATTGGGACTTGATGCATTTTTTATGCACTTCATTTGCTAAAGTTGCATCTTGATGTTTCTCGTCAAGATGTTAGAGATAAATGAGGTGTTATTCGAGTTACATCATGTTGGTTAAGAGTTCAAAAACTATTTTAAGTGAAGGCATCTCACATTCATTCGCTAAAACTGCTTCTACTCCATGCACAAGTTGAAAAGGAGAGAAACATGTTGTAGTTTTGACTAAGGTTCAGTACACCCATAATGTCATATATAGCATCAGATTCCAATTTGATTTGGTCGAGTTATTTTTCCTCTTCAATATGGTTTTTAAGTATTTGTTGATGGCTTCAACCTAACCATTAGCCTAAGGATAGTAAGGATATGAATGCTCTTGACTAAAACCCACTTTTGATGCTACCTCAGACATAATGTGGTTCTGGAAGTGACATCCATGGTCAGTGACAATCTCTCTCAGAACCCCAAACCTAGTGATGACCTGATTGAAAATGAAGCACGTTGTGGTTTATCCATCATTGGAAAATGTCAGCATGCCTTCTACCCACTTAGTAAAGTAGTCCATGGAGACTAAAATATATCGATGCCCCCTAGATGAGGCTAGGTGGCATGTCATAAAATATACCCCCCACTTAGTGAAGGGGTCGACAATGATGATGGGAAACATAGGAGCAGGCTGCATGCACATCTTCTTTGTAAATATTTGACAAAGATGACATATCTTGACCACTTCTATGCAATCCTTAAAAATCGTAGGCCAGAAATAACCAGTGCACAAAATATTTTGGGTTGTCATCGACTTTGATAAGTGATATCCACATGCTCCACCATGGAAGTAATTTAAAATGACCTCTTCTTCCTCATGAGTGAGGCAATGACGAAGAATTAATTCTACCCCTCGTCAATACAAAGTGTTGATAATAATGATATAGTTCGTTGCTCAGTGACAAATCCATCATCGCTCATCTCATGAGAGATGTGGAGAGAACTTCAAAGTCTAGAGATATATAAGTATATATCCATACCAAGGATTGGATGAAGAGATGAGGAATATATTCTCATCTGGAAATGAGTCAATTATTTTGCTATCCTCATTCTCTATCATAAATTCCGACATCAATTCGGCGAAGACCAAATATTTCTTAGATTTCACAGAAGAAAAATCCGAGTCAAATTCTTGAAGCACTACAACCCATTTGTTATACTTCCCACCAATTATTCACCCAGTCAAAACACATTGAAAGGGATTAATGTCAACGATCAAAGTTATCTCATGCAACATAATATAATGTCGAAGTTGTTGAACAACATGAAATGATGCTAAGGTCAGTTTTTCGATCTGAGAGTACTTTATTTTAGGACCTAAAAAAGCACGAATCAAATAGTAGATGACATGATATTGGAGCTCATCATCCTCTTGAACTAATACCATGCCAATTGACGATTCTACTTCTACCAAATACAACAGGAAATATCGATTATAATATCGGGGACCCAATAACAGGGTCGAAACTAATGTATATTTAATGCATCAAATGAATGTTGTGTTGCTTCATCCCAATGAAATGGAATCCCCTTTTTCAAAAGGCGCATAAATCCTTTTGTAATATTAGCATAGTTAGGTACAAGTATCAAAGGAAATTCTCCTTTCCTTGTAGAATTTGAAGCTAACAAATTGTGCATGGGGGAGGTAATTGAGTGATTTTCTCCACTTTTAAAAGGTCAACCATGATCCCTTTAGTTGAAACTATAAAACCTAAAAGATGTCCATAATTCATGCAAACAATACATTTATACGGATTTAAATGGATTCCATAATAAGGAAATATCTCGAAAACCAAGTGGAGGTGTACCATATGTTAAGCTCTCTTGTGGGAATGAGCCATGTTATCATCCAAATAAGACTCTACTATATGCTTCAAGTCGTGGAAAGAAAACAACATGGCCCATTGAAACATAGCTCCAACATTTTTTAGGCCAAAGGGAATCTTCTTGTATGTGAAGGTTCCCCAAGGAAAAATGAAATTTGTCTTATGTTGGTCTTCTGATTGAATCTCAATATGTTTATACCCCGAAAAACCAGCCATGAACAAAAAATATCACTCCCTGCGCATTCATTGAGGATCTAATCGATGAGCGACATAGGGAATTGTTATCTTTTTGAAAAGATTTATTCATGTCTCGAAAATCCATACACACTTGTATCATGCCTTGTTTCTTATCAACCAAAACCGGGTTGGACACCCATTTTGTCAACGATACTAGGTAAATGAAGCCAACTTTGAGTAGCTTCTCCACCTCATCTTTAATTGTCATTTCTTTCCTTGGATTCATTGGTTGCAAATTTTATCGAACTGATTTTGCATTCTCATAGGTTCTATTTTTTGTCGAACTGACCAAGCGAAAACATCTCTAAACTCCTTAAAGAGTATTCTGTATTCATGAAATTTGTTTAGAGCACTCTGCCCCAATAAAGACAATTTCAACAACCTTAGGAGTTCTATAAATATTAATTGGGGTGGTTTCTGATATATTCACCATATTTCCCTCGATGTAGGAACCATGCCTGGCCAAGGGATTTATCGTCCCATCAACACTCCCACTCATGGCTGACTTAAATTCTCCATTCTCCACATGAATTATCTTAGGGAGGAAATATGATATGTGATGCATATCCTCCCACGACCTTTAGGCTCCATTCATTTCCTCAATGATATATTCGTCTAAAGGAAATATGGTGTCAAGATAGTCCTGGGAAAGTAAATAATTTTGAACCCAAATAAGCTCCGGAAAATATCACCCTCTTCTATCAAAGAAGGATTTTGATCCAATTCTGTAGTAGCTTGTTGTATAGCCTAATAAGTCACTTCTGCTGCAGACAGTGGCAAAGCCATCCCAGCATGTGCGTGGCCTTCTATCAATTCGTACAATGAGGGTAACACCCATGGGTCATGTAAATATGATGCTTTGAAATAAGTGACTCTTGTGACAGGAGTTGAGGAACTTGACTTTTGGTAGTCGACTGAGGTGGTGTGAATGTAGGACACCGGTGATGGGAAATTAAAGGTACCCATAAGCGAATGATACATTCCAGCATCAATTTTTTTAGTTTCTGGTTAAGGGTTCTCGATCCACAGGACTGTGAATCCATGGTTGACCACGAAGCTAGAACGGTTGAACACCATCTGATCGATAGTTATGATTTTTCCCTCATGAGGAAAACATAAAACCCAGAATATCGATGATACGATGGTCATCATCATGTAAGTAAAACTCCTTTCCAACTACAAGTTGTAATCGAGGGGTACATCAACTACCTCTACTTCTATGGAAATGGTATTTCCTCCTAACTGAACTGGAAAAGAGGAAATGATACCATGCGGTCTAAAAAAACATCCATCGAACGTGGTTAAAAACGTAGGAGAAGGCGAGATTTCTGGAGAGCGAATGGCTTTCCAACAAGTCAAATACATGACACGGGTCAAATCCTCCTTATCGACCATGATCCTCCCAATCACATGATTCTTGTAAATCATGTTGATTTGGAAGGATACATGGTAAGGAAGGTGGGGCTTGACATAAGGAGCACCAAAATTCATAATGAGTAGGCTAGAAGGATCCGTTTCTCCAATTGTAGAAATCAATGTGGTGCGTTGTGTAGGGAAAATTTAAAGGACTTCAAGAGCATACATTACACATGACATTTGAAATAAGTCCTAAACAATAGAGCAGTTGGGAACAACTCTGGTGTTAGGTTTGTGAGATGCTCTTTTGTACACACCTTTTAGTATGCATGTCATCATTTCCTTCTCCGATTTCTCTATG
This sequence comes from Picea mariana, assembly GCA_032191745.1. Lineage (NCBI taxonomy): Eukaryota > Viridiplantae > Streptophyta > Pinopsida > Pinales > Pinaceae > Picea > Picea mariana. The sequence continues at coordinate 151,019 of JASDQU010736280.1, read as the reverse complement.
TTAAGAGGTCCCTGAGGATCAAAAGTCTCTTTACATTTTGTTAATGAATCTAGATTAGTATAATCTCAAGACTTGGTCATCAAATCTACCTCCTCTTATTTTGTGTGGTTTACCATATTAACAAACTTAAATGATCCATTAGGAAAAGTTGCACTTGGAGTGCCCCATTGCACGTTAGAAGTGGAAGAGCCATCCTACATGTTTTTCCCTTGTGTGAATGGATTTTATAATACAGAAAGGTATTTTTGTTGCTACAACTTTATTAAACATTGGGCCTCTAACATATTCGGGAATTGATGAGTGAGGTGTTCATCCCCACAAAGCTTGCATGGGAACTTCACCTTTTTCTTTTCACCCTTTTCCCCTTCAACATTCTTATTATCTTTTTTTTCACTGGCCCCTCTATTATTCTTTCCGTTTTCCTTCTTTTTATCTATGGGTTGTTGAGGACCCTTCTGATTCTTTGATTGCAAAATATGTACATCTGAGGAATGGGTTGTGGGGGTGGTCAATCCAGAGGCCAGACCAACCGCATTTTGTTGAATTGACAATTGTTGCATTTGGTTAGAGACTAGATATATGGCTTCGCTTTGAGAGGAACCAACAATTCCATCGACATGTGGTCTTGAATTCGGTTTCGCTAAGTCAAGGGTTGACCTAGGTGGATTAGGCATAATCTCGTAGAGCATTCTGGATTGAGTGTAAATCAATTCCAATTGTTGTGTGCTAAATATTGTTTTCTCTTCTAAAATGACTCCTGGTGCGAAGTCGCAACCCTCACGGTCCAAACCGCTCTCACCAGGATCTTCTTCTTTACTCGGCCCGAAGAGTCGAAGACTCTTCCAACTTCTCTCGGGAGTTCTCTCTACCCACAACACTCCTTCGACGATCTTCCCTTCGCTTCTCAGGAAATCGGAACTCGCGGGTTCGCGAGTTCAATACTCACGGGATCGGGTCTTTCACTTCCTCGAATCCCGATGGTCAAAGGTTCAACGTCCTCGGATATCGGGGATTTCCCTATCGGGAAATCGGCGAATATGATACCGTGATTCACTCGCCCTCCAAATCTCTGATCCCCGAACTTCGAGCTGACGCCACCTGTCAACGCCTCTAGATATGGCTTAATGCCCTGACACCTGTCTTCCACTTGCGCTATCGGGAAATCGCGATCCCTGACGCACAAGGTCATAGACCTTGCCAAACCCAGAATCCTGACTCTTTGGGATCTTGTTCCAGGTGTCCTTGCTCTGATCGATGGCTCCCGTGGATTCGGGAAATCGCAACTCGCGATTTTAACGGGTCTGCACCTCACCTCGTCAATCGTCGAACGCTGAACCCCGATGGGCTTTGCTCCTTCTTGCACCTGTGGGTTAACTCCCTCACAGCTCCTCTCAGATCTACCGGTCAGCGGGATTTCGCGATCCTCCTACTATGAACCCTGATCGTTAGTTCTCTTCCTTGGAGATTTTTCTGACTCTAAATCTCCCTTCTGTGTGAAACTCCTCTTGGGTCTGTCCCGCAATCCCATGAAGAAACTATCCCTTCTGAGCTTACTCCCTTGGATTCCTTCAAAGGAATATCTTTGGTCTCCACTTTCCTTGTGGTTTCGACCTTGTACATAGAAGCACTCTCCTTGCAGAGTCCTTGCACGCCAAGCACTATTTGTCCTGAGCTTCTCCTGCAACTTCAACCTCTACAGAAGCTTGGTCCTTCTTCCCTTTCTCCTACAAATGGAGAAGACAATGCCTCCTGGCGGTCTTCCAATTCAAGCAATCTATTAATGAGTACTCCGGGTATTCAGTAACCCAATGAAAGCTCCCTTAGTGGATGCTTCCTTCGGATGATAGAACTCAAAGATTTCCCTTCACCCGTATATGTCTACAACCTTCCTCAACGCCCACCTGGCGAAGTTTCCCTGCCACAGAACACCCAATAGTTATGCTATCTCCGTGCACTCACGCACTTCGCTCGACGTCCTCCAGACAGAGCTCCTCAGAATCCTCAACAGAATTCTGGTCCTTCAACACTCACAACAGAGATCTTCCTCTGTGCACCTCTGCACACCCGCTCGACACCCTCTTGGTAGAGCTTTTACAGAACTCCCAGTAGAGGTTCTATCCACAACAGTGTCTCAGCTACACTGCTTTGACTATTGAGGTGTTCAGAAACCCCAAGAGCCTTCCTTCTGTATGAGGTGATGACTTCAGTCCTGTGCCCTCAGCACGTCTCTGTTTGACTCTTCAGAGTTCAGAAGTGCCACCTCTGTGCACCGGTATCCAGAGTCTCAACACTCTGTCACGCCCTCATGGCATGAAACCTCAAAGACTTCTTGGACCTGAAATCAAACACACTCCCTGCAGTGGCATAATAACAATACACAAATGCTGCATATAACGAACACACACACAGACATGCATATAATGACAGAAAATGCAGGAAAAAATGCTCTGTATTAATAATGGCAAATGCCTGTATATTTACAAGGTGTTCCTCGAGCTCTCTCTTCTCTACTCTAACTGTAGATTCCTCCTAGCTCAACCCCTCCAAATGAGATATCCAAAAATCTCTTTTACACTGGGGGCTCAATCGAGCCTTTCCTCCAGGATTTACCTACTCTAATTAATTTACAATTAATGGTTGTCTAGTCTGCTATCCAGAACTAGATCTTAGCCAATCTATAATAAATACCTATCTTATCTACAGCCTGCGCAAAAGGCATGGCATTCATGGCTCACCAGCCTAAAACATTTATTACATTCAATACAAATACAAATGAGGCTGCGCCTCCTTTTCATCCTTGAATGTATGCGCGCTGACAGGGCTGGCTGGCTGGCATGGAGAGATGCTCCTGCATCATACTCCATAGCTGCAAAAATCATGAGCCCCTGCTCATGAGCTTCCCGTGTATTTTTTGGAATCCACCTGGGTCCCAGACAAGTCTTTGGAGCTTTTCCTCTGCTCCATTCTACTGCTGCTGCTTCCACTGCGCTGCTGCTGCTGCCTTCTTTCTACCCAACTTTTCTTCGCTGGTAGTCTGCGCTGACATCAACATCAACCTTCTGATGTCCTTTATCTCTCAGTCCAACTGCTCCTGTGGTTGGTTCTTCTTTTGCAGTCTCCTCAGCTGCAAAAGATTTTGGCCAATGGACAGATCATCATGATCTCCCATGCCATCATCTCCATCTTCATCTATGGCCTTCAATTGCCACTCAACTGCAGTCTTCAGCTTTGAAGTTTCTTCTTGACTGTCCTGCTGCTCAGTCATCCTCTTTTCTGACAGCTCAATCCCTGTCAGTTCTCTTGCTGGCTCTGGATTGTTCATCCAATCCTCCAGCATCTCCAGCTCCATCTCCCATGGAGTAATAAATCTTCCTACCTTCTCCTCGGCTTCTTCCACTATTAGCCTTAGTGCTACAACTTCTTTCTTTTCTTCTGCAACTTCCCATGTTGCAGTCCTTTCAGCTTCAGTGCTGAAAATGCTGAGCCATTCCTCAGAATGCTCATCTTCCTCTTTTGCTCCCGCTTGAGCTTTTGCTATCATCTTCAGTGCTACAGCTCCTTCAGCTTGCCAACTGAAATTACTGAGTTGTTCCTCAGAACACTCATTCTTTCTTTCATTTGCTTGGGCAGTCCCAAATGCCTGCTCCAACTCTTCTTCTTCAATAGTCATCTCTGACTGTGACTGCTCTGCTGTTGCACCGTCTGCAACACAACTTTCTGCCTCTGCCTGGGCACATGGTAGTAATATTGAAATTCCCCCAATCATCAAAAGATCATTCTGGTGTTTCTCCTCTCTTGTTAGCTGCATCTGCTGATCTACTTGCGAGCTTATTTGCTCTCTCATCTCCCCTGGATGTATCCAACTCACTTCGGAGTTGATGAGACCCTTAGCTGGTCTACTCTGCTCGTCTCTACCCTTTTGGCAATATAATACGCTTCTGTTGCCTCCCCGACATACCATGAGATCAACTGATCCCATTGTCATCAGCAACCTTTGCTGAATTGAGTTCTCCATTGAGTCCACGAGACCTTCAGATGGCCTCGCAATTTTATCTCTGCCCACCTGGCAGTCCAATACACCTCTGCTGCCCACCTGGCAGTCTTTGAGATCCTGCAGTGATCTCCGATCATCGCCCAGCTGGAAATGTGAAATTCCTTGGCTATCCTCACGACAATCTTTGAGATCCTCAACTAATCCCAACTTGTTGCCTTCCT
>JASDQU010736280.1:127096-138751 GCA_032191745.1 Picea mariana | reverse complement strand
ATTGAGTGATTTCCTCCACTTTTAAAAGGTCAACCATGATCCCTTTAGATGAAAATATAAAACCTAAAAGACGTCCAGAATTCACTCAAAAACTACATTTATACGGATTTAAATGGATTCCATAATAAGGAAATATCTCGAAAACCAAGCGGAGGTGTACCATATGTTAAGCTCTCTTGTGAGAATGAGTCATGTTATCATCCAAATAATACTCTACTATATGCTTCAAGTCGTGGAAAGAAAACAACATGGCCCACTGAAACGTAGCTCCAACATTTTTTAGGCCAAAGGGAATCTTCTTATATGTGAAGGTTCCCCAAGGAAAAATGAAATTTGTCTTATGTTGGTCTTTTGGTTGAATCTCAATATGTTTATACCCTGAAAAACCATCCATGAATGAAAAATATCGCTCCCTGTGCATTCATTGAGTATCTAATCGATGAGCGACATAGGGAATTGTTATCTTTTTGAAAATCTTTATTCATGTCTCAGAAATCCATACACACTTGTATCATGCCTTGTTTCTTATCGACCAAAACCAGGTTGGACACCCATTTTGTCAACTGTACTAGGTAAATGAAGCCAACTTTGAGTAGCTTCTCCACCTCATCTTTAATTGTCATTTTTTTCCTTGGATTCACTAGTTGAAAATTTTATCGAACCGATTTTGCATTCTCGTAGGTTCTATTTTTTGTCGAACTGACCAAGCGAAAACATCTCTAAACTCCTTAAAGAGTATTCTATATTCATGAAATTTGTTTAGAGCACTCTACCCCAATAAATACAATTTCAACAACCTTAGGAGTTCTATAAATATTAATTGGGGTGGTTTCTGATATATTCACCATATTTCCCTCAATGTAGGAACCATGCCTAGCCAAGGGATTTATTGTCCCATCAACACTCCCACTCATGGCTGACTTAAATTCTCCATTCTCCACATGAATTATCTTAGGGAGGAAATATGATATGTGATGCATACCCTCCCACTACCTTTAGGCTCCAGTCATTTCCTCAATGATATCTTCGTCTGAGGGAAATATGGTGTCAAGATAGTCCTAGGAAAGTAAATAATTTTGAACCCAAACAGGCTCCAGAAAATATCATCCTCTTCTATCAAAGAAGGATATTGATCCAAGTCTGCAGTAGCTTGTTGTATAGCCTAATAAGTCACTTATGCTGCAGACAGTGGCAAAGCCATCCCAGCATGTGTGCGACCTTCTATCAATTCGTACAGCGAGGGTAACACCCATGGGTTATGTAAATATGATGCTTTGAAATAAGTGACTCTTGTGATAGGAGTCGAGGAACTTGACTTTTGGTAGTCGACAGAGGTGGCGTGAATGTAGGACATCGGTGATGGGAAATTAAAGGTGCCCATAAGCAAATTATACATTCCAACATCAATTTTCTTAGTTTCCAGTTAAGGGTTCTCGATCCACAGAACTGTGGATCCTTGGTTGACCACGAAGCTAGAATGGTTGAACACCATTTGATCAATAGTTATGATTTTTCCCTCATGAGGAAAACATAAAACCCAAAATATCGATGATACGATGGTCATCATCACGTAAGTAAAACTCTTTTCCAACTATAAGTTGTAATCGAGGGGTACATCAACTACCTCTACTTCTATGGAAATGGTATTTCCTCCTAACTGAATCGGAAAAGAGGAAAGGATATGTTGCGGTCTAAACAAACATCCATCGAACGTGGTTAAAAACGTAGGAGAAGGAGAGTTTTCTGAAGAGCGAATGGATTTCCAACAACTCAAATACATGAGACGGGTCAAATCCTCCTCATTGACCATGATCCTCCCAATCACATGCTTCTTGTAAATCATGTTGATCTGGAAGGATACATGGTAAGGAAGGTGGGGCTTGACATAAGAAGCATCAAACTTCATAATGAGTATGCTGGAAGGATCCATTGCTCCGATTGTAGAAATCAATGTGGTGCGTTGTGTAGGGAAAAATTGAAGGACTTCAAGAGCATACATTGCACATGACATTTGAAATAAGTCCTAAACAATAGAGTAGTTGGGAACAACTCTGGTGTTAGGTTTGTGAGATGCTCTTTTGTACACACCTTTTAGTATGCATGTCATCATTTCCTTCTCCGATTTCTCTATGTGAAGAGGTCCCTGAGGATCAAAAGTCTCTTTAAATTTTGTTAATGAATCTGGATTAGTATAATCTCAAGATCTGGTCATCAAATCTACCTCCTCTTATTTTGTGTGGTTTACCATATTAACAAACTTAAATGATCCATTAGGAAAAGTTGCACTTGGAGTGCCCCCTTGCACATTAGAAGTGGAAGAGCCATCCTACATGTTTTTCCCTTGTGCGAATGGATTTTATGATACATAAAGCTATTTTTGTTGCTACAAATTTATTAAACATTGGGCCTCTTCCATCTTCGGGAATTGATGAGTGAGGTGTTAATCCCCACAAAGCTTGCATGGGAACTTCACATTTTTCTTTTCACCCTTTTCCCCTTCACATTTATTATCTTTTTTTTCACTGGCCCCTTTATTCTTCTTTCCGTTTTCCTTCTTTTTCTCTATGGGTTGTTGAGGACCCTTTTGATTCTTCAATTGCACAATATGTACATCTGAGGAATGGGTTGTAGGGGTGGTCAATCCAGAGGCCAAACCAACCACAGTTTGTTGAATTAACAATTGTTGCATCTGGTTAGAGACTAGATATATGGCTTCACTTTGAGAGGAACCAACAATTCCATCGACATGTGGTCCTGAATTCGGTTTTGCTAAGTCAAGGGTTTACCTAGGTGGATTAGGCATAATCTCGTAGAGCATTCTGGATTGAGTGTAAATCAATTCCAATTGTTGAGCCCTAAATATTGTTTTCTCTTCTAAAAAGACTCCTGAAGTGGCTACATCCTTAGAAATATAAGGAATCAACGAATTCAAGAATCACTCTAAGAGAAACTCAGGTGGTACCATGGTTTTAATCAAGCTCTTCCATCTCCTCCATTCCCAAATATGATCAGAAATGTGCATAGCATTATTTTGTTCAAAGTTGGCCAAAAGTTTTGTTTGGCCATCATACCGAACAAGGAATTGGAAGTGGTTGAAAATAACCATGTCCTGACCACCAAACATCAATTAATTTGACCTATCATGTGTTGTGTACCACTTTGAAGTGACCCCGGTGAGGGTACACTGGAATAAACATAACCAAATCGAGTCATGTTTTAAATAATTCGACGAGCACCATAAATGAAACATTGTAACGTGGTCCTGTGGATCCTCACCACTCTTCCCCTCAAACTTTGGGATGTCCGAGGGAATGTTGGTGGGGATCTCAAGCTAGCTGGGGTCATGGGGAATTGGTTCATTCATGGGGTTATACTGACCGAGAAAGGGGTTGTCCCATAAAGAAATCCATTTAGAATGGAAATACCCTTTTGAGGGATTCCATTGAGCTTGGAAGGGGTTGCCTCCCACCCCCCGACACTGCGAATGTGGAATATGATTTATCCTGAATCCACCATATAATGTGAATAGTGTGTAAGTGGATGACATGATAACAACACCTGTAGAAGCACCCCAACCTATAAAGGGGTTATGACCGGGAGATGGGAAATCCCCACTCCCAATAGATGGGAATGATGGAGGAATGCGACCTCCACCCTAAGGGATCACTTGGTAGGGAATTGAAGAACTCCCTGCACCAATGTTAGAGACTTGGGACATTGACTGGGAAATAATCAATGTGTTGAGCATTCCCATTGATGACATACTGAAAGAAAAAAATAAATTTGTCGACAATAATGACATGGTTACACTCATGGAAGGAGAAAAAGCAACAATCAGTGGAGCACTGCAACTGATTGGAGAAGCTATGGTAGAATTAACCACACTAGTTGTTATGTTGGATACACTAGGTGGAAAGATCCCGCCGATGAATATTGTCGAAGTGGGATTCATTGGGACTCCCAAACCAGACACTTGCAAAGTGTCATCCATAATGGCCCAGTGAAGAGGGGTACTATCAGTAAATTTTGATCTAGGAGGTGGAACTTGCACTACATATGATGAGAAAGTTCTAGTTAGCAGAGGGTTATAAGCCAGAGTGTATTCTTCAGCTCTGATATCTTCGATCATTACAACGTCTGGTTCTGGAGAATTAATCTATGAGGGCTTCATAGTTGTGATCTCGACTGGACCAGTTGGCACAAAAGAACCAGGTTGATCAAAATTATGCCTTAGTGGAGGTGGCAGAGAATTGTTTCTAACTTCCTTCTTCGGGAGAATACCTTGAATTCTCCTTGATCTACGAGGCAGTTGGTCAGCCTCTTTGAGTTTTCAACTCTCGAGTGACCACGTAAATGCCTACCTAAGAAAGTCTGCGATTGTTAATCACACCACTAGAAAAATCATAAATGGAATCAATAGACACAAATTACCTCGCTAATATCCCGACTCAGGTGGATGAGGTCCTAAGATCGCAATAGTCACAAGGTAGGGTAAGGGCCTTCTGGATGGAGGAACGGGTTGATTAAGTCTCGTAGACCAACAAGCAAAGGAGTGATAAAATAGTTTTCCAAACCTCCATTGACGGTCCTTATCCGATGCAAGTACCCACGCTTCATGGGGAACCATCCAACAGTATGGAAAATTTTGATGCGAAATCCACCCCAGGTACCATGCCAAATCCCCGTAGTCACCTCTAATATCCCTAGGAATGGCCAATAAGGTCACCAACTCGCATTCAACGTCTAGGGGTCTAGTCGATAGTCGAGATCGAATGTATGGGTAGGGTAACTAAGTCATAATCCTTGAAATCACTGACTCTCACAAAGGTATGGGCACTAACGAAACCCCCAATATACGATCTCTCCACCACGCTCAATTAAGCTTCGTAGGTGTCTCTCCTCAACTCTCCTTCACACGATCTCATGTTTAGCTCCTGTGTTAGAGGAGGCTCTCGACTATACTTATATGATAGATGGATTTAGGCTCTCCCTAGATCAAAATCCTACTTTTTTTTATGGCCTTGGAGAAATTAACTCTCTAACCTAAACCATGTCCCTGGATTATAACTAGTATGTTGACCCTACAAAATGAAAATTTCTAATAAATTTTATTAAGCATTCATTTTATGGATCTTTTCATTACTCAAAAGGTACGGATGAAACTTATGTGATGTTTTCATAGATTCAGAGAAAACACTTTAAGAACATAAAGAAAAAATAAGTGTGGCTTCTTCACTGAAAATAAGAAATGATAACACTTCAGAAAAACAAATTATTTTCTTCTATATTTTTGCAAATGAAAACAATATACTTTTGAATGTATGTAAGATATTTAGATTACCATGCATTGCAATCCTAGAATCCTTTGTGAATAATAATGCAAAACATAGAGAAATAACTTGACACATTGAACTTCTTTTCTTTTGAACAAGGCTAACTTTAACCGAAATAGCTAACTATCAAAGAAATCATAAAGTATGCATGCCTAAGTACTAGCAAACAATTTATTTTCTTCATAAATTTAAAGGAAAAGGAAACAAGGAAAGAAAACTAGCAACCAAGTTTTTTTTTTTCGTTAAAAATAAATGAACATGCAACTAAGCAAGGGATTTTTTTCTTTTTTCTTTTCAAAACAAAAGGAGAAAGTCAAACAAGAAGAAATGAAATAGTATCTAACCACTAGAAAATCAATCAATATGGAAATCAACCCAAATATACAATTGACCATAACCACCCTAAAATTCAAATACTAGGCTTACAAACAAGCAATACCTTTTTAAACAAAGTAAGAGTTTTCACAGACTTTAACCAACAATCCAGAGCATCAACAAAATTAGGAGGCTCAGTAAATATTGAAAAACCAACTTAAACCAACCCACTCTGAGCAAAAGACTCAAAATATCAATCCAAATACATAGATCTGTGACTATCTTAACTACGCCTCATAGATATTCGTGGGTCATACAAGTGAAAAACACGGATGTATGCGAATTACAGAAGAGAAAAGCATAGATATGTTAGTTAGACATGAAAAATAAAAATAAACCCAGAAGAAGGGCTTGCAAAAACTTTTGGAAAAGTTTCTAAATGATGAAAACTTTGAAAATAAAGTCTAGAAACAACAAAAACTGCAAAAACCTAACACAACCAAATAAACCCTAAGATTGACACAAAATAGGAGAATCCCTAGTATGGTCGTGTTGATGGTAAAAAATGACTATGTTTAACATCATAGGGAAATCCCCTAGTCAGGGCCCCAATTAGGCCCTTATCCATTTGGGATGGTGATTCTGACTGGTTAAAGGTCCATTTACCTTGATCTAAAACTAACTTAAGCTAATTACTAATATAATCTATATATACAAAGATATGTACATCGCCTTCTATCTGCTAATTTATTTCGATACTTGCTTTTATCAGCAGACAAAAGAGAAGGACTTACCTTCTCATAGCTAGCTTGTAAGGAAGAAATCCTTAAGCTGACACAAGGGCTCAACTAAGCCACAGATAAAATTGTTCCTGCGTTAGTATACTTGAACAAAATGCAATAAATTAATCTAACTATGAATCGAAATCTATGTGCAGTGCAAAAAAGTAAAGGAAACTAATCTAACTTGATACCTAGGAAAAAGCTCGTGGATAACAAGTGCATGGATTTAATTATGATGGGATTTAACATGATTTTTATGATGAATATCTAGTTTTTGAAGAAGTTCTAACAACTATTATTATAAGTTCCATACATGCTTTGTTTTAGAGATTAGAATAATGGAAAATAGGTTAGTAAAATTTGGAAATAGTTCTCATAATTTTAATGACAATTGAATCAATTTAAAATGACAAATTTATGAGTAGATAGTTACTTAGAATTTTTTTTATGCAAGAGAAAATGGGAAAATCAATAACAAATCAATGTCACTACAAGATATAGATGATCTAGAAGACAAACATTCTCATATAAAACAAGAGTACATAAAATAATTGATATATATATATATATATATATATGATTTGTATATATATGTATATATATATATATGAATGATTTGTATTAACAAATAAAAGTATCTGAATACAAACAATACAACAGATTTCCTTGCTTTGGTTTCCAATGAATCTCCTTCACAATCCTTCCAAAATCATAAGCTCTATCATTGAAGAAAAGAGATGCAACACTAAAATCTATGCTTCAAATACAAACAATAAATCTTGAAAATAAAACCCCCAACTCTCATATCTGAGTATTCCTTCTCTCCTACAGCCAAAATCATCCTTACAAAAGTTCTTAGAGTCTTTGATTGCCAAAAGAGGACCATTTCCCACTTGTTTTTCATGTATTTATCTATTTGGGCGTCGCTGGCCGAAACCTGAAAATATAGTTCTAGAGAACCATGTTTTTCTCTCAAATCGTCCATCTATTTCCAAAACCCCTAACAAGTCAGCTAATCGGTTCCGTTATGAGAAAAACCAATGTTTTATATTTCTTGGATTCGTTCTAGTTTGGTCAGAAATTTATCCCGAAATTAGTGTCTCGTTTCTGATTTCGCCCAAGTCCGAGATTTAATTTCTGAATTTCAGTTGATAAAAATGCTTATTTCCTCCTCTTCCACCAAATTTTCTGTAAAATAATCAAAATAAAAATTAAAACCAATCTAAATTTATTTCCTCCTCTTCCACCAAATTTTCTGTAAAATAACCAAAATAAAAATTAAAACCAATCTAAATTCAAGAGAAGAAACTCAGATTTCTAAAATTATGAAAAACAAATTAACCAATTCAAAAACAAACTTAAAAATTGATTTTATTTTTCGTTGCAAATTCGTATCTGTAGCTTCTGCTGAAATTTTTGGCATAGAAAATGACCAAATCTGATCATGCAACTACTTCCAATATCTTCTCCATGATTTTAGATTTCAAACGAGTCGTCATGAGTCTTATTTGGTTAAATAAATCTCAATATATGTCTCTACAAAGATTGAATTTTAAAATTGATTAATAAAATCAAATCTAATTACATATTTTAAATATATCAAATTGGACATTATATTTTAGAAATTGAGAAAAAAAATTAACTTCATAGGATTTAATAATCACTAAAGCTTTTCAAATTCCAATCAACCAATTGAAATAACATTGACCCATAATTCCTTTGCAAAATAAATCATGAATACCATAAGCTATCAAATGATACATTGAGCATGTTTATAATCATAAAGTAGGCTATAGAAGTGTCAATTAAATATTAATAAGAGATATAAACTTTTAATTCTTCATGGGAATGATATACGGTAGTGAAATTAATAAGACTTAGTATGAAAAAAAAATTAATTAATAGCCCATCAAATTATGTATCTCAAGTAAATTATGTAGCTCAATTTTGAATTTCATGTTAAAATGTATGAAATTCAAAAGAATACATGCATCATTGATATAGACAGAGGTAAAAATATGCAATGTATTAATGTGCAGTTTTAAATCAGAATAAAAAACATATTTACAAAGAAAATTAAACGAAACTGAAACAAAATTTGAAAAAGAAAAGGGGCCCAAATTTTATTATTAATCATTAAATGCAAATTTGGGAGGGTTGTTGTATGCCACAACAACTGGCGGACACATGGGGAAGAAGCAGTTATCTCTTGGTTAAGATGATAGGACTAAATTTACCAAAGATCGAAATGAAGGCTTTCAAACATTTCACACACACAACACCATTCCCAAAGGTCCCACATAAGACAAAATAAAAGCAAAATAAGCTTTTAAAGATGAAAGTACTTGAATGCTCAATTTCAAAATAGTGAATCCAAATACAGGGAATATTTATTAAATTTTAATTACATCTCTACTATTGCATAGTAAAAATAGCTAGGAGGTTGTTAAAGATTGGTATGCATATGTTAAAAAATTACCTCTCTTCCCAACATTGCTTTGCTGCAAGAAGGCTCATTTAGTACCTCGACGAAATTGTCTCAGTACCATGCATGTATTTACCAATCGTCAATGAGCCTATTCGGTACCCCGGTAGGTTTACACACATCTCCCATACCTATGTGCTTTCAATTCTCTTATGCGTATCTTTTGGTAAACATATTTGGAGAATTTCTTTTAGCAATTGAGTGAAGAGAGCGGGGTGGTACAGGAAGATTTTACTTAAAATATTGGATGCAATACTGATTGAGTTTTACCCCAAAAGTATTCTCTTTATCTACAAAAATAGAGGTTGTTATATGTGGAGGGAATGGGAGGGATTCAAAGTAAAGAATGTCGACAATTCTTTCCCATTTAAAGATAAGATCACAATACTTGAAACAAGTCATAATGTTCCCCATGGATAATGATTGATGTACAAGAAAAGTCAAAACTTGACATAGATGACCTTTTGATAAATGAAATCCCATTAAAAGGATAGAGTAAGGGATTTCCCCATGTAAGGCAATTAATGTTGAGTAGGAAAGATTCCCCATATCACAAAATCCAATCAAAATCAAAATAATCATAAACATAAAACTTCAATCATTAATGAAAGAGGAAAAGGAAAATCCAAAGAAAAGTCAAGTTTGAAAATAAACTTCAGCAAGACAACTTATGAAATCATATCTCAACAAAAGAGTGAAAATAAGAAAAACATGTTTGTCTGTCTTAAGTTGGGATCTTAAAAAATTATGTCTTGCAAAGTTGAAGTTGATTAGCCCTTTTATTCAAACCAAAAATTCAAAAATCTCATTATTAAGTTAAATAAAAAATTTAATTCGAAAATTCAAAAAGAATGAAGTTAAATCAGATTAGATGAAAGTAAGATACAAGTTTAGAAACTTCTTTATTTACCTTGTTTACAATCTGATCTGCAACATTGTTTCTTTTCTTAACTTTCGAAACAGGTGGAACAAAGAGAGTACATTCCAAGAAAATAGGGGTAATAGTTTTTTCAAAAAAAATCCTAAAGACCTGCAAAATCATAGCTTAGTTTAGCAAAAACTAGCACAAGACCGAAATTGTAAACATAAAAGAAAAACTAAAGGATGATAATGGGCACATGAAACTTATGTTGAAGAAAATCATTACAATTTACCTTAGAGATGTCAATTTCCTCCAAATTAAAGAATTAACTTCTTCTTATGATAAAACTTAAATCATGAAGAAGTTGTGGATTTAATGAAGTTCACATAAGCCCAAAATCATCAATTTATTGAAACTAAGCTTAAAGTAAAGAAAAAAAAAACAATAAAAACCAAGCAAACCAAACTCTAAACCCAAAGTGAATTCAAACTTCATAAAAATAAACTACAAACTTAAAAGAAAATACAATCTAATAAGCCATGAATATGTGAAATCAAACAAGACCAGAATGAGAAGAAATATCTCAACATAAAAAAAAAATGGATATGTGTGTTTTCATTTCTGTTGAGATTTAAATGAGTTATGTCTTGAATGTTTTAGAATGAATTAGGATTTTATTGTAAAATAAAATTCTAACTAAAGAGTAGTTATGATTAAAATTTACTCATAACCATTTTACCAAAATGTTGTCCCTCTTTGTCCTCTTATCAAATCTTACTTCGAATGAATAAGCTTTAATGATGAATTTTAAAAGCAAAGCTTAAATCAATTTATTAATAAAAAACAAGATAAGTAAGAGGAAAATAAACTAATAAGGTAGAAGAAAGGATATTACATTGGCAATAGCTCTGTGTAGTCTAAAAATATTTACAATTGTTTTATTCAAAACTAATTAAGAAAGAAAACAATTTAGGAACTAAACTAGAGCAAGCACCAAGTTTATAAAAGAATATCAATCCATTATCAAATATTTAAATAAAATAAGAATATGGTCAAATACTTGAAATGTAATATTGAGAAAAATCCAGAAGTATATTTTTCATTATTAAGCAATTTTCCCAAAAATAAGAATTACCTTCTAAAATAAAACTTGTCACTTACTTATTTAACAACTAAACTAATCAAGAAAAATAAACTAAACTATCCTACTCTATTCTAACTTTATGAGGAAACATCACTAAGTATAGTCAAACTTCTTGTGGAGCCATTCAATTTTCTTTATTCTTGTAATCATATGTACAATATGAATTAGTAACAGAAATTAGATGAATAATAAACAATCAAAAGAAAAATCTAACCTATTATGTACTATTATTTTTAATAGAAACAATAGAAGAAATTTATTAATGGGGAACCTCATTTGAAATGTATTTTCCAAAAAACATTTCAATTATTTTTTGAAAATTATTGTGAAATTGTTGAAATGGAAACATGATTGGAAAAGTAATGTGCTCACCCTGATAAGAAAAGTTAGTACTATATACAAAAGGAAAATAATTTACATTATTGTTACAAGACAAAAGAAATTTATCTGCAAGAATTTCCTTTATATAAGTATTAGCTGAAATAATGTGATGAGTATTGGAACTACTATCTACTTGTGTTAAAAATTCAATATTATGATAAGAAAAGGAAACTTGAGTAAGAATCATATATGGGCATGGAGTCTTCTTCTTGAAAATTGAAATCATTATGATAATTGGAAGATTCAAAATGAGGATTAATTTCAGAATTATTAGTGTAAGAACATCTCTCATCTTGAAATATAAATTGATTTTGAGGATTGAGAGCATGAGAACCTGACATAACCATCACCAA
>JASDQU010736280.1:103604-121856 GCA_032191745.1 Picea mariana | reverse complement strand
TAACTTCTTCTTATGATAAAACTTAAATCATGAAGAAGTTGTGGATTTAATGAAGTTCACATAAGCCCAAAATCATCAATTTATTGAAACTAAGCTTAAAGTAAAGAAAAAAAAAACAATAAAAACCAAGCAAACCAAACTCTAAACCCAAAGTGAATTCAAACTTCATAAAAATAAACTACAAACTTAAAAGAAAATACAATCTAATAAGCCATGAATATGTGAAATCAAACAAGACCAGAATGAGAAGAAATATCTCAACATAAAAAAAAAATGGATATGTGTGTTTTCATTTCTGTTGAGATTTAAATGAGTTATGTCTTGAATGTTTTAGAATGAATTAGGATTTTATTGTAAAATAAAATTCTAACTAAAGAGTAGTTATGATTAAAATTTACTCATAACCATTTTACCAAAATGTTGTCCCTCTTTGTCCTCTTATCAAATCTTACTTCGAATGAATAAGCTTTAATGATGAATTTTAAAAGCAAAGCTTAAATCAATTTATTAATAAAAAACAAGATAAGTAAGAGGAAAATAAACTAATAAGGTAGAAGAAAGGATATTACATTGGCAATAGCTCTGTGTAGTCTAAAAATATTTACAATTGTTTTATTCAAAACTAATTAAGAAAGAAAACAATTTAGGAACTAAACTAGAGCAAGCACCAAGTTTATAAAAGAATATCAATCCATTATCAAATATTTAAATAAAATAAGAATATGGTCAAATACTTGAAATGTAATATTGAGAAAAATCCAGAAGTATATTTTTCATTATTAAGCAATTTTCCCAAAAATAAGAATTACCTTCTAAAATAAAACTTGTCACTTACTTATTTAACAACTAAACTAATCAAGAAAAATAAACTAAACTATCCTACTCTATTCTAACTTTATGAGGAAACATCACTAAGTATAGTCAAACTTCTTGTGGAGCCATTCAATTTTCTTTATTCTTGTAATCATATGTACAATATGAATTAGTAACAGAAATTAGATGAATAATAAACAATCAAAAGAAAAATCTAACCTATTATGTACTATTATTTTTAATAGAAACAATAGAAGAAATTTATTAATGGGGAACCTCATTTGAAATGTATTTTCCAAAAAACATTTCAATTATTTTTTGAAAATTATTGTGAAATTGTTGAAATGGAAACATGATTGGAAAAGTAATGTGCTCACCCTGATAAGAAAAGTTAGTACTATATACAAAAGGAAAATAATTTACATTATTGTTACAAGACAAAAGAAATTTATCTGCAAGAATTTCCTTTATATAAGTATTAGCTGAAATAATGTGATGAGTATTGGAACTACTATCTACTTGTGTTAAAAATTCAATATTATGATAAGAAAAGGAAACTTGAGTAAGAATCATATATGGGCATGGAGTCTTCTTCTTGAAAATTGAAATCATTATGATAATTGGAAGATTCAAAATGAGGATTAATTTCAGAATTATTAGTGTAAGAACATCTCTCATCTTGAAATATAAATTGATTTTGAGGATTGAGAGCATGAGAACCTGACATAACCATCACCAACTGGTGAAATGTTTCAGTGTTCTCAATCTTCAACTCATCATCATAAACAACTTCAGAATTATTATTAATACTCTCTTCCATTATTAATGATAAATTTGAACCATAAGCATAACCAGATACAAATACACGAAAATTATCATAACTAATTAAAGCTTGATCATTCAATAACTCATTATTTTGATCGTTATTAGAAAAAAATTCATAATTTCTTTGATTAACATAAGTTCCTTTATCATGTAATAATTTATTAACGTAAAGAGAAATTGTTAAATGATTTCCAAACAAATTGTTATCGGTGAATAGATCATTATATAATGAGAAATAATTGTTCAAACAAATGAATCTAAAAGTTTCTTTGTTTTTAGCATTACTATAAGAAAATGATTCTTGAGTTTCTAATATTATTTGTTAATTATTGGCTTCAATGCAGATATCATATGTATCATTATTTAAAATACTTTTGGGAATGATAGTGATTTGATTAGATAAAGGTTTACATTCCTGAGCATCTAGGTGTTCTGGATCATAAGTAACAATATCAGAAAACTCATTGGAAACATCTTTATTATGACAACTTTCATCATCTTTGTTCATGTTTTCAATTTTAGAAACTACTTCACACTTATTATTTTCATCACAAACAACAATTTTGTTATGATCTAGAATAGTAAAATCATTAATTTTATTAGATGTACTCACTCTTCCTAAAATTGTTTATTAGTAATTTATGAATTGTGTGTTTGAATATGATAAACTATGTCATTACTAGAATCAAAAGAATCATGAATAGTAGTAAATAAACTTAGAAAAGTTATATGTTCAGGTTCATCATAACTATTAGAAATACAAGGAAGATAAAAAATATGTTGAAAACATCCCATTAATTCACTATGAGAAGGTAAATCATCATATTTAAATTTAAAGAAAATTAATTTGAATCTAAGAAGAAAATTCTCATAAGATTCACTTTTAATCTTGCGCAAATTTTCAAGTTCTTGGAAAACATGATTACAGTCACAGTCTTGAAATGTTTGAAAGAACATTCGAATAAATTCATCCCAACTATATACAAAAGCAACTGGAAATGAAAGACACCAGCCTTTGGCTTAGCATGTCAGCCTAAGATTAAAAATATTGCACATAACACCTTCATAAATATCATAATTTTTAAAATTTAAAATAAATTGATGAACATGTTGAAATACAGGAGAATTAGACTCACCATTAAACTTTACCTTTGAAAAGTGCTTAATTACCTTTATTGGAGTGTTACAAACTGCTCGACCAAATATACAACTCCAAATAGGAATTTTAGGAGCCATTGAATAAAAGTAAAATAATTAAAAACAAACAACTCAAAAAGAATTAACTTGACATGCACACTCATCGGTGGCCCTCCTTCTAGTGCCAAAAATATTAATGGTCAAAAATGACCATGTTCAACATCATAGGGAGATCACCCAGTCAGGGCCCCAATTAGGCGCTTATCCATTTGGGATGGTGATTTTGATTAGTTAAAGGTCCAATTACCTTTATCTAAAACTAACTTAAGCTAATTACTAATCTAATCTATATATACAAAGATATGTACATGGCCTTCTATCTTCTAATTTATTTCGATACTTACATCTATCAGTAGACAAAAGAGAAGGAATTACCTTCTCGTTGCTAGCTTGCAAGGAAGCAATCCTTAATCTGACACAAGGGCTCAGCTAAGCCATATATTAAATTGCTCCTGTGTGAGTAGACTTCAATTAAATGCAATAAATTAAGCTAACTATGAATCTAAATCTATGTGTAGTGCAAAAAAGTAAAGGAAACTAATCTAACTTGATACCTGGTAAAAATCTCCTAGATAACAATTGCATGGATTTAATTATGATGGGGATTTAACATGATTTTTATGATGAATATCTAGTTGTTTAAGTTCTAACAACTAATATTATAAGTTTCATACATGCTCTATTTTAGAGATTAGAATAATCAAAGATAGGTCATTAAAATTTGGAAATAGTTTTCATAATTTTAATGACAATTAAATATTTTTAAAATGACAAATTTCTGAGTAAATAGTTACTCAGAAAATTGTTTTAATGCAAGAGAAAATGGGAAAATCAATAAAAAACCAATGTCACTACAAGATCAAATAGCTGATCTAGAAGACAATCATTATCATATCAAACAAGAGTGCAAAACATGGAATAATTGATATAGATTGGTCATTGAATGAATATGATTTGTATTAACAAATAAAAGTATCTGAATACAAACAATAAACATTATTTCCTTGCTTTGGTTTACAATGAATCCCCTTCACAATCCTTCCAAAATCATGAGCTTTATCATTCAAGAAAACAGTTGCAACAGTATAAGCTATGCTTCAAAGACAAAGAATAAATATTGAAAATCAAACCCCCAACTCTTAGATCTTAGTATTCCTTCTCTCCTATATCCAAAATCCTTGTTACAAAAGTGCTAAGAGTCTTTCATTTCCAAAAGAGGTATGTTTCCCATTTGTTGTTCATGTATTTGTCCATTTGGGCATCGTTGGCTGCAACCTGAAAAATATGCTTCTAGAGAACCATGATTTTCTCCCAAACAATGAATCTATATCCAAAATTCCTAACAAGTCAACTAATTGGATCCATTCTGAGAAAAACCCATGTTTTATATTTCTCAGATCCATCCTAGTTTGGTCAGAAATTTAGCCCAAAATTAGTGTCTCATTTCTGATTTCGCCCCAAATCTGAGATTTAATTTCTGATTTTCAGTTGATAAAAATGCTTCTTTCCCCTTCTTCTTATGCAGGAGCATCGTATCAAGGTGCAAGTGGAAGACAACTCAGCACCCTAGCATGCATTTTGAAATGATTTTGAATTTAAGAAGGGCATATCATGCAAATATCTTGAAAAAATTGTAATTAAAGAACATCTTTAATGCTTAGCAGTTGAACCATCGCATGAGATCGATGGGGAGTGCATTTTATTTAATGTAGTAGCTTGTTGTACAGATTCTATTATAGAGTAGTAATACAATGTAGTAGTTATATTTTAATTTAGTTGAAGGTTGAAGATAATTGTAGCTGAAGGTTGCTGAGAGTTGTTGTAGTTGTTGTTATAGTTGCTGAGAGATGCTGAAGAGATTTGTATGAGTCCATGTACATATCATTTGAATGAATATAACAGAGAAGAGTTGTTCCAAATTTTTTGTGTTGTTGTTACTATGTCTATCTAAATGAATGAATGGCAGTCTTTTTGTTTAATTGCATTTCTCTGTTATTGCTTGTTCTTATGTTATGAATGCATTTACATGCTTGAATGTATGAATCTGTGAGATATTAGATAAGTTTCAATTGTTTCTCTTCTACGATCAAGTGAAAGGACTGCATAGTGTCCACAACGTGTACATTGGCAGAGTCTGTTTTGACTTAGAAAGTTCAGGAGGGATAGCTTGAAAGTGTACATAGGCAGAAATGAACTCATACTCATATTGTTCACGAGGAACAATTGAGCCATATAAGAAATTCTGGTAGGTGTGCGTAGGGTCGATAATTGGCTAAGTATCGAAGGAGCCATTCTGAGAAGTTCAGAGTGTCGAGGGGAAACAAGTTCAAGAGAGATAACTTGGAGCTTTGTATGCAAGGTGTGCATATTTTCCACAAGGAGTGTGTGACAGAGTCTTTTGAATCATAATTTCAAGAGGAGTAACCTAAGATTATTTGTAGAAGAGTGTGAAGAATTGTTGCAAGGTGTGCACAATCGTCCATAAAGAATCTAAGTTGTGAAGGAAGACCTGTTGCAAGGCGTGCACAGGGTCGATTTCGACTAAGTGTCGAAGAAAAAACTCTAAGGAGTTAGAGGTTTCGAGGAAGAAACAAGCTCATAAGAGATAGAGGGGAAGAATTCTTTAGTAGGGAGGAGCCCACTAAAAATACCAATTAACGAGCAAGATCCATTCAGGTGGGAGCGATATTGTTTTAGACCATCAGATTTGGGAGAGTTACATGGAGGTTAGTCATGGAGTCTTTCAGAAATTCGTAGTTCATAGGTTTGAAATTGGTTTAAAGAGTGGGGATTGCCAAAGTCCTCAATTCACGAAGTAATCCCAGTCATTGGTTGCAGCAGATTAGAGAGTTCATGAGAAATAACTCCTGAAGCCTTGTGTGGAGCAATAGAAAACTTCGCGAAGTCGTGGAGGGCGGAGTAGATCTGGACCATTGGATCTAGGAGAATATGTGGTGGAGATATGTGTACTTTGGAGGAGAAGAAATTCAGTGAAATGTGATGGCGGAGTGAGCCAAAAACTCTCGAAGTCATGAAATAGCGAAGTATATTGCGATCATCGATCTGAGGGGGAACACGTCGTCAAATCACAAGATCCAGAAGTGTGCATCCTGGAAAAAGGTAAGAAGCTAAATCCTAGCTATCGATTGTGTGGACACGTGGTGTCAAATCTATCACTTCGGTGATAGATTACTTCGGGGAAAAGGAGTGTTAATATGTTCAGAACTCCTGAGCGTTGAAGTCCCGAAACAGATTATAGTCGTTGGTTGTTGGAGAGATGAGAACTGTAGATCTTTTCGAGTAAGTTCGCAGTTCAGAGCTTGGAGAAAAACGGGCAAGCTACAGTCAAAAACATTGAAGCTCAAAATTGTGAATAGGGCTGGCCAGAGGTTATATCTCGTGGTCATATTTAAGAAGAGCCTAGCGGAGGAGCTACCGCTCACCACTTGCTGTTACCAGAAGCACCGGAGAACGAAGTCACAGGTGAATTGAACCTACGTTGTAATAAATTAGGGCCTGTGTAAATTGTTCCAGGATCTTCTAGAGGCCCGAAAAGATGATTCAACTTAGTTTTTTGAAGATCCTTGACCAAGAGGTCACAGAACCCTGGGGAGAGAAGGGAGGGATGCGTCAAGTGGCATTAGAGCCACAAAATTAATTTATGTAGGAAAGAAGAGATATTCTGATACCATCAAGTGGTATCAGAGCGACAAATTTCTTGCAGATAGCAGGCAAAGGTGAGAAGGTGAAAAGAAGAGGTAGTCTGATAACACCCAGTGGTACCAGATACATCAAGTGGTAGCTGTGTGAAGAAACGTTCAGCACCATGCCACCTAGAAGACGTGCAGAGCCACCTGTAGAAAATCGAGTTGTGGAAAGGGAGATGACAAAACTTCGTGCAAGTTTAGATGCTATGGAGACAACATAAAGGAGAGAACATGATGTTGGATACGTTAGTGATGCAGAGAACAAAGAAGTGGAAGTTGAAGAAGCTGCAGGAGAAGATGTTGCAGAATAACTCTTGTTGAAAGCTATTGTCAAATTGGGAGCTAGAGAAAAGATAGACATCCCAATGTATGAAGGAAATTTAGATGTTGAAGAATTTCTTGATTGGATAATATCAATGGACAAGTACTTCGACTATGAAGATGTTGATGAAGAGAAAAAGGTGAAGCATGTTGTCACTAGATTAAAGGCACATGCAATGTTGAGGTGGGATGAACTGCAGGATGACAAAAGATGCAAAGGAAAAAAAAAATATCTATAATTGGGACAGAATGGTAGCCAAGATGAAGGGTAAATTCACACCCAAGGACGATTAGATAAATTTGTTCAGGAAATTGCAGAACATGAGATAGAAGGGAATGATAATGAAAGAGTACACAGAGGAGTTTTACAAGTTGAACATCAAGGTTGGACAGAGAGAAAAAGATGATGAAAAGGTTTCTAGGTATATAAATGGCCCGAGATATGAAATCTAGGATGAAAGTAGCATGATGACAGTAAGGACAATGGAGGACGCTTATCAGATTGGGATGAAGGCATAAGAGAAGTTGGCCAGGAAACAAAGCCAACGAAGTAGAGGAAGAAGTTTAAACTGAGTCAAGGGAATTGCCCATGATAAGGCATAGAAGCCCAAAGTGGAGATTCGAAAACCACATATTCACTCAGAAAGAGGAGGAATTTCTCAAGGGAGACGATATGGTGGAAGGAATGATTTTCCTTGAGGAAGAAGAAGAGACAGAGGAGGAGAGGTGAAGTGTTATGTCTGTGGAAAGACAGGACACATGTCTTTAGAATGTCCTAAGAGAAAGAAAGAAGGAGGTGAATCTCACATTTCAGAAGAAAAGAAGCGGCATGTTGAAGCATAAGGGGCAGAAGATGGAGAATCTTTGATGATGAAGAAGGTTCTCTTGAAGCCAACAGTAGAGGTTGAAAAACTAGTGCAGAGGAATAGTTTGTTTAGAACTTCTTGCAAGACTAAATATAGAGTATGTAAGGTGATAATTGACAGTGGGAGCATTGATAACTTAGTATCCACAGAAATGGTGGAGAAATTGGAGCTGGAGACAACTGCACATCCGAGTTCATATAGAGTCTCATGGTTGTAGAAAGGGCACCAGGTAATGGTAACTAAACAATGCCTAGTTGAATTTAAGATAGGAGGATATAGAGATGATATTTTGTGTGATGTTATTCCCATGGATGTATGTCATGTTTTTTTGGGGAGCCCATGGCAGTAGGACACACATGTTGATGCCAATAGAGGAAATGAAGGTAAAGGAAGAAGACAACACAAGTATACTTCTCATGAGTGGGAAGGAAATCCTGAGTGAAGTTAATAAGAAAAATGAGATGCAATTTTCTGTGGTGAGGAAGCCCAGAGTCATCCTTACAAGTACTTATGTGGATGATATTCCTAAAGAAATTCAAGAGTTCTTGGAGAATTTTACTAACATAGTATTGGATGAGTTACCTAGATCATTTCCACCCATCAAGAGTATCAACCATCACATTGATCTAATACTAGGAGCGAGTCTGCTGAAGAAATCAACGTACAGATAGACACCTCAAGAGAATGAGGAGGTAAAGAGACAAGTCCAGGATTTGATGGACAAGGGTTTGGTCAGAGAAAGATTGATCTCATGTACAGTACAAACTGTGTTGATTCCGAAAAAGGATGGAGGATGGAGAATGTGTACAGACTCAAGAGACATAAATAAGATCACCATCACATACAGATTTCCTTTTCCAAGGATGGATGACTTAATGGATTGTTTGAGTGGAGAAAATTATTTTTCAAAGATAGACCCGAAGAGTGGATATCACCAGATAAGAATGAGAGAAGGTGATGAGTGGAAAACAACCTTCAAAACAAGCGAGGGTTGTATGAATGGCTTGTTATTCCATTAGGCTTGAAAAATGCCTCGAGTACTTTTATGAGGTTGATTAATGAGGTATTAAAAGATTTTATTGGTAAGTTTGTGATTGCATATATGGATGATATATTAGTCATTAGTAAAACTGAAGAAGAGTATTTGAGACACTTAACATTAGTGATGAGAAGATTGAAGCGGGATAAGTTGATGATAAATATGAAGAAATCCTCTTTTATGAAGATATAACTCATTTACTTGGGTTTTTTAATCTCTTCAAATGAGTTGAAGGTGGATCCAAAGAAGGTGAGAGAAATTAAAGAATGGCCATCACCAAGAAGCATATTTGAGGTGAGAAGCTTCCATGGATAACAAGTTTCTATAGGAAGTTCATTAGAAATTTCAGTGGAATTTGTACACCAATGGTCGATAAGGTGAGAAGAGACACAAGTATTTTAAGTGGAAAAAATAAGTTGAGAAAATCTTCATGATATTAAAGGAGAAGATAACAGAACAACCTATTATAGTCTTGCCAGATTTTAGGAAGACATTTCAAGTAAGATGTGATGCTAGTGGAGTTGCAATTGGCGCAGTCTTAAGCCAAGATAATAGGCATGTTGCATATTTCAGTGAGAAGTTGAATGACACTAAGATAAAGTACTCCACATATGATAAATAATTTTATGCAATAATTCAATCCTTGAAGAAATGGAAGCGCTATCTTGTTCCAAAAGAGTTTGTTTTGTATAGTGACAATCAGTCTTTACAATTCATAGCGAGATAGGAGAAGTTAAATCAGAGACATGCTAAGTGGACAGAGTTTATGCAAAATTTCACTTTTGTCATTAAACATATTTCTGGTAATGCTAACAAAGTTGTTGAAGCATTGAGCCGGAGATGTCTAATTCTGTAGGAATTTCAAGTGAAAACCTTACAGTTTGAAAACCTTAAGGATATGTATTGTGATGATCCATATTTTAAAGAGGCATATGAAGCATGTGCAAATCTTATGCTCAGAGACAAAAGCTAGTGGACATAGTATCTGATTCAAGATGGATTGTTGTTTAAAGGTTTCTAGTTGTGCATACAAAATTTCTCGATGAGAAAATTTGTTGAAGGAAAAACATAGTGGAGGTCTAGCCAGACATTTTGGCCATGATAAGACATTTGCACAATTGAACAGTTCATACTATTGTCCAGGTATGAGGGCAGAGGTAAATAATTTTGTGAATAGATGTAAGATTTGCCAATATGCAAAAGGAAAGAAACATAACATTGGATTGTATCAACCATTGTCTATTCTAGATCGGCCTTGGGATGCAATAAGCATGGATTTTGTGTTGGAATTGACAAGAACACAAAAGGGAAATGATTCCATCTTTGTGGTAGTTGATAGATTTTCAAAGATGGCACTCTTTATCCCATGCCAGAACACTAGTGATGCAACACACATTGCAAATTTGTTTTTCAAAGAAATTGTGAGACTTCATGGGTTACCTAAGAGTATTGTCTCAGACAGAGACACTAAATTTGTTGGTCATTTCTAGAGGACATTGTGGAAGAAGTTTGGGAAAGAACTGTCTTTTAGTTCAACATATCACCCTCAAACGGATGGACAGACTGAGGTGGTAAATCGAAGTTTAGGAAAGTTTTTGAGGAGTATGGTCACTGAACATCATAGCCAGTGGGGTCAAATTCTTTCACAAGAAAAGTTTGCATACAATGACTCACCAAATAGAAGTACAGGAAAGAGCCCATTTTAGATAGTATATGGGTTGAATCCAAGAGGAGTACCATAGTTAAGAGATCTGGAGAAGAATGAATTCAGAAGCGGGGGAGCATAATACTTCACTGCAGAAATGTAGAAGATTCACAATCAGATCAAAGAGAAGTTGCAGAACAGTAGTAGAGAATACAAACGCAGAGTTGATCAACATAGGAGAAAAATTCAATTTGAAGTGGGAGATCAATTTCTACCACATCTTAGGAAGGAAAGGTTCCCAAGGGGAACATCTAACAACTTGAAGCTAAAGAATATAGGACCATGCAAGATCCTAAGGAAATTTGATGAAAATTCTTATGAGATAGAGTTGCCAGAGGATGTGGGTATATCACCCATATTTAACATTTCATACATGTATCCTTACAAGGAAGATGACGCCAAAGGATCAAAATACTAGAAAGAGATCCAGTGGGAGAAGCAGATGCATGTAGCAGAAAAGCCACATATGAAGAATACCATAGACCAAAGGACTGGTAAGAAGACCAGGAGAAATACTTACTTTTAGTATTTGGTAAAGTGGAAAGGACACCCAATAGAAGATGTTAGTTGGGTAAATGAAGAAGATATCCAGAAGCATGGAAGGTCAGTGCAGGAGCTCATGGAAAGGAGTCCATGAATTTTTTTCAAGAGGAGTATGATGCAAGAGCATCATATCAAGGTGTAAGTGGAAGAAATCTCACCACCCTAGCACACATTTTTAAATGATTTTGAATTTAAGAAGGGCATATCATGGAAATATCTTGAAAACATTGTAATTAAAGAACATCTTTAATGCTTAGGAGTTGAACCATCGCATGAGATCGATGCAAAGTGTATTTTCTTTAATGTAGTAGCTGACAGTACATATTCGAAGCATTTTCTCTTATCTGTCTGCCTCAAACATTTATTGTAATAAATCCTTATTAGTTGAAAGCTTTTAATTTAATAAGATATCACTAAGGTAGTCGGAGGGAAAGAGCTCTATGAGCTCGTTTTATATAAATAAATGTATTGTTGCCCAAATGAGGTTGTTGTTGCAATTTAGTTGAAGTTTGAAGATTATTGTAGCTGAAGGTTGTTGAGAGTTGTTGTAATTTTTGTTACAATTGCTGAAAGATGGTGAAGATCATTGTATGAGTCCATGTACATATCATTTGAATGAATATAATAGAGAAGTGTTTATCCAAATGTTTGGTGTTGCTGTTACTGTGTCTATCTGAATGAATGAATGTAGGCTTTATGTTTAATTGCACTTATTTGTTATTACTTGTTCTTATGTTATGAATGCATTTACATGGTTTAATGTATGAATCTGTGAGATATTAGATAATTTTCAATTGTTTCTCTTCTACGAGCAAGTGAAAGGAGTGCATAGTGTCTGCAAGGTGTGCATTGACAGAGTCTCTTTCGACTCAGAATA
This sequence comes from Picea mariana, assembly GCA_032191745.1. Classification (NCBI taxonomy): domain Eukaryota; kingdom Viridiplantae; phylum Streptophyta; class Pinopsida; order Pinales; family Pinaceae; genus Picea; species Picea mariana. The sequence goes on along the minus strand of JASDQU010736280.1, from coordinate 109,963 downwards.
TTAGAAGAGATAATGTGAAAATTTTGTTTGCAAGGAGTGCATAAGTGTCTGCAAGGTGTGCATTGACAAAGTCTGTTTTGATTTAGAATGTTCAAGAGGGATATCTTGAAAGTTTGTGTAGGAGGAAACACACCCAGACTCATATTGTTCAGAGGGAACAATTAAGCCATATAAGAACTGTTTCTAGGTGTGCGTAGGGTCAATATTTTGCTAAGTATCGAAGGATTCATTTTGAGAAGCTCAAAGTGTTGAGGGGAAACAAGTTCAGGAGAGATAAATTGGATATTTGTATGCAAGGTGTTCATATTGTTCGCAAGGAGTGCGTGACAAAGTATTTTGACTTGGAAGATCAGGAGGAGTAACTTAATAGTATTTGCAAAAGAGTGTGAATCATTGTTGCAAGGTGTGCACAGTAATACACAAAGAAGCTAAGTCATGAAGGAATACCTTTTGCAAGGCGTGCACAGGGTCGATTTTGACTAAGTGTCAATGAAAACGCTCTAAGGAGTTAAAGGTTTTGAGGAAGGAACAAGCTCATAATATATAGCGGGGGAATAATTATTTAGTAGGGAGGAGCCCACTGAAAATACCAATTAACGAGCAAGATTCGTTTAGGTGGGAGTGGGATCATTCCAGATCGTCAGATCTAGGAGACTTACATGGAGGTTAGCCCTGGAGTCTTTTAGAACTTAATAGTTTAGAGGTTTGAAAGTGGTTTAACGAGTGGGGATCGTCGAAGTCCTCAAGTCATGAAGTAATCCAAGTCATTGGTTGCAACAAGGATACGTGGAAACAGATCGGAGAGCTCAAGAAAAAGAACTCATGAATCCTTGTGTGGAGAAAAAGAAAACTTCGTGAAGTCGCGGAGGGCAGAGTAGATATGGATCGTTGGATCCAGGAGAATATGTGGTGGAGTTCCACGTACTTTGGAGGAGAAGCACTTCAGTGAAATGTGAAGGTGGAGTGAGCCAAAAAATCCTGAAGTCGTGAAATATGAAAAAGAGATTGCGACCGTCGGTGTGAGGGGGACACACATCATCAAATCACGAGATCCAGAAGTGTGCATATGAGAAAGAGGTAAGAATCTAAATCCTAGTTGTCGATTGTGTGGACACATGGTGTCATCTCTATCACTTTGAAGATGGAGAACTTTGGGGACAAGGAGTGTTAAGACGTTCGAAACTCCCAAACGTCGAAGTCCAAAAACATATTAGAGTCATTGGATGTTGGAGAGATGAGAACCATAAATATTGTTGGGTAAGTTTGTAGTTTGGATCTCGGAGAAAAATGGGTAATTTTGTGGTTCGGAGCTCAGAGAAAAATGGGTAAGATGCAGTCAAAAGCATTGAAGTCGGAATTTGTGAAGAGGGTTGGCCGAAGGTTATAGTTCTTAGTCATATTTAAAAAGATCCTAGCGGAGAAGTTATTGCTCGCCACTCACTGTTACCAGAATTTCTAGAGAACAAAGTCACGAGTGAATTGAACTTTTGTGGTAACAAGAGAGGGCCTGTGTAAATTGTTCCAAGGTCTCCTAGAGGCCCAAAATGCCGATTTGGATTAGTGTTTTGAAGATCCTTGACTGGGAGGTTGCATAACCCTGGGGAGAGAAGGGGGGGCTACATCATCTTCCACCAATTTTTTTGTAAAATAACCAAAATAAAAATTGAAACCAATCTAAATTCAAGAGAAGAATCTCATATTTCTAAAATTATGAAAAACAAATTAACCAATTCAAAATCAAACTTAGAAATTGATTTTATTTTTGGTTGGAATTTTGTATCTGTAGCTTTTGTTGAATATTTTGGCATAGTAAATGACTATGATCATGCAACCACTTGCAAAGCATTCTCCATGATATTAGCTTTCAAATGAGTCGTCATGAGCCTTATTTGCTTAATTAAATATCAAGATATGGCTCTCCAAAGATTGAGTTCTAAAAATGATTAATAAAATCAAATCTAATCAAATATTTTGAATATACCAAATTGGACAATATATTTTAGAAATTGAGAAAAAATTTCAAACTTGAAGAAATTAACTTCATAGGATTTGACAATCACTAAAACGTTGCAAATTTCAATCAACCAATTGAAACAACATTGACTCATAATTCCTTTGCAAAATAAATCGTGAATAGCATAGGCTAAATGATACATTGAGCATGTTTATAATCCTAAAATAGGCTATAGCAAAGTCAATTAAATCTTAATAACATATAGAAACTCTTAATTATTCATCCAAATGATATAAGGTAGTGAAATTAATAAGACTTAAGATGAAAGAATAATTAATCAATAGCCCATCAAATTCTGTAGCTCAAGTAAATTTTGTGGCTCAATTTTGAATTTCATGTTAAAATGCATGAAATTCAAAAGAATGCATGCATCATCGATATAGATAGAGGTAAAAATATGCATTGCATTAATGTCCAGTTTGAAATTAGAATAAAAAACATATTTAGAAAGAAAATTAAACCAAGCTGAGAAAAAAATCGAAAACAAGGGGGCCCAAATTTTATTATTAATCATTAAATGCAAATTTGGGAGGGTTGTTGTATGCCACAAGAGGTCGCCAATTATGTTATGATATATTTCCCCCATGAATTTAGGTCATGTCGTAGCAAAGATTAACCAAGTGAAAGACAGAACCCTAACCCACACACAAGACTTGTAATGAAATAACTAATTTATCGGAGAGGGAAGAAAGTTTCACACCTTGTATCCTTACGGTTGGTGGTGTTCCTCACTCTCGATCCTAGTACTTCTCTTGAATCCTACTTGAACCAAACTGTAAAATAAGATAAAAAAAGTGTTGCAACAAGGTAGTTATAGCATAAAATCATATAGGAAATTGATAAATAGATTCAAATATGGGAAGTAATTAAACATACATAAAAAAATTGAATCAATTATACACGAGTATCGGGAAAAGAGAACTCTTTATTAAGAACTTTAAAATCAAGTGGTTACAACCTGACTCCAACCACCGACACTTCCTCGAATACAACTGCCCAATTTCCTCCAAAAGGTCCTTCAAGCGTCACTCAACAATATTTTCCTTAATTGGATCACCCAATAAGGATAGGAAAACACCTTATGGTCATATAGGGTAAAGGAAGGAAGACTATAACAAGGGTTCCAGGTCACAAGGATGTTACTCAGAGAATGAAGGGGAAGAGGGTGAATTTTAATTTATTTAGCATAATTTTACACCTAGGTTTTCCTCCTAATCCATGCCCCCAAAGGTTCCTTTATACCATCCTCAATAGGTTAAGGAGGTTCAATTTTGTTTGATATGGGCTTAGGGAGGTTGGTAAATGAGCCCAACCAAAATACCCGCAGGAAAATGTGGAATTACTTTATTTTTCACATTTTTTATGGCATCCACAGGTTGTACACTAGCAAGGCGTGGATGTCCGTGTGTTGTACCAAGGAAATCCGTGGATATGAGTAAAAATAATGATTTTTAAGTGATTTTGATGAGGGAACTTGGGATTTCAAGTTGCAAATCAGGGACAAGGGCTAGGCCATCTCACAATGCAAATGGTGTGGAAAATTGTGGTATAATAATTTTTTGATGGAGAAAACTATGCATTCTAGAGTGTAAGGATGTAGACTTATCTAATGAATCTTGGGTTTGATATTTTGTAATAAGTCATGAATGGTTTTATAGCCCCAACAACCCCACCAACAAATGAGATCATGAAGAAGCCTAGAGAACATAATGTAAAATCCATGAATGTTGTATTGAGTGGTCTATCATATTCATAATTTATCAAGGCGATGCATTTTAAATCGGAAACATATATTTGGTACTGTAAACTTCTAAACATATATGAAGGTGATGACAAGATGAAGAAGTAAAAGCTCCAAACTCATAGAATACAGTTTGAGAGTTTGAAAATGGAAGATGAAGAAAATATTGCAGCCTATTTTCTTCGAGTGGATGAAATTGTCAATTCTTTCAGAGGGCATGGTGAGGATTTTAAAGAATTAGTGATTGTGCAAAAGGTTCTCATGTCTCTCAACTTATGATTTGATGCAAAGCTCTGTTCCATTGAATAAATGAAGGCTCTGGAGAAACTAACGATGGATGAGTTGCATGGGATTCTCACTACATATGAGATGAGGATAGAAAAAGAAAACCAAGCACTAAAGGAAGAATCTTTCAAAGCATCAAAGAATACAAAAGGACACAAATTATGTGATTGTGCCAGTCATGAATCATATATAGAAGAAGCACAATTTGTGAGCTCAAGATAAAAAGAGGATCTGGAAAACACAAAGGTAAGCTACCCTTCATATGTTGTAATTGTGGTAAAGTAGGACACTTGTTTTCTAAATGCCCATATGCAAAAAAGGAAGATAATGATGATGGGGACAATAGTTTCAAACAAGAATGTAACAATAGAGGAAACTCTTATAGACACAAAAAAGGAAAAAATACCAAGAAGAATATTTTTTACTCTAGAATGGATAGTAGCTCGTTTGAAGAAAGTGATGGATATGTTTTTTAGATTGACGAAGAATAATTCCTCTTCATGGTCATGGATACAAAGTCTACCAATAAATAAAGTGAAGATGATAAGAAATAAAAATCAAAATAAGAAGAAGAAGACATTTATGGGGAATTGAATCTTGAAGCAAAACTCAATAGTGCCTTAGAAGAAACATACAAACTTAAGGAAAATAATAGAAATAAGAAAGAGAAATTGCATAAATATGAAGAGGAGGATCATGATCATGAAGAAATATAAAAGATAGTTATCATCCTAAATACTCAACTAGAAGAGACAAAAATTATAGAAGAAGTGGTGAGAAGCCAGCTGAAAGAAAAGGAAAAAAAATGGAAGAAGCTAGAAGCTGGAATAATTTCCTTAAGAAGGGAAATAGAGACAAAAATTGATCAATTGAACAAAAGATTGAAGTTTGGAAAGAGTACTAAAATATTAGATAATATTCTCAATTGCCAAATATTACCCTTCATTAAGGCAGGTCTTGGATATGATGAAAAACAAAAGACACCCGAGGGAGATACAAGCACCAAGGTCACAAAGACATCATAAAAGGAAAATGAAGAAAAACCTAAAAGATATTCCAATATTCTCAAATTTTCCATCAACAATGAAAGAAACAACTGAAAAGGAAATGATGACCAATAGAAATTTGTTTGTTCCCACAAGAATGAGTTCAAAAGAGTTGTTCCACCAAGAAGACCTTTTACAAACTGGTACCAAAATCTCTTTCTTGGCTATTGTTTTTCTTGCAATAACTTTAGTCATAAATTAGTAGATTGTAAATATTATGAAGGAAGTGATTGTGTTAGAGATATAAACATAGGTTCTTATAAAACCACAAAGAATGATCATGTGAGCAACAAAACTAGAAGTTATCATGGGTTTGTTGATAGAAACTACAATTCATTTGATCCCCTACTTGATTACAATGATGAATGTTATAAGTGAAATAACTATGCACACATAACATTTGACTGTAGAAGAAGCATAATAAAAAAGGAAGAAGATGTCCTTGCCAAACGTAAAGACGAATACACAAAGGTATGGAAAGGGAAGCAAGAAGAACAAAAGAAGGAATAACGAAGACTTTCACTTTATGTTCAAAATGAAGGGAACCAATGGTACATTGATAGTGGATGTTCAAAACACATGATATGGGAACATACCAATTTTCTTTTCTTAAAGGAAGAAAAAGGTGGCAGGGTTACTTTTGGAGATAATGGCTCTACAAGGATAGTTGGAAAATATACTATTAGTCTTGATAATGGGAAGACTAAGACACATAATGCCTTGTATGTTGAAGGGTTAAAGAATAATATTCTAAGTGTTAACAAAATGTGTGATCAAGGCTACAACCTCACAAGTCATTCTAAAGGGTGTTATATAAGGAAATCACCTTCAAGAAGATTGGTGTAAAATGGAAATAAAACCTCAAGTGATGTGAAGCATGTAGGCGAAGTCAGAAGTACTCCGTGTATGAATATATTGGATTGGTGTATACACATATCTTGTTGATATGGTTCTCAAGTGAGGGGATTGGTGTCTCCAATAGGGTGTGGCTTGCAAATATTATTACAGTAGGTTGGTTCTTACAAGTACTGATGAGTTGGTGCTCAGTTGAGGAGATTGGTGTCTCCAGTAGGTTGGTTCCTACAAGTGTTGTTGAGTTGGTGATGAGTTGAGGAGATTGGTGTCTCTAGTAGGTTGGTTCCTACATATTTCTAAGTTGGTGATCAACTAAGGATATTGGTGTCTCCAGTAGGTTGGTTCCTACAATCTTTGTAACAATAGGTTGGTGCCTACAAACATTTATAAAGATAATTTTTTGTGGTTTTCTCCCGCA